>JAENPR010000666.1:0-352925 GCA_018135685.1 Themeda triandra | reverse complement strand
TATAAGTGTTTATACTACATAATTAGTATCATTATGGATTATTGAATATATTTTGACAATATAAACTTATTTGGAGATACAAATATTACTAATATTTTTTATAAATCTAGTTAAAATTAATAAAATTTGATCAGCACAAATCACATAGCGAGATTCTTTTGGGATGAGGGATTAAATTATCTGCATGGTGATATGGTTCAGATCGATCTTTGTTCTTGTTAGATTCGGTTTAGTGGGGTTAATCCGTTAGGCAGTGCTTTGTCGCATGGATGTCTGAGACGAAGTCTACGTGGTATGTTGATAAGACGACGTGAAAGAGCTATCTCGTCTCGTCAGCATTGCCGGATTTCTGACACCAGTTTAGTTTATCTTCAGCCTATCCTGGCCGAGATGCCGTCGATGCGGCGGTATGGATCAACATGAATGGCCTTTGTCCCTCCTGGTGGGAGTTACTTATAATACACCAAAGGCCAAATTGACCGGTCTATCTGATGGGACAGTTCCAATCCATTGCAAAATACTCCCTCTATTCCTTTGCAGTGTTGATGCCGGAATCCGCGGATCGGATCAACACACCGGTGGTGGGCTTTGGACAACCTTGGGGTACAGCTCAAGCGACCTGCAATGCGGCAACAGCGTAGCGTAACCGACAAAACCGATCTAGAGATGCCGATTAGCCGATGTAGAGCTCGTTGATGGGCGGGGAAAAGCCATAGAACCGCCTCCGGGGAAGACCCGTCGGGGAGGAGGCACGTAAGAGGATCTCCTAGGACCAGCGGATGGCACCTAGGATGCCGATGAACCTCGCGGAGAGAGGCGCCGGACAACAACTAGAGGGGTTGAGGAAGAAAATTAGGGTTAGAGGTAGAAGAAGATAGATTGATCTTGTTGATCGTGTTGTAGATAGATTGATCTTGTTGATCGTGTTGTGCTTTTGTCGACTGATTCGGCCATGATCCTCTGGTGTATATAGAGGGGGGGTGGTCTTATCCAAATGGAAAACAACTCCAAAACTCGTACATCATGTTTCCCACGACATAACTTACCAACAACTCCTGGCCGCGCATCCAGCACCCGCGTCCGGCGCCCGGACCGCGCGGACCTCAACGTGGCGTCCGACGTGCGTTGGACGGCGTCCGACGCTCGTGTCCAGTGCATGGTCGCGCGTGGCCTCGCCCGCAGTGCACCCAGCGCCGCGTCCGGCGTCTGGCGTCCAGCGCTCGGGGCCAGCGCAGTCGGCTCTGGACTGCGTCCGGCGCGTGCCGGACATGTTCGGCGCTGGCGTGGGCTGCGTCCGACGCCACTTGTTTTTGCGCCGAAGTCGCCCGTTTTGCCGGATCGGGGGTGATGACCTTCCTTGGACATTTTTGAGCATCAACACATGCCCCCTATTTTCAGATGAATTTGTCGATGAATGCGAAAACATTCCTTCACTTTTGTAATTGACTAGCAACGATACCCATCATCGCTGTCGGCTGACTAAGGACGATGTATACATCGGCCTTTTTTTTCTAAGGGCGATACATGTATTGGCCATTGCTTGGAAGAGCACTAGGCTTCTTGCCAAACACTTGGGAAGTTTTTTTAAGATACCTCCCGTTGATTGCCTTGATGAGACGTTCTTTCTTCATTGTCTCCAACATATAGGAATTCCCACGTATGACCTTGACCACTATCAAAGGACCCTCTCAATTAGGAGACCACTTACCAAATTGATTGCTTTTCGATCCAATAGGGAGTATGGTTTTCCATAATAAATCTCCCTATTTGGAGCGATTTGCTTCTCACTTTTCTTATTGTAGGCCTTGCAGCATGCATCTTGCCTTTTTCAATCTCCTTGAGCTTTCAACCTAGTATCGGTCACTTCATCTATGTTGTCCATCATGAGATCATGGTACACCATGCGAGATAGACCATTTTGTTTAGCAAATACGAATGCACTCAAGTTCCCTTCAGACAACATAGCCTCTTGTCCATAGATCAATTCAAATGGAGTAAACTTGGTAGCACCGTGCTTTGATATACGATATGCCCACAAAGCTTACGACAAGACTTCATGCCACCTCCTCGGGGGTCTCTTCAATTTTCTTCTTGATGAGCTTGATCAAGGTCCTATTACTAGCTTCGCTTGACCATTAGCTTGAGCATAGTATGGAGGCAATTAACAATCTTGATTCTATATGATTCGTCAAAAGCCCTCACCTCTTTGGACATAAAAGATGTCCCTTGATCCGTATGCAATGATTGAGGGATCTTGAATCTATGAATAATATATTACATGTAAGAAACTCTATCACCTCCGTGTGTCATGTTCTTCAAAGGGACCGCCTCATGTGCCTTGGTGAAATAATCTGTGGCAACCAAGACGAAACTGTGCCCCTTTGGTTTGGCCAATGAAGTCAAGCCCCCAACCTCACGAATGACAACGACTTCATAATAGGATGGAGCTCAAAGCGAGACACCATCCGAATATTCCCGAACCGGCACTCTTCGACCTTTGTAGTAACGAAAGCAATCGGCAATCATAGTAGGCCAATAGAAACTGGCCCTTCTCAATAACCACTTCATCTTAGGAGCCGATTGATGTGTACCGCAAACTCCTTCATGGACTTGTCCCATAGCCACTCTTGCTTGGTCGGATCCCAAGCACTTAAGCAACAAACCATCGGTTGTTCTTCTATATAGCTCGTCATGCTGCAATGTGTATTTGAACGAAGGCGCATATGCTCTTGTCAACTTTAGCATTAGGATCTGCAAATATTTCATTAAGGAGTCCTCCAATCCCTCAAACGGCATTAAATTCACCAGAATCGAACTAGACCGATTTGGGACGTCGTTTGGTGAATCAACGACATGCCTCGGCAAAATTGGTTAATCCGACTACTACGGTTAGGTCGAGCCAATTTACTTGTACCCGCAAGGCAAAAATTAATATCCACATGCATCGGCTTTTCTTGAATGTGAAAATTACGCCCAATGACGTCAAAGCCGGATGCACATTGAGCTAGCATATTAGCCTTTTGATTTTCATGTCTAGGAACATGCCGAAATTCGAATTCGACAAGTTTGGAAATAAGACCAAGACAAGTATCAAGGCAAAATGAAGTGATCCATCTAAATATTGGAATTCTCCATTAACTTCCCGCACTACTAACAATGAATCACCATAAGCCTCAACATGTTGCACATCCATGAAAGTTAACATGACCAATCCGAATAGCAAAGCTTGATATTCGGCTTGATTGTTAGTACAATGAAAATTCAATCGGCTAGACATCTCGGTCACAAGACCATTAGGAGAAATTAGAACAATTCCAACATCTTGTCCATCTCTACATACCGATCTATCGAATACGGCTTCCATGGAGTTATAATGAGGTAATTAACTTCACCATCAAGATTTATGCTATGCTCAACAATAAAATCAGTAAGGACTTAACCTTTGATTGCTCGCAATGGCTCAAAGACCAAGTCATATTCAATTAAAGAATATGCCCACTTGCCTAACCTCCCACTGAGGATTGGCCGATGTAGCATGTGCTGTATGACATCGATCTGGCATGCTACAACACATGTACTTGACAGCAAATAATGTCTCATCTTATGGCATGCAAAGTACAATGATAAGCATAATTTTTCAATGTGGGAAAACCGGCGGTGATGATAGATACTCCTTTATCTTTATCGAATGCTTCTTGTTGCTTTGCCCCCCAAGCAAATTCAGATTCATCCTTCAACTTGAGTATGGGGGTAAAAGGAATGATCTTCCCGGACAAATTTGCAATGAATCTTCTCAAGTAGTTCACCTTCCCTAAGAATTTTTGCACATCTTTCTTACATGTAGGGGGCTAAACTTTCTAGATCTTCTCAATCCTCTTGGGATCAATCTCTATGCCTTTGTCATGAATGATAAAACCCAGGAACTTTTCGTTGATACTCTAAAGGCACACTTGAGTGGATTCATCTTCAAACCATAGCGGCATCCTTTCAAAAGCAAGACGCAAATCGGCTAAGTGAGACTTATTAGCGGCCGATTTGATCACAATATCATCAATGTACACTTCCATAATCACCCCAATTAGATCATGGAAGATCAAATTCATAGCCTTTTGATAGGTTGCACCCGCATTCTTCAACCCAAAGGTCATCACGATGCACTCAAACAACCCGACAAAGGGACATATGAAAGCCATCTTTGATGTGTCTTCTTCGCAATGAAAATCTGATTGTATCCCTATTACCATCAAGAAAGCTAATCATTCTATGTCCGTAAGTATCATTAATCAATATATCGGCTATAGGCATAGGGTATTCATCTTTGAGAGTGGCTCTATTCAAATCTCTAAAATCAACACATACTCTAATCTTGCCTAAATCTTTCTTTTCAACCGGCACAATATTAGAGACCCACTCCGCGTATTGGCATGGACGGATGAATTCTGCTTGCAATAACCTATTGATCTCCTCCTTAATTCCGTCATGGATGGCCGAATTGAAGCACCTCAGATGTTGCTTGATAGGTTTGAATCCATCTTTAATAAGGAGCCGATGCTCAATGAGATCACGATTTAATCCTGGCATTTCAGTGTAATTCCATGCAAAACAATCAGCATATTCCTTGAGAAGCGCGATTAATTCATCTTTATAATCAGCTTTCAAGTTTTAGTTCACAAAATCGGCCGCGGCGTAGTGCCACCCCAATATCAACTTGCTCTAAAGGGTCGGCCGATGTGAAACCTTGGCCCAACTTATTGAGCTCGTCAAAATTGTCAATAGCTTCATAAGCATCGGTCTTTTTAGCCCGATATTGTTCCATACGACGTTTTAACCATTCATGATTATCCATTTGATTACATGATTGTACTAAGCCGATTGTCAATCAACTTAAGTGATACAGGGACAAAGCCATGCTTGGTAAAATCTACATAGTCATAACTAGAGAGATCTCTAACTGACAAGCAACCAAAAGCTTTATGCCTCCCGGGCTCAAACGAATCGGCAATAGCAACTTCAGTCGATGAATCTGCATGGACAATCTCGATAGCATCGCTGATCCACTGGATGAGATATTGATGTAGAATGGAAGGCACACACTCATTGGCATGTATCCAATCATGCCCAAGTATCACATTGTAGCTTCCCTTGATATTGGTGACGAAGAATGCGGTAGCCAAGGTCTTACTCCTGATGGTTAACTCAACGTTAGCAATTCCCTTGACCGGAATTGGAGCATCTCCACTGACTCCTATGATGGTCATGTTGGTCTTGATCAGCTCCTCCTCCTTGATCCCAAGCCTCTTAACAGCGCGTAAGGCATGACGTTGATGATCGCACTGCTATCCACTAGCATGTCATGCACTGGAGTCCCATTGATGTGTCCTCTCAAGTTCAAAGGCCGAAGGGCTCCAGGCTTCTTGAACATGGCATCCTCCATGGCAAACACCAACTCTGCTGCTGGTGGCTCCTCTTCATCATGGCAAATCACGTAGTAATCCGAGGACAAATATACTACATTGACATCTCCCCGCTTTGGAGATGGCTTATAATCAACCATGTCATCATCTTGTTCTTCCGGGGCCTCCATGCCTACAATATCAGCAACAACAGCAGCAAATTCCTTGGGATTATCCCCAAGGTCCTCGAAAACTGCCAGAATTAGTACCGACACCTCGGGAGGGGTCACAACCGATTCAACTATCTCCGGAACAACCTTACTAGCATTGGTCGGCTTTTAGCTGATTCTTCAACCGGCTTGGTCAACTCATCCTTTGCCACCAGCTTAGCCAATTCTAAAATCGGCTTGGCCGGCTCCAGCATCGCAGCGGCACCATCATCCTTTTTTGGCAAGGCCTCTTGGTGATTTCCAAGAGCTTGCTTCTTCAGCTTCCTGGCCCGAGCACGCTGCAGCTTCCGCCTTTGTATTTTATCCAACCTGGGTGGGCACCACTTGGGTTGAGTATACTTCGGGTCCCTCGGCGGCTTCTCTTTCTTTTCTTCTCTGGCAGCTTCCTTGATGACTTCTTCCTGTTTTATTGCCTTTTTTACTCTCAACCACAATCGGTTCATCGCCGGCAACCATAGGAGCCGGCAATGACCCGATAATGATTTGCGGTGCAGGAACCTCCTTGGGCACGACCTTCTTGGGTGCTTCAACCTTCTTGGGAGCATATACTTGCTGCATTGGTGCCTTTGCCTTCCCCTGCGAAGATTGAACATTGGGTAGAAGCTCTTGCCTCTTTCCGTTAAAGCCCGATTGTTGAGTCAATCGGCTAAAGGCGGAAGGATTAACTTGGTGACCAGCAGCACCTCCAAACCTTTGATGCATGGATGTAACATTTGGATACGGCACCCACACACCTTGGGCGCCTCAATGCGGCAAAAGGTAGGACAGGTGGAGCTGGAGTAACCGGCGGTCCCCAACGAGATGGATGAGAACAAACAACCAGCAAAGAAGGACCAGCTGGTGGAGTCATGGCCTTTTGCCTCTTGTCTTCATCTTCGTGCTTAGGAGGCGTAGACTCTCTTTTTTATTGGTCGATTTTCAGAATCAGCCTTTTCTTATTTGTACTTTGCCATAAGCCGATCAAAAGTACAAAGTGGCTTCACCACGGGTTTCTTGACTTTCTGCTCCTTTTCCTTCCATACTCCCACCTCCAGCTTTTGTGGAATGAATGTGCGGGTCACATGAATGCTGGAAGTGACTGAGCGCCTTTTATTATTTGTACTTTGCCATAAGCCGATCAAGAGTACAAAGTGGCTTCACCATGGGTTTCTTGACTTTCTGCTCCTTTTCCTTCCATACTCCCACCTCCAGCTTTTGTGGAATGAATGTGCGGGTCACGTGAATGGTGGAAGTGACTGAGCTTTGTAGAAGTTGGGAGTCGGCTTGACCGATTGTAATAACCGGTTTGGCCGACTTTGAAGTGCCGGAGACGTTGCCGGCTTAGCTAGCTTGGGAAGCTGACTTAGCCGAGCTAGACGGGTCGGTAGGGCCGACCGGAGGGGCTGGCCGGGCCGGCCTCTGCTGCGCCGCCTGCTCTCATACCATCGCGCCTTCACAATGCTTCCACCGATCTAGCGGTGATTGTAATCTTGTTTTTGCCCTCTTGATCCTTCTCCAAAGGCACCCGCCGCCCGAATTCTTTTGGACATTCGGTGCGGCATGCGGTTCGCCGATAATGACATTCTTGCCTTGAGCTTTATCGGCTTGCTCGGACGAATCAATATGGCCGCATTCCCTCGCTTCAATTGTGTTGGTATGTGCGGGGAAAGGATTCCTCTTGATCTCCATATCAGCAAGACTCAATCGTCCCTCATTAAGGGCCGATTATATCTGTCAACGAAAGAAGTTACAATCATTAGTTGCATGAGAATAAGAGTTATGATATTTACAATAAGCTCCTCTTAATCTCATCTGCCGAAGGCATAGAATAATTAATTCTAATGTGTCTGATTTTGAGTAATTCATCGAAAATACGGTCACATTTAGAAGTATCAAAATTAAATTTAACTTCCTCATTTTGATTCTTTTGAATCGGCTTGAGAGAAGGGCAAGTCACATTTTTGTTTTCTTTGGCTATCTAATTTCAGCGGCATTGCACTCCTTAGTTTTATCATCGAACTATCTAAAACAACATCAAAAGTATGCGTGTTCGAACGATGGGTTCTATATGACTCGCGAGACTCTTTAAGATGCGATTCCCAATAAACCTTCTCAACGAGATGGTTGAAGTTAGTAAATCGCATTCTCTAGTTTCTCACGAAGCCTAGAGTGTAAGCCATTAAAGCATATATCAACCAAATCTTTCTCAGGGATCATCAAATGGAAACATTAGTTCTTAATCTCTCTACACCTTTTAAAGAAATCAAGGACAAGTTCATCACGCCCTTGACGAACCGATGTAAGATGTGACAACCTAGTTTCTTGGACCCCGAAATAAAAGTGACTATAGAATTTTTCTTCTAATTGAGCCCAAAACCAATATTGCATGCAAGCAATGAAGTAAACCAAGCAAAAGCAAGGCAGTAAGAGATAAAGGAAAACAATGCACTTTCATGTAATCAAATGCACACGCTTCTCCTAGTTGAGCTAAAAACATGCTAATATGCTCCATGGAATTTTTGTATCACTATCACTAAACTTTTGAAACTCCGGTACCTTCCAATCTTCCGGAGCTTTCAAGAAATCAAAGTGAGTAGGGTATGGCTTGTGGTAGATAGTCTTACTAGGCCTGATCGATACACCTAAACTTTCCTCAAGAGACTCAGATAATTCTTCCTTGAACCGATTAAACGAATTCGTGTGTCGGTGTTTACGACCAGGGCCTAGCACCAACTAGTGAATTTGTGCCGCATGTTCCCAAATCCAGATGGTGATGCAAGAAGAACATAAGGGTTTATCCCGGTTCAAAGTAAGAAGGCCCTACATCCAGCGAGGGAGTGACTTGTATTATCTTGCACTGAAGTACTTGTACAGGGGTGGATACAAGCATGTGTGTGATGATTATTGTCCGATGATGTCCGTTGTCTGATTGTGCATTGATCCGCCCTATACTAGGTCCTGGCGTCCCCTTTTATAGCCGAAGGGGAGGCACAGGGGTATACAGTGTTTAGGGCGATCGTGGTGGTGACGTCGAGGTGTTGATGCCGATCAAGTCGTTGAGACTGTTGAGGCCTACCACGGGCATTGCCAGTCCTTAGAGGCGTGCCTTGGGTATGGCCATCCATCCCTCTTCTGATGAACCAGGGTGTGGTCGAGGTGGAAGGTGATCGGTGATGGACTGATCTCTATACCGGACGTGTGAAACCCTGTGGCCGTCATGTCCCAAGTGGTTAATAACTGTTTCGAGGGGTGCCTTCGACGGATCAAGACCACATCGATGAGACTGAGCTGCGGGAAATGCGGATCCAATGTTTGATCACTGCGTTTTGAGGGAGCGCCGTACGGGACACAGTGCTCGGCATGGCGTAATAGTATCACTGGGTCCCCGGGTTTTACAGGGTATGGGCGGTGAAAGACTGAGGGGATCAGTGCTCAGCTCACTGTGATCGTACCTGTAGCCACGGAGTTAGGCAGAGAGTGGTTGGGGGCATTTAATGCCTTGGTACAAATGTCTGGGAGTGCCTTTCGAGGGTAGCCGACCGCTCGAGGGGCTCTGTTCGACCGAGGGTTTCCATCACTCCCTTCAAGGGGTCCCGCGGCGGTGGTTGTTGGCTCGATTGGGCTAGGCCGTTTGTAGCACGTGCGTGGGCCCGGCCTCAAATTGGTTCGAGGCAGGTGCCGGAAGTGGGGATTGGGTGTTTATTAGGTGAAGTTAGGTTTTGAGGAAGACAATAATGGTTCTCGTTTATCCCATCACCCGGGTTAATGACCCCCTAATTTTGGTATCCGACAGTAGCCCCCGAGCCCTTGTGTGAGTGTGGAGACTTATGTAAGGGGTCATCAGTGGGGTGCATTAACTTGAAGTAGAGTTGAAGTACCTAGTCGGGAGAGTAGTTAGTTTCGAGACGTAGGAATTCGTTCCTATCTCACTGCGGGGGGCACGCGAGCATCCCCCGTGGGGTAGCCCCCGAGGCCCCAGAGGAGTGGGTAAAAACTCCTTTGGGGGCTTGAATTTGCACTTTATTGAGGAGGATTAGTATTAACTGGAGTTGTAGTGCCCCATCGAGGGTTTAACTCGAGCTATCGAGCACCCGAGTGTTTTCAACCCTCTTTTGTCATGGGGTGCCATGCATAGTCGAGCCCCCGAGCCTCGTGTGGCCAGAGCGTTGCTACCTCATAGCGTCCGTCCCATGGATCCTTGTGTTCGGATTGTGGGGTGAAGAGCATCGTGCTATCCTTGATTGGACGAGCCTCGATGTCCTCTGTGAGCTGTTAACGGGGAATCCAAGTGAGAACTCGTACCCCGTTTGATAGGGGGTCGACAAAGGCCCTGAGGCGTCCTCATTAAGCAGAACCATATGGGTTACCTAGGTGCCAACTCTATTTGATGGGAGTCAGTGGCTCGATGTCTACCATCGTGGGGATCCTATGGTATCACTTGGTTTTGCCTTGGATATGTCCTGGGGGGTCTCGAGAGTTTGTTTTTGAGCTGGGCCTCGTGCTGGCTCCCCTCGGGTCATCCCTGACTCGGGTACTCGAGGGTGGCTCTTGAACCCCCGTTCGAGGGCTAGCCTCGCTCTCTCGAGATTCGGGGTGGACCGGAGTCCATTTTACTTCCCCGGGAAAGACCGCCGAGGGCGGCTGTCAAAACCCATTCGAGGCCCAGCCTTCGCTCCCTCGAGAGTTTCAATGTGGGGCCAGAGCCCGCTCACCTTCTTGTAGAAGGAAACGCCGGGTGTAACTCCTCCGTCCCGTTGGGTGCGTCTTTTGAGGGGGAGTTAGCGCAGTGCGATCGTGGTGGACCCGGGTGGAACCAAAACGGCGCGGTCGAGGTGGACCCGGGCAACGGCAAGATTCCAGGCGGGTGACAAATGTACCTATCGCGGGGGTCAAGGAGGCGGTTGGAGGGCGTAGTAAATGCAGTTTTTACCTTTCCATTGGGGAATCGGTCGGCCGTCTCATGCAATTCGCTTTGTTTACCATAGCCTTCGGATCCGTCGGAGTCGTCTCGTGCCATTCGCTTTGTTTACCACAGCCGTCGGATCCGTCCGCTGCCGCCCGGCCCCCGTGCCTATAAATATGAGGGGGTTGGGTTTACTTGCTCTCTTATTTTCACCGTGCCCTTTCTCACCCACCGTCGCCACCAAAGCTTCGAGTGCCCCTGTCTCTTGCCACTGCCGCTGTCAAGAGCCCGGGCGCCCCGTCTGCCTGTGAGAGAGAGAAAGCGCAAGTGAGGGATTTCGCTCGCACCATCGTCTTCGCTGAGCAGATTCGCGTCATCGCCGCTGTTGCCATGGCCTTCAAGTAGTCCAAGAAGGGCTCCAAGGGGAAGGCCCCCAAGGAGACGAAGCTGGTCATCCTCGACGCTGAGCCGTGGCGCCCATCGGTGGTGATGGAGGAGATGTTGGAGGATTTGGTGGTGGGAGGGCTTCTCCGTCCCAACCCACCGGCGGGCGAGCGGGTGTGGATGGTGCTGCCGCGGGAGCATCTGGAGCCCGATCCGCCACAGGGCTATGTCGTGAGCTTCGTCAAGTTCCATAGCCACGGCCTCGGGATGCCGCCAACCGGTTCATGTGGGCATTGCCCCATCGGTTCGGCGTTGAGCAGCACCACTTTTGCCCTGACTCCATCTCCCATGCTGCCATCTTCGCCGTGGTATGTGAGGGGTTTTTCGGGATGGAGCCGCAAAGGGGATCCTTTCCGCACATCTTCAAGGCCACCCACTACACCCATTGCGTGAAGGAGGGGTTCGGAGGCGCGCGCGCGCCGGCTGCTGCTCATCTCCTTGAAGAGGCCGGAGCGCTATATCCCCGTCGGGCTCTACACCAACCATGCCTGGTGGGACACCCACTGGTTCTACTTGCGCAACAAGGGGGTTTGTTTCCTGAGTACACCAGGAACATTGTCCCCAAAGCTGAGTACAACTGGGCGCACGGCGCAGCGGTGGAGGACCAGAAGCGGTTGGACCCCCTCCTCGATGCGCTGCACGTGCTCCGCAATCTCAAGGTGGGGAAGGTATAGCTGGATGCCGCCCACGTCATGGAGGGCTTCCACCGCTAGCGGGTCCTCCCACTGATGGAGCGCCCGCTCCGGCTGGACCAGATGGGGCCGGACGCTGATCCCGAGCAGCTTGGGAGAGTCGGATGTCCCCCGATCTCCTCGATCCCTCCGTCATTGTGATGTGGGTGAAGGTGGCCGTTAACGCTACCTCCTTCTCAGAGGAGGAGATCGGGTACTTTCCCATGCGGCTGGAACGGACATCGTTCACCTGGTGAGTTGTCTTCGAGGTGTCCCCTCCATCCTTTTCTTTATTTTCCTCCCTCCTCACCCCATCCTTCTATGTTCTTCTTCCAGGGAGCGATCAACGTCAGGGAATCGAGGTCCCCGTGAAAGAGGACGCTCCCGAACGACAAGTAAGGCTAAGGAGAAGAAGGAGAAAGGGAAGAGGGCTCGCGCGCGCATGGAGAGCAAGATGCGCAAAGTGAGGCACCGGCGGGGGGAGTTGTCTGGGGAGGACACTCCCTCGGAACAAGGTGATGAGGATGGTGACAACGAGGAGGAGGACGACGAGGGGGTCGATGAGCGTCTCGTCCCCCATTTGGTGCTTCCAACCCGAGCTGACGTGCCTCCTGTGCAGCAGGGAGTCCCGGAGCAGCTGCTCGAGGAGCAAGGAGGGGAAGCGGGGAGCCAGTTAGCTCGCTCGAGGCCGCCAACCCGACGCTCAAGCCTCGAGCCCTCGGCGTCTTTGTCTCGACACCGGTCCCGTACTCCCCGGCCCGATCTGGGGCCCCGACGCCGGGCGCATGGACCCGGGGTCAGGCAGCCTCGGAAAGGCGCACGGCGGCCGCCTCTCCCTCAGTCGAGCGTCGAGCTCTCTCAAGCGAGCGGCGCCAGGAGAGCGCGACGACCCAGCAGGAGGGAAGGGAGGAGCCTGCCGCCATCGAGGGATCAGGGCCTGGCCCAGCCTAGAAGGAGGTCTCGAAGCCCCCGAGCGGCTCGAGCAGAGCCGGAGGGAAGCTCTCCATGCCGGTGGGGTAAGTTTGGAGCATTCTCGAGCTCGTACTTTCCTTTCTCAGTTGTTTTTCTTTGATGGTTGTTTATGATATTCTCATCCTCTTACCACCCAGGGCCAAAGTCACTTGATGTCGTTCACCCACACCACCGTTAAGAGGCTAAAGATGGTGGCGGCCTCGAAGGGGACGGAGGTGGCTGGGGCGGCCAAACCGTGGTGTCGCCGCCTGTCACCCCGAGCAGTGCTGCGACGCCCACTGCCGGCTCATCAGAAGGAGCCCCGAGGCCAAGGGGCAGGGCACGCAGGCTCAGCCCATCCCCATCGATGACAAGGAGGATCCTGCCGCGTCAGAGTGGGATTCCTGGCCTGAGGATGTCGACATCAAGACGTCCTGGCCGAAGGGGCTGCACGCGCTCGAGAAGGAGCACAAGGAGGAGGAGGAGGAGGAAGGGAAAGCCGTGCTAGTGTCAGGCCACCCAGCGCGGCCTGAGGAGGCGTCGGCCTCGAGCCAATCTCAAGGGCTCGAGGCGGGGTTGGTGTCGAGCCAGCCCCATCAGGAAGAGACCGCCCCACCGCTGACGGCGTCACCGCCACTGACGGCGCAACTCGAGGTGGGGCAAACAGAGAGCGCACCGCTGTAAGGGCAGCACGCGGAAGAGCATGCGGAGCCTCAGCAGTGGCCACCGCTGGAACGCAGCAGCAACAGCCGCAACAGGAGCCACTGCAGATGGAGCCGCAGGAGGAGGAGCAGCTGCAGAAGAGGAAGCAAGAGGAGGAGCAGCAGCATCGGGAAGAGTCACGGGTGGACGCCGCCGCCGCTACGAGCTCGCCGCCGAGCCCCTGAGGGCAACGAGGAAAGGGTGTGGCGGCCCGGGCTCGCCCGTGGGGTCACCAAGCACCGGGGGCCTGCCACCGCCAGATCCATCCCCCTCGATGGGCTCCGTGGCATCGCATGGTGGCCCTTTTGACTCCTTCTGTTCTCTCCTCGACATGGATAGGAGGGACCAGACTGGGTATGGGGCTGAGTCCTCGAACGTTCGAGATGTGGCGGCGCCGATATGCCCGACCCTACCTGATCGGGTGGCCTAATTCGGCGGCTCTCGGGAAGCATGTGCGGCGGTCAGCGCCGCCGTATCAGAGCACATCAGGGCCGCCCTGCCGGAGTGGGGTAAGGAGCGGATCCTGCTCCATGACCCGTTGAACCCCCTCACCTCGGCATCACGCTCGATGACCGGAAGGAAATCAAGCACTGGGAAGAGGTGGAGGAGTTCCGGGTATGGATGGAGAGCCGCCCGGCACCGGGCGTGCCGCGTCACCATTGAAGACTTTAGCCGACTTTTCCACGTAA
The DNA here is from genome assembly GCA_018135685.1 of Themeda triandra. Taxonomy (NCBI): domain Eukaryota; kingdom Viridiplantae; phylum Streptophyta; class Magnoliopsida; order Poales; family Poaceae; genus Themeda; species Themeda triandra. Next base: position 338,963 of record JAENPR010000666.1, on the reverse strand, counting down.
GTGTTTTTCTTCGAGAGTGTTTCTCTCGATTTGCCATTCTATTGCGGTCGTTTAACTCTTTTGTCTATTGCCTCGCTCCAAAACCAATCATGTTTGAAGTCCGATCACCTCCACTCGATGCACGAGAACATGGAGGAGATGCGGCGCCTCGTGAGGGTGGGACAAAATGCCGAGGTCGCACTGGCCAAGGCCGCGATCGAGAAGAAGAAGGCCGAGCTGGAGGCCACCAAGGCCAAGGAGGAGGTCGAGACGATACGGGGGAGGCCACTCAAGCCCTGCAGGCTGCCAATGTGGACGTGGCTCGAGCCCAGGAAGATGCCAAGACGGCATGAGACGAGGCGGCCCGAGCCAAGCAGGCCGCCGAGACCGCACAGAAAGAGGTGGCTCGAGTCACGGCCATTGCCGAGAAGCTGTAGCAGGATGCACAGACGGTCGTCCATGGCCTCAAGACGAGCCGTGAGCGCGTGGAGATGCTCGAGGGGGAGCAATGCGCCGCTGCCGCCCGCATCAAAGAGCTCGAGGAGGAGGTGGAACAAAACGCCAAGGCCCACGACGCCCTCAAAGCCTCGTTCGAGGAGGAGAAGGAATGTGTGGGGGCCCTCGAGATCCGGGTGGGCAGCCTAATGCAGACCATCATGGACAAGGAGAGTGCCAACACCACCGCTGGTTAGACTATCAAGGTCCTAAGGACCGCGAAGGCGGAGACGGAACACACCCTTAAGACCAAGGAGGAGGAACTCCGTGGCACGGTGGACTGCCAGCAGCAGCTACTAGCTCGTTGTGACGGTGAGCCCCCGAATCCTCTTTGCCTTGGTTCCTTGTGATTAGGTGTTGTTCATCGTGGTTAACTTTGTATTTTTCTTTAGGTCTCGAGGCGGATCTGGAGTAGTCGCGGAAAGATGCGCGGTCATTCCAAGATGCACTCTCGGCAGAGGTGGACGTCAACACCAGCTCCGCAACGCCATTGATGGCCTCAGCACCTGCTGGGGGCTCGGGCGCGTTGTGGAGATTGCGGAGGCGATGGCTGGGAGCGCGTTCGTCGAACGGCTCACCCACCTCGGGGCAATCATGAGGGAGCGTGTCCGGGGGCACGCCACCACGGTGTGAAGTGGGCGCTCGCCGTCTTCTACTCCAGGTTCCAGGTCCAAGACAGACAAGAAATGCTGGATGGAATGGAAGTCCTTTCCCACGGCTTTGTCTTCGATCAGGACAGGTCGGCGGAGGACGAGGAGTGAAGGCACTTCTAGCTGATCGCCGACGCTGAGGCACCCGGTGCGAGGCTGGCGCAGAAGTTTGAAGACGATGTCCTCCCTGCTTAAGCCTGGCGATAATAAAGTGGTCTGCAAGCCAAATCTGGGCAAAAAGGCCCATGTAATTAAATTACATTAGTATTGTCGTAGCGTCGTGGCCTAGGGGGCCCTTAACACTTTTTGTGCAAAAGATGCTAAGTTTCTTTCATTCTCGAGCCGTATTATTCTTCGCCTTGCTTGAGCCTTTCTTTGACTTAAGAGTTAGACGCGTACTTATGCTCCTCGAGGGGTGGGATAGCGAGTGGGGTGCCTTAGCCTGGAGGCGTGGGCGAGCCCCCGACTCGACCGTTCCCGCCCCCTTGGGAGCTCGAGCCGTTCTTCCTACTTTAGTCGCGAGCGTACTTGAAGCGTAGGAGGAAAAAGGAGGCGTCAAGTTTTGAAAAAAGTTCTTGTGTTTTTCGAGGACTCTTTCAGGGGTACCCCCTATTAGCCCCCGAGGAAGGCTCAATTCTGCGGGAGCAGGGCCGAGTCTACCTTACAGTTACGAAGCGAGAATAGAGATGAACTAAAATGCATCTGGATGCTTCTTAGTTGCTTTTATATCTCGAGCCGCTCTTACTTCCACTGTCCTGACTGTTCTGCTTCTTGACGTGAGTGTTGGACGCACGCTCGAGTCCCTCGAGGAGGGGAGAAAGTGGGAGTACCTTAGCCCAAGGGCGTAGGAGAGGTCTCGGCTTAGCAGCCCTCGCCCCTTGAAAGCCTCTAGCATGTTTCCTACTCGGTCGTGAAACGTACTTCGAGGAGTAGAAGGAAGAGAGGCGTCGAGGGGTAGAGTCAAATCTGCCTCGAGTTACAAATAAGAAATGAACTAAAGTGCATCAGAATGCTTCTTAGTTGATTTTATTTCTCGAGCCGCTCTTACTTCCACTCGGCCCGACCGTTCCGTTCTCGACGTGAGTGTTGGACGTACGCTTTTGTCCCTCGAGGGGAGCAAGTGGGAGTACCTTAGCCCGGGGGTGTAGGAGAGGTCCCGGCTTGGCAGCCCTCAACCCTTGAGTTTCTCGAGCACGTTTCCTTTTCTGTCGTGAAGCGTACTTCGAGGAGTAGAAGGAAGAGAGGCGTCGAGGGGCAGAATCGAATCTACCTCAGGTTACGAATGAAAATAAAAGTACTAGGGCCGTGGACATTTTATTCATTCATGATGCGATGTGCGTACATAAATACAGAAATGTACAAGGCCTCGAGGCCAAGGGGTAGAAACAACGTAGCTGCTCGATGTTCCATGCGTTGGTGAGGGTCAAGCCCTTGCTGTCCGCCAGCCCGTACGTCCCTGGCTACACCGTACGTCGTAGTGGTCGAAGTCGAGGTCGAAGGTGCCGGAGTAGAAGGTGCGTGGCTCCCCGCATGGCTCCTCCTCGAGCTAACGAATCGTGATGTCGAGGGTATTGTGTCACGGGCCTGGGGCGCGCATGAAGCCGCAGTTCCGGGGTGCTGGCCACGCCGGCTCAGAATCCATGGTAGAGTGCAGGAGAGCCCCGGGGCCATCCTCGCGCGCACCCATGGTGCCGTGCATCCTAGCAGAGTACGTTGCGGTGGCATTGGTGAGACAGAATGGGAGCTGTTGATGGGCCTCGTAAATCCCGTGCGGCAGCAGGTTGGGCGGTGATGGCAGTGCGCGTGCTGGGGGGCCGTGCTGGGCTCCTTCGATGTGCGCATGGTGAAGGCGAAATCGGTGTCCTCATAGAGGTCCGCCAGCTCGCTTCCTGCCCCCAGGCGTGAGTTGGGCAGGTCCCCTATAGGGAGACCCGCGTCCAATGCTGGGGATGGGGAACGCAGATGGTGCCTGCCTAGGCTCGGGCTGGCGACAACGGTGGCACCGATGACGCCTTCTCCTGGGAGGAGAGCCGTGGTGGCGTGGTCGACGCAGCGCCCCTCCCAAACATGGGGTGCGTTGCGGCCTCCGCTCGAGTCACTGATTGAAAGCAGAGTCATGTCGTAGCCCGAGCCGAGCGACATGAACTCCATACTCCCGAACCAGATGATCGTGGCACGCGGAAGCGGGGAAGTGGAATCTGCCATTCGGAAGAAAAGGCGGGAAATCATTTGTGACGCGCTACCCCTACCTGGCGTGCCAACTGTCGGTGTTTTGACCCAGAGGGCCTAGCACCAACTAGTGAATTAGTGCCACCTGTTCCCAAATCCGGATGGTGATGCAAGAAGAACACAAGGGTTTATCCTAGTTCGGGCAGAAGAAGGCCCTACGTCCAGCGGGAGGAGTGACTTGTATTATCTTGCACCGAAGTGCTTGTACAGGGGTGGATACAAGCGTGCGAGTGAACGATGTGTGTGTGATGATTATCGTCCGATGATGTCTGTTGTCTGATTGTGCGTCGATCTGCCCTATACTAGGTCCTGGCGTCCCCTTTTATAGCCGAAGGTGAGGCATAAGGGTATACAGTGTTTAGGGCGATCGTGGGGGTGACGTCGAGACGTTGATGCCGATCAAGTCATTGAGACTGTTGAGGCCTGCCACAGGCATGGCCAGTCCTATAGAGGCGTGCCTTGGGTATGGCCATTCGTCCTTCTTCTGACGAACCAGGGCGTGGTCGAGGTGGAAGGTGATTGGTGATGGACTAATCTCTGTACCAAACGTGCGAAACCATGTGGCCATCATGTCCCAGGTGGTTAATAACTGTTTCGAGGGGTGCCTTCGAGGGATCGCGACCACATCGATGAGACTGAGCTGCAGGAAATGCGGATCCGATGTTTGATCACTGCGTTTTGAGGGGGCGCCATACGGGACACAGTGCTCGGTATGGCATAGTAGTGCCATTGGGTCCCCTGGTTTTACAGGGTATGGGCGGTGAAAGACTGAGGGGATCGGTGCTTAGCTCACCGTCATCGTACACTGCCAGCCCACGAGTTAGGCGAGAGTGGTTGGGGCATTTAATGCCTTGGTACGAATGTCTGTCCGGGAGTGCCTTTCGAGGGGTAGCCGACCCGCTCGAGGGCTCATTCGGCCGAGGGTTTCCGTCAATCCCTTCGAGGGGTCCCGCGGGCGGTGGTTGTTGGCTCGATTGGGGCGGGCCGTTTGTAGCTATTCGTGGGCCGGCCCGGCTTGGTTCGAGGTAGGTGCCGAAAGTGGGGATTGGGTGTTTATTAGGTGAAGTTCGGTTTTGAGGAAGACAATAATGGTTTTGTTCATCCCATCACCCGATAATGACCCCTAATTTTGGTATCCGACACCGTGTAATCGGTAGAAGGAGTTGCACGAGTACTACTTTGTTGAGGAATAGCACTAGGCAACTTCGGTGGATTTGGGAGCATCGAAGTTCCTGCCGAAGACTTACTTGTTTATTGGGATTCGGTTCGCATAGAGGGAATCGAATTGCTAGCAAAAGTATCTAATTGGTTAGAAGGCTTAGGATTAGTAGAACCGGTGTTATTGGTTTGTTTTGAAGACCGATTTGCCTTTGTTTGCCACTGCATATAAGGCTTGATTCTCATAAAAATTAGGAGGCATACCATATTCATAGTGCTCAACTTCTTCGACATCCGATTGATCCAAATCAGCTGTTTTACCTTCTAACTTATCGAATCTAGCCATGATCACATTCATTGCAGTAATTATATTATTATTTACAACCATTTTATGACCACCTAACATAGTAGCATAATTTGCGTGACTAGGATAAGGATCTTCATCAAACTTGGGCCGATTGTCGAAAAGTTACCTGGTCCCCAAAGATGATGAAGCCAACGCTTCAACGTAGTTGGGCTCCTTGTATTGCTTCACCTTGTCATTCCATCCCTTGGAGCAACTTTCAAAGAAAGCCTTCATGACGGCATCATGTTGGGTTTGAAGCTTTCCACGAGCTCATCGGGAAGTTCATCCATGTTCTGAGGGCATATGATGTTCTTGGGATGCACCTCAGTCCTATCCTGACCATCACTTGAAGATCCATCTTGGCTCCCCATGTCGAAAGTAGATGGAAACTGGAGTTGACGCTTCGCCGTCCCCAGCGGAGTCGCCAAAACATGTGTTGATGCCGAAATCTGCCGGATCGGATCAACACACCGGTGGTGGGCTTTGGACACCCCTGAGGTAGCTCGAAGCGACCTGTAATGCAGCAACAACATAGTGTAACTGGCAAAACCGATCTAGAGATCGATTAGCCGATGTAGAGCTCGTTGATGGCTGAGGAAAAGCCCTAGAGCCGCCTCTGGGAAGGCCCGTCAGGAGGAGGCACGTAGGGGATCTCCTAGGGCCAGCGGATGGAGCCTATGATGCCTAACAGCAACTAGAGGTGTTGAGGAAGAAAATTAGGGTTAGAGGTAGAAGAAGATAGATTGATCTTGTTGATCGTGTTGTGTTTTTTGTCGATTGATTGGATGGGTTCAATCGCCCATGATCCTCTCGTATGTATAGACGGGGGTGGTCTTATCCTGGGACAACAACTTCAAAACTCATACATCAAGTTTCCCACGTCATAACTTACCAAAAACGCGACTCTTCACGGAGTCGGTTTCACAACGGACGCAACGGACGCGTCCGACGCTCCTGGCCGCGCGTTCGGCGCCCGGACCGCGCGCGGATCTCTCTGTGGAGCATCTAACGCACGTCGGACGCGTCTGGCACTCGTGTCCGGTGCATGGTCGTGCGCGGCCTCGCCTGCAGCGCACCCGGCGTCGCGTCCGGCACGTCCGGCGCCTGGCGTCCGACACTCGGGGCCAGCGCAGTCGGCTCTGGACTGCGTCCGGCTCGCACCGGACGCGTGGGCTGTGTCCGGCGCCCTGTTCTTGTGCCGAAGTCGCCCGTTTTGCCGGAACGGGGGTGATGACCTTCCATGGACTTTTTGAGCGTCAACAGAGAGTCATTATAGTATCCATTTTTTAATTATAGAGTACAATACCAACACTCACAACATGCTTCACACTCACTCCCATGAACACATGTATGTAAACACTACTATGAGCACCTTCAAAGAACTAAGCCGGAAGATCTTAAAGTTTGTCACCACAGACGTCTCGCTATCCGTAGGGACCTCGCCTACCACTTAATGCATACTGTCATTAAATCCGTGTTGAAAGCTTAGTTGGTTAGGTTTCTTGTTATGAATCTGTCTTTTCTAGTTTATAAAGCCCTCGACTTGGCATGATTACTCATATTTTTGTAGATTTAATTGAGGATTTCATGGCGTTGGGCTTTCAAATGGTAGCAACATTCCCATCATCACAACAATGTGCCCACGACTGGGCATTCGGCTTAATCGAGACCTTGGTCTCGGTTCCTTCGGTTTGTAGATACTTTGGTTTGTAGAATCTAGAAAGCAATCGATTTGTCACAAGAAAAGTAACCAACAAATTTGGTGTTGGTTTTTTGGTTCGATTTTCGGTTGAAACCAAAGAATCTGAGCACAAAGAATAGAGAGGGAGAAGGAACTCGGCTGCCTCAGATGCATCACCAGGCCATGGCTACAAAGGAGCCCTCCGTCGGTACTGTAGTGCCTCACTACAGTAACTCATGCCGCACAACAACACTTACTCCACCTTACAACCTTACTCGAACCCTCTCATTCAACTATGGTTCTGCAAGGTAGAAGCGGATGCACTGGTCTCCACCAGCGGGGCCAACGGTCTTCCTCGCCTCTGATGGCTCATGGGGCTTTGCGAGGCGGTGGAGACCGATGGTATTTTGCCGGTCAGTGGTGTGGGGGCTAGTTGCTGTCATTAAGGAATAATGTCCTCTCGTACTAGTGGTATTTTGCCGAGCGTTGATGGCGCATTTTGTTAAAGATGCATCGACGGCTTTAGGCATTATGGCAGGACAAAGAGTGGATCGAGCTCGAGATTCCCTCGGTGCTATTTGATAATGAGCTCTAATCCATATGGTCAGAGGAGCTCCGGGTGCATGCCTGTCTAATGTTCTTTCAATGACTACTTCGACCAATATACGAGTGTCCATAGCGTACCGTTTTAAAGCTTTTTATGGGGGGCTCCTCCAAAGATCTGGGCACCTTCAGCTGATTTTGGCATAGGTGATTGCCAGTGGTAAAGTCCTTCGATGAGGACGGTGTGCACAATGGCCAAGGACCTTGTTATCATTTTGGTTTTGTCTAGGGTCTTCTGTGCAAGTTCATAGAGGCAGCTATACTTGTTGTATGTATTCTCACGTATTTTGTATTTATCGGTGAAGGTGTATGTTTTCCTTATCTAAGTAATATAGATATATTAAGCGAATTCATGTGAAATAAAAACCTAATCCTCTTCATACGTTAAGCCACTTTGCCTCATATTCACGTGAGAAGAAAAAAGAGGAAAGGTGAGGAGAGAGGGATAGAAGAGAGGAGGGCTTGGCCGTCGTTCATCGTCTTATGTGTCTATCATCTAAAATCCATCAAGTTGATGGAGATGTAATGAGGGAATCATCATAAGGAAGAAATGGTTAAATGGGAGATTCATTGCAAGACCTTGTGGTACTCTCTTTTAAGGTAAGATCTTACTTCTCTCTCTTGTATTGATGTGAAATCTATGCTAGGTTTAGTGTATTCATTTGGTTAGTTGACGGAGTTAGGGTTCTAATCTTGAATTAGGCCTGCTATTTTTCCGGATTGTACAACATGGGTTGAGTAATGTTTAGGACTTGTTTAAAAAGTAATATTCAAGTAGTATACTTCAAGTATCTTTATTTTGGTGTCGATATAATGTTTGTAGCGCATTATAAATTAGGAGACATGATTGTTGTTTGATCTCGCATTTATGCTATCTCGAGTTCTATAGCCCTTGTAAATTGGGAGATATAATTGTTGTTTGATCTTGCATTTATGCTATAAGAATTACGATGGTATTAGATGCATTCTTCTTTATGATATCTTAAGTGCATAATCGCAACAAATGATCTCGCATGAATGTTGTAGGAAATTTCATAAGATTTCCATATTATTAAATATCACAAACTTTGGATCGGTTTATCTCAAGTTATGGTTGTTTTAGTGATCGTTGTTGTTTAGTCATCGAAATTCTGTTGTTTTGTAGTATTGATTTGTATGTCTTAGGGTCTTCAAACTATAAATGTTATAACATAAAAATTGCAAACTATAGTTAAAGTTTCCGTTGGTATTATATATCTAGTTATGAATTTTAGAAGTTTGCTAGGTTGTTTTGCTTGTTAGGAATATTCAATTAAGTTTAGAGGATCTTTATGCTATCTTGGAGATCTCATATGCTATATTGTTTTATATGAAAGTTGTATATAATGGTGTTTTAAATCTTCTATAATCTTTTTCATAATTTTTGATGCTATTTTAAGGGAATCGATAACATAGGACGTAGAAGTGTTTTATTTGTCATTTGAATGTTTGTATGAGTATGTTTTCTCAAGTGAGGATGTTTGGACAAATGGTGCACCTTCGGATCATTCTTAGCTCATGTTCTTGCACCATTGTATATTTGTTTATTCTACTTATACTAATTCAAGATGATATAATAAACTATGAACTCACTTATCCCTTTAAAGTAATTCGTACATGATCTTCGTTGTTGAATTTTTTGTCATTTTTGGTCATCATGAGGAAATTGCTTTGTTTTATAATGGTGGTTGAATGTGAACATAGCTATGTTATATATGGATGATGCTTGTTGGCTGATTTGAATCTTATGCTATACTTCATTTTGGGCAAGATTTATGTTTTTCAATGGGTTTTGGAAGTAGTTAACCATTGAATGAAGTATCTCATATGCACATTGCATGCCATAATATTTGCATTTGAAGTTATGTCACCATCTGCCAGCCATGACTTATTGTTGGCAAATCTTAGCATATGCAAATAACATCGCAAGCGCACGAAGTACCATTGTAGCTTTCACCCGGAGTATTCTAAGGTATCTTATTTATCCATAGGGAACGTGAAGTGTTCTAATCTAAAGCCAGGTAGTCCAAGACTGGAGAAGAAAAGGTAGATAGGTTCTTGAATAGTGGAGCTAAAGTTCTGTAGATAATTGAGCAAAGAGCGATCACTAAAGTCTCTACTTCGGGCGCCTGGGACCACCCAACTCAAAAGAGAAGGCCAGCCTACTCCTAGGTCCTATAGAGCAGAACTAACGTGGTGGAATACGTAGGCCGGACAGGGCTGTCACCACCTGCCGGCTACCACTGCGATCCGTTGAACTGAATGCAATCCAGGGTAATTAATAGCCTAGACACCACGTCTACACTATTGATTACTACTCTACCCCGTGCACAAGGCAAAGCACTCACACTCAAAATATACTATGTAGTAAATAAATACTGAATAATAAATACTAAGTAATAAGCAAGGAACTAGTAAAGACTTTAATAATATAACTGAATGCTCAAATAAGTATTCGAACCTGAGCCAAACTTACAAGACATGGAGAGAAAGAAGGCAAGAGAGACTCCGACAGGCCCGGCTCTTCTCCCGCACTGCCTCTCTACAACTGGAGGAGAAGACCACCAGAGGGACACTAATACTACTAAAATATGAGAGTGTAGCTCTATGTAGAATGTAGGTGTCTGTTACAAGTGAGAGAGAGGGGGTATTTATAGGTGGGAGGTGGAGTAGGGGCTACTCCAATGCCACGTCAGCGATCCGTGTTCTCCATCTTCCTTGCCATTGGATCAAACCGGCCTTGTAACCGCCAAAGATGAAGGGCTGTGATAATTCCACACATGGGACATGTGTGGAAAGGTTGGTGGGAGGTAACCGCCTTTGGGGGGCCCACTTTCCCAGGTCGGCCGACCTGGGTTTGGCCTCTAGGTGGGCCCCACCAACCTTCTAGATGCTCCTGAGGTCAGTGGAGGTACAGGACAGGTGGCAACCCACCATTGGCAGGTCGGCCGACCTGCCTTTGGGGAGGTTGGCCCGCCTGCTTGCTTCACAGAGTGTCCCCACTTGTCATATTCGTTGGTTTGGCCATCTGATGTGGTCTTGATTACTTGAAGCTTCCACTTGGTCTTAGGGATACATGAGCTCATCTTCTTTAATGTGCAAGTGTTGCACATTGTGATCCAGCGGTAAGTGTGAGCTTGGGAGAGCATAGCTTGGCTTGTGCTAGCTTGGCATGCCCTGGGCCCACAAGTCCTATGTCGGTCGACCTAGGCTTGGTAGGCCCAGGCTGCCAGCTGGTGTCTCAGGCTTGCTTGCTCTCTGGAAATGACCTTCTTGATGTGACTTAGTACTTGGCCATTTCTAGTTTGCTCATCTGAGCTTGAACAGGCTTGAATAGTGGCTGTTTACACCTGCATCCAAATAATGACATGTACAAGTGGAACCAAGTGAATTGCACCTATGTCACTACTCATTTGCATAGTGTTATCCCAAAACCTAACCATTGTTGATGGTTTCAGTGGTAGAAAATCATAGCAAATCTACCATCAACAAGATCCCCCACACTTAAGTCTTTGCTCGTCCTCGAGCAAAGGTTAGAGAGAAAGATAAAATATGATTATGATATTTTTAAGATATTAGCAAACACAAAGCTTACTCAAGACATATCTCATACAAGTGGGTTATGTGGTACTATCTAGCATATATCCTTCAGATGTTGAAACAAATGGAACAGTTCTCAAAGCAAAGTCATCTTTCCATTTTCATAACATTAGTGCTTAGAGCTTTTGATAATGGTTTTCAAAAAGGAAAGCACATAGGTCATTCTTACTCCTCAATTAGTACTCTCAAGTCACTGAAGTGGTGTATGATTCCTCACCAAGGCATAAGATAAAAGTTGCCTTCTGAGTTTCATCCTACTTCTAAACAGGCTTATGTGGAGCTCAAGGTAGGAATGAAAAAAGATGGCATACTTACTCTGCATATGTTGCGCAGTCAACGCCTAGATCCTTGTAGAGAAGTGTCATACTCTAAGATCAAGATGTGCAAGTGTGTGGTCTGGAATGTATGGTGGTGGACTAGATTGCTCCTCTATTTGATAAGATCTCTCTCTTCTAATTTCTATTCTCTATTGAGACAAGGCTCGCATTCTTTTTCTCTTTTTTTCTTTTTTCATGGACTTCGACGTGTCCATCTAAACAGATGCTTATTTTGCCTAGCCTTAGATTTTGTGTCTCATCTACCAAATGATAATTCAGAGAGAATTTCTAACACTTAGAACATGGAGCAATCTGTTCGGTGGAAATGGTATGGATGGAGTTGCGTACTTCCGGTGTAGAAGCAGCATAAAAATGTGGTATGAATGAAGATGCGTACTTCCAGTGTAGAAGCAGCATATATATGTGGTGTGTGTAATCTTGATCTTAGGAGCATGATAAGTCTCTAAACAAGGGTCACAAGATTTGACCACACTCAACACAAAGCAAATAGCATATGTGGAAGGTTTGCAACATTGTAAAGTGTATTTGGTCATGGTGGGAATTTATCACCATTGAGGAGTAAGTGATACTATGGTTTTATGAGATTTTTAAAAGTAAATCTATAAGCACTTTGAATAGAAAAGGTATGAATCATGAGCCAAGAACTATGTCGTATTTGTCAACAACATAGTCAATATGATATCCTATCAAGATATGTGACCCACAAGTATAAACATATGCAAGAATTAGACCTTGTGACGCTTCTACCTTTTAAATGTCATAAATCGTGTTACTTTTTATTTTTAGATGCAAGTCTTCTTGTTTTTATTTTTATTTTATTTCATCTAAAGAAGGCAAATAAAAAAGTAAAAGTAAAAATGAAAGAACAAAGAGGGGAGTAGGAGTGGCAAACCCGGTCGGGAGACGTGTAGATGATGAGTGGATGTTGACGGTGGGTCCAGGGCTCCAAGGTGGGGTCGGCCGACCCCAATTCCCGTTGCTGCCATCTGATTTCCCTCTGTTGAAAGTGTACTTCTGCAAACTTGTGTTCCCATTGGCCTCCAAAGTGGGGGTCGCCCGATCCCCTCTTTGGGTCACGTTTTCGTCGTGCCAACATGTCAGGCCATGTGCTACGCCGTGGTGTGTTTGGAAAATCTCAAAGGCATAGTTGGGGGGTCGATTGACCCTCCCACACTTGGGTTCTTGAGTGTTCTAAAATGCAAAGACATGGGAAACATCAAGTGCAGGTGTCCTGCTGGTGGCAACACACCAGCAGAATGAAATTTTGCTCATTTTATTTAGTGGATCATAGGCACAGGCTATCATGTTAAGGATTTAATGATCCTAGCTTTCTGCCTAGCATGTTTGTGAAGATGTTTGACAATTCTGAGGTCAAAGGAGGAAGTCCTTGTGCCACATTGTTATTTCTAAGTGTGCAAACCGCACTAAGGACCTTCCTCATGACTCTCTTCTCAAACAGACATCCTCAGAGATCCTTAGTGGCTCCTCTAACCAGGAGGATTATCCTTTCACCCTATGGTCTTGGGAGTAGTGAAATTCAGCTATTCTCACAACTCCTTCTCCTCTGAGGTGAACAAGGGAACGAAACAACTTCCTTTGTCCCATCCTACCGCCAACTACCCTTGTGGTTCCTTGTGAAAGGTGGGTATCTAAGGCATAGTAGGGCTCTACCTCAAACACACTGGCCTCCAGCGACCTCTAGGCAAACGAGTTTGCTAGTGGGTCCATGGTGAGGTTACTCTAAGTAACTTAGGCGATAAAAGGGAGGCCAGAAGGTGTTGAATTTAAGGTGAGGAGAAATAGGTGAAGGAAAAGAGGAGGAGAGGTCAAAGACAGCTATTGCCAAAGATTGCAACTCTTGTTTCCACGAGAGTTGCAACTAGGGATGGCTTCCAAGTGATAGCTTAGCACTCTGGGACAAATGAGTTTGGCTGGATCCTCCAACTAGGGATCGCCTGACCCCTATCAGGTGGAGCCAGGTGCTCAAAACTTTCCTTGATCTCTCCTTGGCATAGAACCAGTCTTGGGGCTTTTGTATTGTGTCAAGTTGGAGTTGCCCGACCCCTACTTGAAGGTTCAGAGCAAGTGGGTACTGGTTCTACGCTCCCTAGGTGTTGTGAGATGGTTTGACAAAACAAGGCCGAGTAAGCCTCCATACGGGAATGGGGAAGTGGCACGCTTCCCCCACACTAGGATTTTTGCATCACTTAGTCTTCTCATGTTCATTCTTGCAAGTCTTGTTAATTGGGCATGCTCTGACTGGCTCAAAGCACCAGTCAGAGTAACACATCAAACAAGGCAAGATTTTAAGTTTGATTCAAATGTGCAGCATTTTCGACCAATCAAACTTATGATGAATCAGGAGAGGACAGAGGGAGTGCAAACCAGCGTGCCAAATTGACGAAGATCGAAAAGATGGTAGATAAGAATCGTGCGGCCTTCCCCCACACTAGGATTTTTATGTCAATTGATATTAAAAACCTAGTGTCAATGTTGGTCCCCTCTCATATTCTTGGACATTGTATGACTCTTCGTTCTTTTCAACCACCACCTGTATGGTTAGCGACCAAAAATACCCGAAGGGAAACATTGTCCTAAAACAAGTTCTTGTAAAGCTCATTTATTTATTTATTTATTTATTTATTTATTTATTATTTTTATTTTTATTTTTATTTTTATTTTATGAGTTTATTTTATTGAAGAAGGAAAAGATGAAAAGGTGAAAAAGTGTAGGCTATCTCCCGGGCAGTGCTATTGTTTTAAGTCATAAGCTCGACTATGACAAGTTTGCAAGAGTTGTGCTACTTCAACTACGAAACTTGCAAAACTTGTGGTACACAAACACATCCATAACCATCCTTTTGAAGTGTTTGTGAGTTGCTAGCGAAGGATGGTTGTGTCTCGTGTAGGAGCAGAGAGGTTGAAATGGTGACTTTGGAGAGTTCTCATATGAGCATGGATCATGTGAATGTTCCAAGATGAAACCCCCATGCTCATTAGCACAGTTCTCCTTTTCAATCTCCAAAGTTGATCCCTCATAAATGCCCATCGGCCAAAGTCTTGCCTCCTTGAACCATGGTTGATTCAAGTCTGAGAAAGAGCTCGACAGAACCTCCTCCTTTGGATTGGAACTAGGTTCGGATTTTACCTGTGTGGATGGTGTGATCCAAACAGATATATAATCCTTACCTATGGTCAATTCCAAAGTTGAACTTCCTAGATCATTTTCTAGTGACCTTCCAATGAATGTTAGATGAGGGGATAGTCTGGGAAGGTCAAAGACATGGAAGTCTAGGAAGATTCTAAGCCCATTTATCACAACGGGAATGGCTCTAAGAACTCCTTCACAGTCAAGAACTTGACCAGAAGGAAGTTCAAGAAGGCTTCGCTGTTGTGGTAAATGTGCTGGAGAGGATTTGTCAAGGATGATGGATTTAGGAACGATGTTGATCCCAAGGCTGGGTTCATAGCAAAACTCGCTAGAGATGCCCATGATGTTGCAATTCATCCTCCTAACATGATCGGGCAACTTGACGGTCTTGGCGGGTAATTCTGCCTTGTCCAACCACTCTTGACATATAACGGCAGAGAGATTCTCTATTTGCTCTAATCGTTGCCATTGGTCAGAGTGGCACCCATGCCTTACATGCTCTTCCTCTAAAAGATCTATTGATGAATTCCCATAAGAATGGGATTCATCATGATGAGTTTTATCGGGTAGAGCACCAGGGACTTTATCGGGATCAAGGATAGGTTCGGGGGATGTGTCAAGAAAGGACACACGAGAAGAGTTGATTGATTTTGATTCAAATATTTGTGGCTCTTCTTCTAAGGGATCACCGAACACTTTTCCTTGAAAAGTTTCTTGTATCCCAAACTCCCCAAGAGTTCTCTCTCGGGACCCATGAATTCTATGTATCTTTCGAATCGAATCGAAGGAAAGATCATACTCGAAATCAAGCGGGGGTAAACAAAAGGTCAAATTTCTTCTTCCTTTTGAGGATTTGGGATGTGAGGTGTAGGCTCGAAGGCTGGTTCGTGGGATGTGCAAATTGTGCATTCAGCCATCGAGACACCTTCTTCGACCTCGTGGCGCCAGTGTGTGTGTTTCTCTTCCAATGGTTGGTTCAACGCATTACCAAAATCTTTAGGTAATAGATCATTGTAACACTCATAGGGGAAGAAACTTGGGCGATAACTAAGGTTGAATTTAAGTTGAAGACTAGGTTTTGGGCAATGTTTCGAAGGTGGGCAAAGAAGGAGAACCTATGGATTTGGCCTCTACAGGCTGTGGCTCTTCCTCTATTGGCTCTTCGGGTACTTCATCGAGAAACTTGTCATGAATCTCGGTGTAAGGGGTGTTCTCAAGGATCTTATCAAGAATGGTTCTCCCTTCACCCGCAGCAAGATAAAGAAAAGCACCTCCACAGGATGTGTTAAGGAATTGGGCAGACTCTTTGCTAAGACCCATGTAAAAGTGTTGTAATAGGATTGGGTCGGTATAGCAAGGTCAGGGCCAGAAAGGATTAGATCTGTTAAACGGGCCCATGATGCACCAAGTGACTCCTTCTCCTTTTGCCTAAAGTCTACGACCTCCGTTCAAAGATGGACAACTCGAGAGATGGGAAAGAAAGATAGGCAAAATTTTGTCTGTAGGGCTTCCCACTCTCCATGTACACTCTCTACGTGATGAGCATACCAATGTTTAGCTGCCCCCATCAAAGAGAACGGGAATAGCTTCCATTTCAATGTTTCTTGTGTCATGCCTCGAATGTGAAGGCATGAGCACAAATGCTCAAATTCACGTAGATGAAAGTACGAACTCTCATTTTCACTCCCAGAAAAGGGGTTTGCCTGAACCATTGCTATGAAAGCTGGGCGAAGCTCATAGCAATCAACCAAAAAGGCTTTGGATGATTTAGGTGGCTCCAAACTATCGCCCTTTGGAGCACCATATTGAAGGAGGGGTTGTTGGTTCATGATGGGTAAAGAATGAATGGATTCATGAACTATTGGACCACTAGGTTCTAGATCAAGAACAGCTACCGTTCCCCGGCAACAACGCCAGAAAGCTTGTTGGCAAATCTTAGCATATGCAAATAACATCGCAAGCGCACGAAGTACCATTGTAGCTTTCACCCGGGAGTATTCCAAGGTACTGTATTTATCCATAGGGAACGTGAAGTGTTCTAATCCAAAGCCAGGTAGTCCAAGAGTGGTGAAGAAAAGGTAGATAGGTTCTTGGATAGTGGAGCTAAAGTTCTATAGATAATTGAGCAAAGAGCGATCACTAAAGTCTCTACTTTGGGCGCCTGGGACCACCCAACTCAAAATTGAAGGCCAGCCCACTCCTACGTCCTTCAGAGCAGAACTAACATGGTGGAATACGTAGGCCGGACAGGGCTGTCACCACCTGCCGGCTACCACTGCGATCCGTTGAACTGAATGCAATCCAGGGTAATTAATAGCCTAGACACCACGTCTACACTATTGATTACTACTCTACCCCGTGCACAAGGCAAAGCACTCACACTCATTATATACTATGTAGTAAATAAATACTGAATAATAAATACTAAGTAATAAGCAAGGAACCAGTAAAGACTTTAATAATATAACTAAATGCTCAAATAAGTATTCGAACCTGAGCCAAACTTACAAGACATGGAGAGGAAGAAGGCAGGAGAGACTCCGACAGGCCCGGCTCTTCTCCCGCACTGCCTCTCTACAACTGGAGGAGAAGACCACCAGAGGGACACTACTACTATTAAAATATGAGAGTGTAGCTCTATGTAGAATGGAGGTGTCTGTTACAAGTGAGAGAGAGGGGGTATTTATAGGTGGGAGGTGGAGTAGGGGCTACTCCAATGCCACGTTAGCGATCCGTGTTCTCCATCTTCCTTGCCATTGGATCAAACCGACCTTGTAACCGCCAAAGATGAAGGGCTATGACAATTCCACACATGGGACATGTGTGGGAAGGTCGGTGGGAGGCAACCGCCTTTGGGGGGCCCACTTTCCCATGTCGGCCGACCTGGGTTTGGCCTCCAGGTGGGCCCCACCAACCTTCTATATGCTCCTGAGGTCGGTGGAGGTACAGGACAGGTGGCAACCCACCATTGGCTGGTCGGCCGACCTGCCTTTGGGGAGGTTGGCCTACCAGCTTGCTTCACAGAGTGTCCCCACTTGTCATATTCGTTGGTTTGGTCATCTGAGGTGGTCTTGATTAATTGAAGCTTCCACTTGGTCTCAGGGATACATGAGCTCATCTTCTTTAATGTGCAAGTGTTGCACATTGTGATCCAGCGGTAAGTGTGAGCTTGGGAGAGCATAGCTTGGCTTGTGCTAGCTTGGCATGCCCTGGGCCCACAAGTCCTATGTCGGTCGACCTAGGATTGGTGGCCCCAGGCTGCCAGCTGGTGTCTCAGGCTTGCTTGCTCTCTGAAAATGACCTTCTTGATATGACTTGGTACTTGGCCATTTCTAGTTTGCTCTTCTGAGCTTGATCAGACTTGAATAGTGGCTGTTTACACCTGCATCCAAATAATGACATGTACAAGTGGAACCAAGTGAATTGCACCTATGTCACTACTTATTTGCATAGTGTTATCCCAAAACCTAACCATTGTTGACGGTTTCAATGGTAGAAAATCATAGCAAATCTACCGTCAACACTTATACTGGTAGAACGTCATAAAGTGTCCCGTTGAGAGTATGATGCACACTCTTACAGTGTCCTACAAAGTGGTAAGAGTACAAAAGAGCATGCCATTTGCATTACATATTAATTTCATGTGGTGTGAAGTCAACAGAAGTGTTGTTATTTATTTTACTAAAATGTAAATCAGGTATCGAGGTGACATTGGGATTTTTTTTGAAGTGAATTTGTGGTGGTGATTCTAACAATTATCCATTAAGTTAAAATATTAATATGTTATGAGGGTGGTCTACCAGATAGAGTACTCAAATTGGTATTCATCTACGTTTACTTTCTGCACATTATATAACTCACTTCAGTATTGTCCAATGAACTTATGAATTAAATGGCTTGTTAAAATCATTTACTTGTTGGGCTTGTTTCCAACCTCACACTTGTTTACTATCTAAGTAAATGTCATTAGACTAATAATTTGATTATTAATCATTGGTTTATTGTGATGCATATTAAATCAATGTCTAATTGACTTATAATTTGAATGACATATTCAGGCAGTTTGCTTGCTGATATTTATTTTCACTTGTCTTATCTTTCTAGTGCTTGATTTGATACTTTGCATAAAGGGATGGGATTAGTGACACATCTTCACTACTTTGCCCATACTTTATAAAAATGGTAATGTTGTTAGTTGTTTAATAAACTTGATTTATCTTTCACCTTCATGGTTAAATTAAAACATGTTTTATTCTCTAGCATGAGGAAAGGGACATTAGTAATACCTTAAGCTTTTCTGATGCCTGGGGTATTACATGTCATTACCATCTCCACCATGCTCCTAGCCTTGCTCAATACCATCTTGTGCACTGACCTAGCCAACTCAAGTAAGGAATTATTTTAGTAGGTGTTGCTCAAATATCAATACTAAACTAGGTTCTTTTAGCTGGGGGCGCGTTGAGGGAGGGGAGTAGGACATCGGTAAAACGGGTTGTTAAGCTAGGGAGTCGTATCGAGGGAGGGGGCATGGGTGCTAGTGTGAGAGAGCCGAGACGAAAAAAGATGCGCAGAACTGAGTTGGTGAGGACAAAAGTTTTCTTGCTAAGAAGTAGGGAGGGCGCTCCTACACACCCCGGGAAAGAAAGTTGGGGGGGTGATTTGGGAGCCTAAATAAATTAGGAACTTGAGTTGGACCCTGTTGCACTGTGTATTTTTTGTCTAATGCCAATAGAAATTCTGTTGAGATGCTTTAAGCACTACAACATAGTGACAAACGGTTGTAGAAAAATGCGACTAAATTGTCAAAGTAGACATTTTGTGCTTAAATTTTAAACATTATTTTCAGATCACGTTTGTTTATGATTCAATTAAGTTCCAAGGTAACGTCAATTAGTAACATGTAACACCCTAAAAATCAGGTTCTTTGCAGTTTAGTGATAATGCCTTAAATTTCTTTAGTGAATTCTGTATTTCGGTAAAAGGAGAAAACTTCGTTTTCTAAAGTACATGACTCAATCATAGGATATGTACGTGTCTGACGCATTCTTGTTACTTCGTATTACTTTTCTGGGTGAGTAGAATTGTTTTCAGAAAAAACAAACTGTTAGTATGTGTAAATATCACTTAATCTGAATTTTGTTCAGATTTCTGTTTCGAAAAAGCCACTTTTTTCCTGCAGCGAATCCATATTGGCCCATTGTTTCTTTCTGCCTTTTATCCTCTTCCCGCTGCCTTTGTTTTCTCTCCTTGGTGGGCTGAGGCCCGTGTTCTGCCCACATTGCCTGAAGATGCCGGGCCAAGGCGTCAAGTCCACATCTCTGGACAGAAGGCGTCCGTTTCTGATTGGATAATAATAATCCTATAATCCGTTGCAAAAGTACCACAATCAGCGGCCAAGGAGAAAAAAATATCAACCCTGGCTACACGATGAGTACCAACAGCGGAGGCCCTCTTGCCATAGCCCTAGCAGACGCCAATGTTTCAATGGAATCAAGAACTGGCATGGACATGGACCGGAAATAGAGGAAGGGCGTATTCCCTCCGTCCCATTGATAATGTAACTATGAGAAACGTACCGGTCAAGCTACATCAACTTTGACCAAGTTTATAGCAAAAAATATTAACATTTATATCTCGAAATAAATTTATTAAAAAACTAGAGTTAAAGATCTTTCCGATGCTACTAATTACTTAGCATAAATATTTATATATTTTAATATATAATTGCTGGTAGTTTGAAAACGTTAATTCCTTGGAAAACGAGAATTGCATGATCATTAGGACGGAGGGAGTACCTCAACACCAGAGAGCAGCCTTTGGGGACAGATCAGGAGGACTGAGGCCGGTCTTGTCTCGCGATCTGTTCTTCTCCAGGGCGGACGCGAGGATGGAGGAAGGTCACGCCGGGCGGACGCGAGGACGCGATCTGATTCGTCACGGTTGTGCTCGCAAGGACGGAGTGAGGAGGATGGAGACCGGGCGTGCGATATGATGACGACGGAGGCCGGGCGTTGGCTCGGGATCGCGTGGATGGAGGCAGGGCGTTGGCGCGGGATCGCGAGGTAGGAGGCCAATCTTCGCACGGGAAGCGAAGCAGCGTCTCCCGAGCCGGCATTGCGCAATGGAGTACGCCCACGCAAATATGAGAGTGAATTTTCCTGTTTTGCCAAATTTTTAAGGACGACAATCTTATTTGGCAAACTCTTAGAGATGCTCTTAACTGATGAAATGAGCTGATGATCGCGCATTAGTATGCCAGAAGTCTAAACAAACTATCAAACTAAAAAATAGCAACGTAAACTATGATGTAATCTATTAAAAGTAGAGTAGTATGGATTTCGCAAAAAAAAAAAAAAAGTAGAATAGTATTGAGTGATGGAAGGCAAAAGACCGATTACAGTAAGAAATCAAGTATGTCTCCTTGATTTGCCGTTTGCGAGAGCTAAGAAGCATGATATATGGACGCAGAAATCGATCACCTCAATAGACTACGTACTGACTTAGAATATGCCATTTAAATTTCACCGATGCTTAGTCAAAGCCTAATAATACTACCTCCCACATGGCTCCTTTGATTTTGGGCTCCCGTTGTTTCACTGCCGCCTGCACGAGCCCAACTGCAAGGACACCCGTGATGAAAGGCACCACAGTCTGTCGAAGCAATTTAGAGCATGTGCTCGGCATAGTGATGTTTTTTTTTTCTTTCTAAAAAAGATGTCCTAGTGCATCATCATATATATAAATTATTTTAAGAAAAATAGATCATGCTAGAACACTACAAGTAATGGTGCTTTACGTGACGATCACTTTGGTCATAAATAGGAGCTTAGCCAGAGGATTTCTAATCGAGTTGCATGAACATATTAGTGGATTATCAATGACTAACCGAGATCCTCATAGTAGTCCGCCATCGGTAGAGATCATGTTCACCTTCCTCTCCTCTGGACGGACGTCGATGAGAAAGGCAGTGAAGAAGGTGCCGATGTCCTCTCCTCCACGGTGAGGAAGAGGAACGACAGAACAACGGTGCCTTCAGGTTGATCCGATACTCTGAGGATCAGTGGGTGGTTAGGGAATGAGTGGACTCACTTGTCCATGCGTTGGCTTGCTTAACTCAATGGTGTCCACCTCCTTATATTGTTGTGGTGTTGAACCTGGGGCCACAACAGAGGTAGTTAGGTGCGCTTCTGATCATGGCACTAGGCGGGAACATTACACACTCCTCGGCATGCAACGGGTCTGGGCGATAGTCCATCCCCTCCAATATATCGGAGATCATTTTCCAACAAGTCAAAAATACGTCACGGGTAACTTGCCATAACGATTGAAATATCCGTCATGTATCTTTGGTCATACATTTGCTAGACCGTCTAAACCCGTCACCGTCACCGATTGCCATTTGATTTCGTCATAGAGGTGGGAACCAAACAGGCCCTTATTCATTTGTAGACCTTGTAATTAAGTAGCTTGTAGTGCATCGGTAGACCTAGGTAACAGAAGTTACTAATTTTACAGCCAAATAATTGTGAGTAAAGCATCTCACAATGCTTAGCTTGCCCGAAGCAGAAGAACCAAAGAATTTCTAATTAAGCATTCTTCTGTGCTCTTAGATGGAGTGTTTTTGGTTCAGTTGCTGTATAGCTCATTTGGATTCTATTTCTCAGAAGTGTTTAGTAGTGTTGGACCTTGACTTTTTACTTTATACCAGCAACATAGGAGTACTCCTATATTAGATGGCATCCATAACAAAGAATGCAATATCAGTGGTCCAAAACTCCAAATTCCAAACATTCACATCATCTCTCCATATGAAGGCGATCTATCGAAGTAAACGTAAGCATCACTTTTACATTTGAAACTGTTTAAACTAAGAGAGAATTTAAGGTGACTATATATTAGCAGAGCACGAAACACTTATACAAGAAAAAAGTTACAGATCATTTGCGAGGGCTGCAACGACTCTTTGACTTTATTAGTATAGTTGACACTTGGAGACAGCATTCATTATTATCCCTCACACGACTTGCAAAGCCTTGAGAAAACTCGCGGCAATAAGCTGATTTGTGCTACTCCTCCTTGATCAAAAGGCCTTGACCAAGCACAAATCGACATCCGCATATAATGAAAGGACAGAAAAAAATTATGATCACAACCCAGGTATATAGTACTTAATAAGCACAGATACGACCTCTGTACCAACATGGCCGCTGTTAGAGATGAGCAGGACTGAGAATTCCCGTAGCAAGATGGCGTTAGTGTCACTTGCCAACATGATCGGACGACGATTAGTGGTGCTGCGGGTTGGGACCACCGGGGCTGAGCCTCTTCGACCCGTCGAAAGGTATCCCCGGCGCCTCCTCTGACCACGCAGAGCCAGTGGTCGTCGTGTTCCCTTCTGGGCCGCTGGCAATAATAACATCGTCTCGCAGCCAGCGTCGCCCCAGCGGCGGGTTGCTACCAGAGAGCGGAACTGGCGACGAGGCCATGACGAGAACGACGCAGATGCAGAAGCACAGGACGAGCTTCATGCCTGAGCTAGCTAGCTGTGTTTTGCAATCAGTAGTCGCTAGTGGAATGTGTGCAGATGATGAACTCGAGCACCCGGCTCCTACGTGCATTTATAATCCAAGCGTCTGAGTCTTTTATGGCCATGTTGAACTATAATAGGGCGGTGGTAGTGGTGGAAGCTGGCATGGAACCGTACTGGTCATTTAGCCCTCCAGGTGATAGCCAGTTAGCTCTGCAAGAGGTTAGTATAGCCAGGATTAGGCGCACATAGGCATTGTGCCGGACGTACTACCTAAATATTTTTTTCCTCCAGCACTATGCAGCAGTGGTGAGATAGAACAAAGTCGAAGTGTGCCTTGTTCTATCTTGTTTTAACAAGTTATTGGGTGTTGGATGAA
Source organism: Themeda triandra (assembly GCA_018135685.1). Taxonomy (NCBI): domain Eukaryota; kingdom Viridiplantae; phylum Streptophyta; class Magnoliopsida; order Poales; family Poaceae; genus Themeda; species Themeda triandra. Next base: position 315,809 of record JAENPR010000666.1, on the reverse strand, counting down.
GTTAATTTGGATTAAGCAGTGCATGACTATGCTGTTTATGGTGGAAGCTGGCATGGACCTACCCCTAATTGGCACCCTCACCAGACAGTTTGATCTAGGACGATTTTACCAAAGGTATGCTGTGTAAAATTTCATTTATAATATTGTAATCCATTTGTCAATTCGGTAAGCAATTATAAATTTTATAGAGTTCTTTTACAATGTTTGGAATTTCCTCCTATTTCCTTCCGTTCCCTCTATAAAATTCCAATTTTATTCACAAAGGGTACGTCTGTCATTTCGTACCCCCACCAAAACCACCAGGCCGATCCGCCCAGGCCCTGTACCACGCGCATCCCCTTCCCCGCGCATCCTCTATTTTGGTGCAAAACGTTAAGACAGTGTCTGATAAAAGAGGTGCTTATTTACCTCTAGTAAACTGTACAGGTTTCAAATTAATTTTTCTTGTGTTTGGATAAGAAAGTGTTATTGTGCATTCAGGTTTGTAAATTTTGAAATATGACATGTTTGTGACAGTGACCTGGACTGCGTTCCAGTTGTCGAGGTGGGCAGCGACCGTTCTTTTTAAAAAATAAAAAAATATTTCTATCCTATTTCCTGATCGATCCTCCGTCTAGAGATGAAGCGTCCAGACTGATCAGCTGACTATGCGCAGACTGATCAGCAGCTGCACATCTAATTTTAATAAAAAAATTGACAACATTGCCGTATTACCCTTGATTAGAAAAAAGAAATATAAAAACGGAAGAGATACAGCTTGTCTGAAAAACATAGTTGAAGACATGAGCGTGTCGTCTTCCTCGCGGCCACGGGCGACCAGGGCGACCAGGGGGCGGGTCCAGGGTTCGAGCCAGATCCGCCTCCTTGGCCTTTTCCGCCATGGCTGGCCACGTGCCCCGGCCTTGTGGAGGGGTCCGCGAACCAGAGAGAGGAGGAGCTGGTCCCCCATGGCAACGGGTGTGGGGAGTTTTGCGAAAAAACCAAGAAGGACCTAGATCTGAATCTCCAAGAAGAGGAGGTGGTGGAAGAATTCTTTGGGCAGCTTTGGGTGATCGATTCCCCACCTCCCAGAGGCAACCCTAGGCGTTTCCCACCCACACCCGTGAGGGCGCCGCCGTCTCTCTACTGGGTCCGGCGAGATCTGGTAGAGAGATTGGACTTCACGGCGGCGGATTGCTTCCCGGCTCAGGATTCAGCTCGCCGTGAGAGAGATCCTGTGAAGATCAGTTTCGCGAGAGATATCTGGGGAGGAGGAGGGGAGAGAGCTACTTTCGCCCAAGTTCTTCGTTCTGAGATGGAGGGTCGCTGGGTTTGGCAGCCGGAGCGGCGCCCGCCGCCGCAACAAGCTCGCCAGCCCCCGCCACCACCGCCGCCAAGGGCCCCGCCTGCACAAAGGGCTGGCCAGGGAGGGAGGCAAGCTCCTCGTCAACCTCCGCCCCCAAGACCGCAGAATCAGGGAGCAGGCCGCCAGCAGCCAGTTCAGGCTCAAGTTCAGGCTCAAGCCAGGCCGCCGCTCGGGCAAGTGCTACCTCAAGGGTGCCCCCAGCAGCAACGTGCGCCGCAAGGGCAGATCCAGGAGAATCAGCAAGCAAACCAGGGGTTCTTCATTGATCCAAGGTATAAGAAGCTGATCTGCTTTAACTGCGGGGAACCAAGGCATTTTGTGGGGAACTGTCTAAAGCCTAAGCTGTGTTTCATTTGTGCAATCCCGGGTCACCATATGGATGTGTGTCCTTTGTGGAAAGCTGATCATCCTGTTGCAAGTTTTATGGGGAGTGCTGGTCAGGGTTTAGGGTTCTATCATGTGGATGAGCCTGAAACCAAAGCTACTGAATGGCTGAATATCACTAACTGTGGTGTAGTAAAGATCAAGTCAGGGCAGATCTCAGGGCCTGAATTAGTTCTGGAGTTGGCTGAGATTTATAGCAAGGAATGGCCTTGGCAAGTCAGGGAGTTGGAAACTGGGAGGTTCTTGGTCAGGTTCCCTCCTAACAAAAGGGTCAGTGACATAATCGGCTACCCATCTTTCAATCTGAGGAAGCAGGGGGTGCAAGTAGAGGTACAGGAGTGGAAGGGTGACATGGAACCTTACAGTGAGCTAGAGAAGGTGTGGGTGGAACTCAGAAATATCCCACCAAGATACTTTCATTGGAAACTCTTTGCACAGATAGTATCATCCTTTGGCCTATTGATGGATGTTGATTGGGCTACAATCTTCAAGTCCTTTTATGAGGTAGTGAAGGTAAAGGTGGCTTGCAGAAACATCAACAAGATTCCTGATGCCAGGCTTTTTGAGATTGGGGTCAAGCTGTATGTGGTGAAGATTAGTGTGGCAAAAGATGATGACCTGGGCAATGGCTCTAATCTGGATAATGGTGGTGATAATGGTGGAGGAGATGATGAGGATAAGAAAAAGAAAAATGATGATACTAGCAAGGAGGATGTGGTGCAGGACAAGCCTATGGAGGAAGGTGGACCTTCAAGTGGGACAGATAATATGACACCCAGAGAAAAACATCAAGGGAGTGCTGGCAAACAGATGAAAGGAACTGAGGGGTTGAATGAGGTGCTGATTGATCAGACCTGCATTATGAGGAACCTGATGTCTGGGTGTGTGGAGAAACATGACTTCAATTAGAAGTTTGGATTCTGTGATCAGGAGAATCAGGACCAACATATTAGTTGGGCACTGGGAAACTTCCAGACAGAAAAAACAGTATCAGAAGTTGGGAGGAATGAAGGGGGTCTGTTTAAACAGAAGGTGACAAAGAGCATTGTTGGTATGAACTCTTGCCCCCCTACCTTCGCCGGGATCCGGAGGAGGAGGGTGAAGGTTTCCCAGACAAATTGTGAGATTCAAACTATTGCCAAAGTGAGACAAGTATCAGTGGGCCCCCATCAGGGGTTTTGCATTAATTGGGACTAAAAATGTCAAAAGTCCTCCCCTTTACACATGCCATGCCCTTGGTATTTATAGGCCATACCAAGGGTCATGTGGCTTTTTACACTAGGGTTTCAACCATTGTTACACTTACAGGTGGGTCCTATCAGGGGCACTCTTGTACATCGTAAAGCTAAAAGCATCTCTTCTTAACCCTATCCTAAAGCGCCAAGTGTCTCGCCCTCAAGGACTCCACGTGTCGCCCTCCGCCGCCGCCACGCGTCGGGTCCTCAGCGTCACCCCGTGCCGACTCGGAGGGCAACCATCCGGAGGTCTTCCGCTGCCTCAGGCGCTAGACGGGCAGATCAACAGCTCTGAAGGTCTCCTGAAACCCTGCTCATCGCGGAGGTCTTGGGAGACTTCACCGAACCTTCGTGCACCTGCGCGATAAAAGATTTGAAGCGCACGAACGCGAAGGTATGACGTACCTTCGCTGAATCGTAGAAACGGGCTTGACGACCTTCGCCGTAGATGGGCACATAGCGGCGAAGGTCTTCCAAGGTTGCTTGGCGCTTTTTGCGCGTCTTGGCCCTTGCTAGGGCCGCGGAGCTAAGTAGGGGGGTCCTAGCGGAGGTTGTTCCCCCCAACAGTAGCCCCACGATGGTTCGGCCCGGCTGGCGGGGTCGGAACAACGCCCTTAAGAAAAGAGGGGGAATGGTCCGGTGGCGAGTCGCCTGAGGCCCACCTCCGCAGCGACGCCCAACAGTTGCTCGCGGCCTGTTTTAGCTGGGCCCAGTTGCACTTTATTTTAATCGATTAATGGGCCGGGCTGGGCTTCGCCACTGTGGCGGTGACGGGACAGTTAGGGTTTGCGTGGCGCTTTACCCACCGCTGGATCGTCGGATCCTCGAGATTGGTGCCGCCCTTTACCGCGGTGAAAAACCCCCCGGCTTATAAATAGCCGGGGTGGGGTGAAAAAGACACTTTTTACCTGCTGCCGTGCCTTTGCTTCCGCTGCCTGCTTACTTTCGCTCGTTCAAACCCGGAGGTTGTGGACCCGTGCGGGGGTGAGAGGCATCAGGAAGTCGGAGGTTGTCTGTGAGAGCGGAAGTACTCAGAAAGGGGGTGGAGGTTGTCTGTGGGAGCGGAGGTACTTGTTTGATGGCGAAGGGATCTGAGGTGAAGGGGACTGACGCTATGGGCACTGTTAGCACCCTCCCTGTTTATGAGATCGGAGCTAGTTCTGTGGCGGCGGGGGATCTTGATAGGTTCGCTGCCAGAGGTTGGCTAGAAAGGGGCAGGGCGATGGCTCCCGGTGGTGTGCTGACGCCGCACCCTGACGACAACCAGGTGGTGGTTTTCGAAGCTTTCTTTGAAGCGGGGCTCCGGTTTTCGCCTCACCCGCTGGTGCTAGGCGCGCTGCGGAAGTTCAGCGTCCAGTTTCATCACCTGACGCCCAATAGCTTCCCGAAGATATGCGCGTTTGTGTGGGGTTGCCACTCGCAGGGGGTGGAGCCGACTGTGGAGGGCTTCGCGAAGGTGCACAGCATGCATGTGCAAAGGAAGACGAAGACGGTGACCACCGGCGACAAGACGGTGACGGAAGACAGTCGGTTCGGGGTTCTTACATTCCGCCGTCGGAACAACGCGAAGGTTCCGGTGCAAGCTCAGAAGAACAAGTGGGAAGGTTGGCTGAACAAATGGTTTTATTACTGTTTGGATGACGCGGAGGGGCGTGACTTGGCGGGCGACCTTCGCCCGCTCCCGGACAAGGATACTCTGAAGGTGACTACAGCTTCCGACCAAGGGTCGCGGCTTTGCGAGGACGCGATGCGTGACCTCTCTCGGTGTATGGCGCAGCAGGATGTGTTCGCGGAGTATCACTGCGCGAAGGTCGTGCCCCTGAAAGCCGACCATGACTGGACGGGCTTGGCGAAGGAAGGGCCGTTGTCTTATGCGGCGATGGGGTATGAGTTTCTGAAGGACTTGAATTTGCCGAACCTCCGCGCTGTTTGGACGGAGGAGTTTTCCTCCGCTGCGAGCGAGGCGGAGGCTGTGAAGAAGATTCGTGGTGTGGTTGAAGCGGAGGTGGTGGAGCTCGTTGGGAAGGTGGACGCCGAGGAGCAGAGAAAGATGAAGGAAGAGATGGAAGGGGTCACCCGGGTGAATCGGGTTTATGACCTGCTTGGCATCAAGTACCGGGGCGAGGCTGAAGCTGCTGCCCCAGCGAAGGAGAAGCAGAAGCGGGCCAAGAAGTGGTCGGCAACAGAGGCGGCCTCGGAGACCTCCGAGGTCTCGGTTAGCGATGATGTCCCCGCCCCGGTCGGCGGAGGTGGTCGTGGGGGCGGGAAACTCCGGAAGACGTCGGCTGGCGGCCGCGGAGGTGGGTCGATGGGAACTACTCGCTCTAGCGCGGCCTTCTCTTCTGCTGTATCTACGGAGGAGGCGCTGAATGTTCTCCCTGTCGCCCAGCGACCTACGCTTGCGCCCAGGGGTGGGCGGGGACGAGGGAGTGGAAGAGGACGCGTGCCCTCTTTGGCTCCGCTGGCGGTGCCAAAACCACCTCCGGTTTTGACTGTCAGCAGCGGCGGCAGCAGCAGCAGCAGCAGTGAGAACAAGTCTTCTGGCAGCTCGTCTCCTTCGGGCCGCTCGGGCAAGAAGGCGGAAGAGGATGTGGATATCACTTCGCCCCACGTTCCTGAGCAACAGGTCCTTGCGAAGGTCCAGCAAGAGGCTGCAGTCGAGAAGGCGGCGAAGACCAAGATCTGGCGATGGTGGATGCTGAGACTTCCTCCGGCGCTCGCAACGAGCCGCTGGAGTACGAGGGAATCCATGTCTGGGTCAACGGGGAAGAAGCTGTACCTCCGCCCCATACGGAGTCTGGAAAGAAAGCCTTGGGTGACGCGTCGCCGAGCTCATTGCCCTATTTCGCCCAGTCGGCGGGGGTCACGGACCCTAAGGCGCACCTGTACACCAGTGCCGACCTCCGCGACTGCCGGTTAATCTGCAGTGAAGGGGAGCAGAGGTTTCTGGTCCCTGCTTTTGGGCGCGTCAGTGTGCCCGAGGCGGAGCTGTTGCTGGCAGGCCAGAAGGTTGAGAACAACTTGATTGATATCGAGGCAAAGATGATTGAAGCGATTTTGCTTGCGCGAGGCTCACGGCAGCGGTGTGCGAAGGATGAAGCTGAAGCGCAGAAGAGGATTGCGGAGCTAGAAAAGTAGAACCGTCAGCTCGAACGGTGAGTTCAGGAGCTTCTCACGGAGCCAGCTTCTCACGAGACTGATATGAATAAGCTTCGCGAGTCTAATAGGGAGGCCTATGAGGATTGCGATGCTGCTGTGTCGCGGAGCGTGGACCTGAGGATGGATCTCCGGAATGCTAACAAAGATTTTCAAGATATGAAGAAGCGGGCGGAGGACGCTAAGGGTGAGAAGGAACATTTCCAGAAGCGTGTTGTTGATGCGGAGGAGAGGGAGGCGGACTTGATGCGCGCCCTTGTATCACGCATGGCGGAGGTCAAGGTGATCGTTGACGGTACAATTGACTTGGCTCCGGTACGTGTCATTATTTGGGTGCGGCAAACAAGCACTTTTCGTGTTCGGGAGCGACAAATGAAGGTAGAGCAACCAACCAAGATGGCCAATGACCAAACCAACTCCACATTCATCAATGTCATATCCTCCTCGGAGTCGCCAATACCACCATCGTGCTTAGATATTGGCGGGGCTCCATCTCGGACCGGGCCAGTCGGCTGGCCGACCATCCCTCCGGAGCACGTGGCAAATGGGTGAAAACCCGGGTCGGCCGACTCGGAGGTTGGGCCCACTGACCCCCGAAGGTGGAGAAGCCACTTCACGCGGATTGATGACGTGGCGGTGGAGTAGCCTCTACTCCACCTCCCGCTATAAATACCCCCTCACTCCCTCATTTGTAAGACATCAAGGAGAAGCCTCTTGAGAGCCATATAAAGCTATGTAGTCCGAAGGTTATGCGGAGTGGTAAGACTTTCATACTTTTCCTTTACTTTTAAGAAGAATGAGATAAATTAGTCTTGTCCGGTTGTTTCCATTGAACTATTTGACACCCTTTTTTGACCAAATTTAAAACCAAGGTATCGCGATCGAGGCGGGATTTTAGCAACCGCAAGACTAGTAGCTTTAGGGGATTCGGCCTTTAACTCACTCGCCTCCCACCTAGCTATCACTCTACCTTATAAACCCTTTAGCCCCCTTAGGGATGCGGGAAGTAAGCATGCCCGCAAGATCATTAGGCGCCGACTTCATCGGCCCACCACCGTGGAGGAGGTCCGCGAAGCAAGGAAGGATTCATTGGTTGCCTCCGTGGGCCACGCGGCTTTCGACAAATTCGGCCCGTCTGCGGAGGTACCCGGCGGGCGTACGAGATCGTCGGCGAAGTTGCTTTGCGGGGTAAGGGTCGCGTGGCTTTCTTGTCCGTGAGTAACTGTTCTGATTATTGAGTTGCTTTGATTTCTAAAGGGACTTTCCTGGCTTTTGCAGATTGACGTGTTGGCTGAGGGGACGCAGGATTTACCACCTCCGGAGGAAGGCAACGCCACGACGACCACCGGGACGTCCGCCGACGGAGGTTCGGCACCAGGACCCATGAACACAGGCGCGCAGGAAGCTGATACTACCCCCGCGATCAATCCGCCTCCGGAGGGCTCCGCTGATGGACAGGTTGGTGTTACCCCCGGTGATCAGGCTTAGAGTACCGTTGGTTGGTCCTGTCTTCTTTTGGTGAGACTTAGAGAGAAACATTTCTTGAACGATTTGCACTGTGTGCCTTCTGGATGCTTGTAAGATACATTGAGCCATAAGGCTTCTCAGTTTGGTCGATTGGTGCTGCCTTCGGGCTTTTTCCTTCTTAAATTCGACCGGTGTTTTGGCGTTCTGCCTAGGTATCTCCGCTTGTTTCATGCGAGGGTTTGGTTTTGTGTGTTAGGGAAGAGGTTTGGCGAGCACTGATCGTGTGCCTTCGCTGCGCAGGTTCCTCTGGATTTTGGGCCTGCCATTTTTAATGTGGTTCCGCTGACGCTGAATCGTCAAGATTTTTTCATGACGGGAGCCAGCTGGATTAATCTGAGGGGCAAGAATCCGCATGCAAAATTTGATAGGATTTGGTGGTGGAGAGTAGCGAAGTATGATCGGTCAGTTCAAAAGTCGCGCCAACTCCTCTGGACCACTGGCCATGGGAGGCGGTCTGGGGAATCCGGAGGTAGTAGTGGCTTGCTTATTCCGAAGGAGGAACCGGTGGAAATAGACACGCGTGATCTTCGTCAATGTTTTCGCTCAAGGGTGCTTGAAGGCGACTTCCCACTTGTGGTAAAAAGCTGGCGAGGCTCATGGAGCGCCCCGATTCTTATTGATGACAGCGATGATGAGAGCGACACGACCCGGCGGCCTCCTCCGGAGGTGATCGTCATTAGTGATGACGAAGGCGACGAATATATTGCTGGTCATGAGATAATTATCACGGACGTGGAGGAGTTTGTTGGCATGGTTGCGGAGGTGCTTGTCGACGATATATTGGAAGGGGTCGTGCAATCGATGGCTGTGGAGGTGACTCGGCCACGATCTCGGCGGAAGCGTGGTCGAGTGTTGCATTATTATGTTGACTCTCAAGGTCGCTTGAGGAGGTGACTTGTAAAGGAAGCTTTTAATTTGTTGTTGTTAATGAAAGTTGTGTTTGTTTGTGGTGACGCCTATCGTATCGAGAGTGAGACTCGCACTAGTTTTTCGGGGGTAGTAAAGCACAGCGACGCCCAACTTTTCAAAAGCGAGGCTCGCGCTTGTTTTCGGAGGTATAAGAGCGCAGCGACACCCAACTTTTCAAAAGCGAGGCTCGCGTATGTTTGCGGAGGTAGTAAGAGCGCAGCGACGCCCAACTTTTCAAAAGCGAGGCTCGCGTATGTTTGCGGAGGTAGTAAGAGCGCAGCGACGCCCAACTTTTCAAAAGCGAGGCTCGCGTATGTTTGCGGAGGTAGTAATAGCGCAGCGACGCCCAACTTTTCAAAAGCGAGGCTCGCGTATGTTTGCGGAGGTAGTAAAGCACAGCGATGCCCAACTTTTCAAAAGCGAGGCTCGCGCTTGTATTCGGAGGTAGTAAAGCGCAGCGATGCCCAACTTTTCAAAAGCGAGGCCCGCGCTTGTATTCGGAGGTAGTAAAGCGCAGCGACGCCCAACTTTTCAAAAGCGAGGCTCGCGCTTGTATTCGGAGGTAGTAAAGCGCAGCGACGCCCAACTTTTCAAAAGCGAGGCCCGCGCTTGTATTCGGAGGTAGTAAAGCGCAGCGATGCCCAACTTTTCAAAAGCGAGGCTCGCGCTTGTATTCGGAGGTAGTAAAGCGCAGCGACGCCCAACTTTTCAAAAGCGAGGCTCGCGTATGTTTGCGGAGGTATAGAATTGCAATGACTTATATATAGTTGATACAGGATCTTTTGCGCGAACTGTAAGCGGAGCTTAGCCTACATGTGTTTACATGGCGCCAGTTTGGCCTTTGGAACAGCTATTCAATGGGGTGATTCACGCCCTCTTCACCGGAGGTTCCGACTGATGATGAACCTTGGTTGCTAAGGCACTCCCGGAGGTTGTAGAGCCGCGGAGGTTAGATGCGTCGCAGCAGTCGTGAGCGGGCAGTGTCTAGAGCCGAGCACTAGTTTGTTTGCATTTGCCTGCTTGGGCTTTGATTCTAGTACTGCTTTTCCTGGGTTCCCAGCGGTGGTTTGTGCAGTGCCAGATGTCAAGTTGTGGCCTTGCGCGTCACTGTATAAAGCTGCTGGGTTTGGCCGCGGAGGTGGCTGTCGGAGGGTGTGTGCAAGCGGCAGGTGGTAAGGGTATTGCGCTTCATTCTCCTGACCTTCAGAAAAATTAGGCGCGGAGGTTGCGGCGGCATTGTTTTGGTGCTAGCTGGAGCGGTGCTAAAGTGGCTACACTGCAGAATCAAGCTCTTCGGCTCAAACACTGGCTTAGGCTCTCCTTCCTGGCTCCTCTCATTCCTATAGGTTTTTGCTAATGGTCGGACATGGCTTGATGTGTTTGGTTTTGGCTATTGGATCTTGCTTATATAAGCTTGTTTTGATGGTACTGGTGTTGGGCTGATGTTAAGGCTTGTGATTTGGTTTGAATGCTTGGGATCTGTATGGTACTGGGGTAGGTGTAGTAGTTAGGTGGGCGTACGGAGCTTTTAACTCGCCGTTTGGTTTGTACGGCGAGGGTTTAATGGGTAAAGGCTATATATGAGGGTGTGCTGGCTGCGGGTGAAGGGCTGAGACTTAGTGTTGAACGGAGAGGTTTTGGGACTGAGCTATATTGATTGTGCGTGGGAGGAACTCTGTATCACTGGCTTTGGTTTTGGGGTAATGGGTACGTTGTAGTGGTGCTCTTTTTGGTTTGGAAGGCGAGGGTGTGTCGAAATTCGCACCTCCGCTACGAGATCGTTATGTTGTTTGCCTTTGTCGCAGCCCCTGGCCCGACTGGCGGGGGTCTGCGGAATTTTGGTACCTCCGCTCCTCGCCCTCTGCGGGGGTCGAGGTGGGGTTTGCTTTCTTCGCAGCCCCTGGCCCGACTGGCGGGGGTCTGCGGAATTTTGGTACCTCTGCTCCTCGCCCTCTGCGGGGGTCGAGGTGGGGTTTGCTTTCTTTGCGGCTCCTGGCCCGACGGCGGGGTCTCGGAATTTTGGTACCTCCGCTCCTCGCCCTCCGGGGGTCGAGGTGGGGTTCGCTTTCTTCGCGGCCCGGCCCGGCCGGGTGGGGGTCTCGCGGAATTTTGGTACCTCCGCTCCTTGCCCTCTGCGGGGTCGAGGTGGGGTTCGCTTTCTTCGCAGCCCCTGGCCCGACTGGCGGGGGTCTGCGGAATTTTGGTACCTCCGCTTCTCGCCCTCTGCGGGGGTCGAGGTGGGGTTCGCTTTCTTCGCAGCCCCTGGCCCGACTGGCGGGGTCTACGGATGGGCTTGCATCGGGGTGACCTTCGGCCTGGGTCGATTGTCGACCCAAGGCAATCCCTGCAATTAGAAGTGGCTGCTGATGAGGGTGAGGCGTAGCCTAGCCCGTTTCAGCGGTGGTTAACATGCAAATCTCGGGGAATCAAATTTTATTACATAATTTTCCTGCCTCATTAAAAAACCTTATGCCCTGGCATAAGGAAAAAGAGCGCGGGAATAGTCTGTTGTTGGTATAAACGCTTGCCCTCCTACCTTCGCCGGGGTCCGGAGGAGGAGGGCGAAGGTTTCCCGAACAGAGTGTGGGATCCAGACAAGTGCCTAAGTGAGACAAGAGCTGGTGGACCCCTTTGGGGTTTTTGCATTAATTGGGACCAAAAATGTCAAGGGTCCTCTCCCTTACACTTGCCATACCCTTGGTATTTATAGGCCATACCAAGGGTCAAATGGCTTTTTACAATAGGGTTTTAACCGTGATCACACTTACAAGCGGGCCTCAACAAGGGCAATAGTGTACATTGGAAAATTAACTACACCTTCATCTAATCCAATCCCAAGACGCCAAGTGTCATGCCCTCCAGGACTCCACGTGTTGCCCTCCGGTGCCGCCACGCGTCAGGCCATCGGCGCCGCCCTGCGTCCGTCATGCATGCAGTCGCCCGGAGGTCTCCCGCCGCCTGTAGGGCTAGGTGGCTGAATACCTCCTGCGAAGGTCTTCGGGGGCCCTGCTCATCGCGGAGGTCTTGGGAGACCCCTTCGAATCGTCAAGTACCTGCACTATAAGAGGTTTGAAGGGCTCGAGTGCGGAGGTACGACGTACCTTCGCCGAATCGCTAAGACGGACCTGACAACCTTCGCCATGAAAGAGCATGTGATGGCGAAGGTCGTCCGTGGTTGCTTGGTAGCTTTGCCTGTCTTGGCCCCTGCTGGGGCCGCGGAGCTAAGTAGGGGGGTCCTAGCGGAGGTTGTTCCCCCCAACAGTAGCCCCACGATGGTTCGGCCCGGCTGGCGGGGTCGGAGCAACGCCCTTAAGAAAAGAGGGGGAATGGTCCGACGCCGTGTGGCCTGAGGTCCACCTCCGCAGCGACGCCCAACCGTTGCTCGCGGCCCGTTTTAGCTGGGCCCAGTTGCGTTTTATTTTAATCGATTAATGGGCCGGACTGGGCTTCGCCGCCGCGGCGGTGACGGGACGGTTAGGGTTTGCGTGGCTCTTTCCCCGTCGTTGGATCACCGGATCCTCGAGATTTGTGCCGGCCTTTACCGCGGTGAAACCCCCCGGCTTATAAATAGTTGGGGTGGGTGAAAAGGACGCTTTTTACTCCTGCTCTCGCGTCTTCGCTTCCACTGCGCGCTTGCTTTCGCTCATTCATACTCGGAGGTTGTAGACTCCTGCGGGGTGAGAGGCATCAGGAAGTCGGGGGTTGTAAGTGGGAGCGGAGGTGATTCAAGTGAGGTGGAGGTAGTCCTTTGATGGCGAGGATCGAGGCGAAGGGGACGCGCCATGGGCACCGTTAGCACCCTCCCCCGTCTATGAGATCGGAGCTAGTTCTGTGGCGGCGGGGGATCTCGATAGGTTCGCTGCCAGAGGTTGGCTGGAGAGGGCCAGGGCGACTTCTCCCGGAGGTGTGCTGACGCCGCATCCCGACGACAATCAAGTGGTGGTCTTTGAAGCTTTCTTTGAAGCGGGGCTGCGGTTTCCCCTCACCCGGTGCCGGGCGCCTGCGGAAGTTCGGTGTGCGGTTCCATCACCGACGCCCAATAGCTTCCCGAAGCTTTGCGCGTTTGTGTGGGGATGTCACTCGCGGGGTGGAGCCGATCGTGGAGGGCTTCGCGAAGGTGCACGGCATGCATGTGCAGAGGAAGACGAAGACGGTGACCACCGGCGACAAGTCGGTGACGGAGGACAGCCAATTTGGGGTTCTTACGTTCCGTCGACAGAACAATGCGAAGGTGCTGGTGCAAGCTCAGAAGAACAAGTGGGAAGGTTGGCTGAACAAATGGTTCTATTACCGTTTGGATGATGCGGAGGGGCGTGACTTGGCGGGCGACCTTCGCCCACTCCCGGACAAGGAAACTCTAAAGGTGACCGCCGTTTCCGACCAAGGGTCACGGCTCTGCGAGGACGCGATGCGTGACCTCTCTCGGTGTATGGCGCAGCGGGATGTGTTCGCGGAGTATCACTGCGCGATGGTCGTACCTCTGAAGGCCGACCATGATTGGACAGGCCTGGTGAAGGAAGGGCCGTCATCTTATGCGGCTATGGGGTACGAGTTTCTGAAGGACCTAAACTTGCCGAACCTCCGCGTTGCTTGGGCGGAGGAGCTCTCCTCCGCTTCGAGCGAGGCGGAGGCGTTGAAGAAAATTCGTTGTGTGGTGGAAGCGGAGGTGCTGGAGCTCGTCGGGAAGGTGGACGCCGAGGAGCAACGAAAGATGAAGGAGGAGATGGAGGGTCACCGGGTGAACCGGGTTTATGACCTGCTTGGCATCAAGTACCGGGCGAGGCTGAAGCTGCGCGCCCCAAGGAAAAGCGAAGCGGGCTAAGAAGCGGCCGGCAACGAAAACAGCCTCGGAGACCTCCGAGGTCTCGGCTAGCGATGATGTCCCCGCTCCGGCCGGCGAAGGTGGTCGTGGGGGCGGGAAGATCCGGAAGACGTCGGGCCGCGGCCGCGGAGGTGGGTTTGCGACGGGAACAACTCGCTCGGGGCGGCCTTCTCTTCCGCTGTCTACGGAGGAGCCAGCGAACGTTCTCCCCGTTGCCCAACGACCTCCCGGCGCCCTAGAGGTGGGCGGGGACGAGGGAGCGGAAGAGGACGCGTGCCCTCTTTGGCTTCATCGGCGGTGCCCAAACCCGCTCCGGTTACGGCCGTCGGCGGCGCGGCAGCGCGCGAAGCGGCAGCCGACGGCGGGGACAAGTTGTTAACACCAGAATTTGGTCAGGAATATGACAGGTGGACCCGCAGGCGGCAGAGAGAGGGATTCGGCAAATACAAATGCGGTCGACTAATTTCCATGTGTTCGGCAAATGGCCAAGCGGTCGGCAACTGCTTTGTTTGAAGGCGAAAAAAGGAAAAGGGAAGCTGATCGAAAAAGGAAGGAGTCATGATGGTCAAGGACTCCGATTATGGATAGAGTTAGCGTGTCTTTGTTTTTCCAATTTTGGTTAGATAGTTCGTAAGTGCTTAGGACTCATGTTTTGTCCAGGGTATAAATATAAACCCTCGACCATTGTAATAAGGGTTCACAACCAAATCAATACAACCGGCTACGCGCCACCCTTCGAGTCCTTTAGTCGTGTCGTCGAGTTCTTCGAGAGGGCCAATCGATCCGTCGACCTCCGTAAGTCCCGCAACCTTGCTATCATGTCTAGTATCGTGCGGCGGATTTAGATGTGATGCAAGTAATCTCATCCGTTTTGCTTAGTATCGTGCGGCGGATTTAAGCTTAATGATGGGAAGTTTTTGCTTGTGCCTTGTATCGTGCGGCGGATTAAGACATGAGTAAAGATAGTTATCGGCTCTTTTAGATTTGGCATGATCTAATAGATTCATTAAGTTATCACGTGTTGCTTGCTTTATTTAATGTTTAATTATTTGCAACACTCTTTTGCCCAATCTAGATTGATACTCTTTCGGCTTGTTGATCGTTTCTTTCATGCTTATTCAATATCGGGTAGATCAAGCTCATATAGCCGAATTAGATCGATCTAGATTGTCACGTGTTGTGGGTTCATTCATGTTATGTGTAGATAAGCCTTGACGGGACCGAGATGCCGTGCGGCGAATGCGAGTCTTTGGGTTACTCTAGAGCTAGTCATCCGGTGGACTAGAGATCGGTTTAATCGATAGGCTCCTTTACATGTCACTTGTTTGTTCCTTCTTCATGGACCCCGATTCGGCAATCTTGCCGATACGGTTATGCTTATACATGTAACAGTATTTGTAGATCTGTTAGGTAATTATGTGCTTTTAGCTCTTTATTGCTAGATTGTATCATGCGGTGGATTGATATAGTAGTAAGGAGTGGTGTAAGTTCATAGTGAGTGGTATCATGCGGTGGATTAGCTTGCTTGGGTTTATGCTCGACGGGTTTATGAAGGCTAGACGTGCGGCGAGACTAGTTGGAGTAGCCTATGCATGTGTTATTTAGTAGATTTATATTTATAAGTTACTTATTCTTATTTATTAGTACTTGATGATGCTTTAAAACCTAAGATATAGTTTGATATGCTTTGATGATTTAATCTTGTTCAAACATGTCTTCATTTACTCTGTTCGGCAAAATCGTTCGTTTCATCGGTTATGTTACTTTAGCCGAATGAACCGCACCTGCTGGCGATAGCTTCTATAGCTATGTGTCGTCGTAAGTGGCTTCGGGGCCGTAAAGATGGAACTGTCTGGTCTCACCCGGCACGTTCCGTTATGATCTTATTGTTTTATCCCTTGTCGATTTTCGAGTCAAATCGGCGGCACGCCACCGGATTCGGGCCGGGCACCCGATTGAAGCTAGGCTTTCCGGCTTCTTGTGTGTGAGACACGGTGCGCCACATTTTGTGTCAACACACTTTTTGGCACGCCCGGTGGGACCACTTCTCAGTCAAGGATGGGATCGGAAATTGACAACAGTCACGTTCTGAATGTGACTTTGGACGAGCTGCAGCCAGAGCAACGCCAGATGGTAGAGCAAGCAATGGAACAGTTTCAGCAGAAATGTTTGATGTCTTTTTCCAAGAACAAGAGTGGCGGGGTGATGATCAAGCAATCACGCCACGAGTTCTTCTCGTTGGTCGATCGATGTTGCGACGAGGAAGAGATGCGAAGGTAGTTGGAGCCATCTACAAAGGCTGTAGGAGACACTATGTTGAATCACAACACGGCTTTTCGGGCACCTTCCGCAAAATCATGGCTGACACTTTTGGTCCAGCGGTTGACAAGCGCTTTGAAGAAAGATTTGGAGAGCTTGTCACAAGTGTACTTCAACACTCGGCAATCTTCAGGGAAGTCAACTGGAGGAGAAGAGGTGATCGGTACAAGCAAGGATGGAGCTATTCACAATGAAAAAGAGAAGCCTCCTGTGACCGAACAGCAAACTCATGGTCAAGTAGCTTTTGGTGCAACGACGGATATACCTGCATCTGCTTACAAGATCTCCCCAGTGGCAAATAGATTGCAGAAGAGTGTCTATGGAGATGGGTACAGTGAATTCACGATTACGGTGCTCGAGTGCTTTGCCGAATCCGGGATACGGGAGTGCATCGGGGTACCTTCTAGGAGACGGGGAGCGAAAGATGCAAATGATGAACTCCTAAAGCGGAATGGCTGACATGATGCGAGAATCAATTCGGCCCGAAACCAAAGCATCGGACATATGCATACAAATCTCCTTTCCCGAGAATGGTACAATAGGGTAGCTCTTCCACCAAGAGTTAAGCCACCAACGGATTTGACCAAATTCTGCGGTCGATGACACCGTACCATTGAGCATGTCGGATATCGATGCAACTTGGAGAAGCCGCTGTGATGAAGCTTGGAGGATCGAGATATTTTCCTATGTCTCGACGGGCCGGCTTTCACATGGTTTGCATCACAACGCGGCTAATTCCTTTCGTACATGGGCGCGAAATTGGAGCAAAAGTTCCATTCATACTTTTATACGGAACCAATGAGAAGAAGATGGTTGATCTTTGGGCTATGAGGATGAAGACTACGAGACACCAATGGAGTATCTTCGTAGATTCGGAAGAGCGAAGAACATGTGCTATTCTCTGACTATTCCTGATGATCAACTCGCACAATTGGTCATTGCAGGCATGCTGCCACATATCAGAGACAAGCTATTCGGCATGGAGTTTGAAGACCTTGGACAGCTTGCACAAAAGTTGACAGCCATGAGCAATCAAGCCCAAGGGTTCAAAAGGGATGCTCGTTTTCAGAAGAATAGTGCAACTGTTGACATGTATCAGGGATTTCTAGAAGAGGCATCTGAATATGAAGATGAAGATGAAGTAGCTGCTGCAGAGTTGAACTGGACTAAAGAGCCTACTTTGGTCAGTCACCGATGGGTGAAGCAGCAAAAAGGATCTTATGATTTTGATGTCAGTAAAGCAGATAAGCTCTTTTTGTATCTGATTCAAGAAGGACGCGTCAAGCTGCCAGAAGGACATCCTATGCTGCGCCCTGAAGGGGTAAAGGATAAGAAGTACTGCGGGTTCCATGATACAGGTTCTCATCATATCAATGATTGCCGAGTGTTCAGAGTAAAGATTCAGAAAGCTATTCAAGATGGACACTTGAGGTTTGATGGCAAAATGAAAGTGGACAAAAACCCATTCCCTCAGAATATGGTCTCTTTCTCTATAGGCATGGTTGATGCCAGTGAATCCAAGGAAAAGGGAAAGATGAAGGTTCGACCTCGAAAGAGCCAAGGAGTCTTGTTGACCCGATCGGCAAGTTACCAAGGAGGAAGTGCAACAAGTACGGTTCGGGAGATAGCCGAATGAGAAAGGGTCGACTTCGGATGCGGCTAAGGAAATTGCCGAATACACGGCCGAGCCGAAGCGCGAGTTACAACACGACACTTGTTGAATAAGTGGCGGTGGGAAAAGAAGATGGAGTATGATGAGGAACAAGTACATTGAAGAGGAGCGCGGGTTCATGGCGAACGTCGAATATATGAAGCGAAGTGCGCCAAAGAGAACAAGAAGAGTACGGGGAGAGAACAAGAGCGGTCGCATTGGAACTGTTCCTTCTTCGGTTTCACCGTTGGAATGAAGGCTTGAAATTGCCTGCCAGGAACAATTGCCCTGAATGCAGTGATCAATATTCAGAGTATAGGCAATCTCGAGTCAACCGCCGTCCCGTTCATGATAGACTTGGAATGAAAGTTCCAGAGAACGATCGGCGCCTAAAAATAAACAGTTTTGATGGATATCGGAGGAAAAGATTTGCAGACCAAGCTTGGGCTCACAGCAGTGCCCATAATACGGAAAAGAGCTCATACGGGTGGCAAAGAGGTCAATGGTGCCCTCCCGGTTTGAGGAAAAGCCGAGAGAGAAGAGTTCGGCGTGAGGAATCAAGAGCCGAAGCAAGAATTAGCCAAAAAGAAACCGGTATGGCGTCCTAAGAAAAAGGATGATGGACGGGGTCCTTCGGGCGATGCTAACATGGTGTTCTTTATCCCATTGGAGTTTAGAGCCCACGAAGATCAAGAAGTTCAAGATGAAGTATATTCGTAGACTTTGATGAAACCGAATGCCGAGACCCGATGGCTCAACTTGTGTTGACTCGGCAAGCAATTTTTGACAAGCCGGTTAAAAACTGTCATCGAAACCATTATACCGAAGGGATATGTCAATGGCAAACCTTTAACCAAGATGCTTGTTGATGGAGGGGCTGCTATTAATATTATGCCCTATGCTACTTTTAGAAAGCTTGGTATGACAAGTGAAGATTTGCTGCAAACTGACATGATCCTTAGAGATTTTGCTGGCAATGCTTCTGACACCCGTGGAGCAGTACATGTGGAGCTGATGATTGGATCCAAGACTTTGATCACAACTTTCTTTGTCATTGATGGCAAGGGGGCATATAGCATGCTTCGGGAAGGGATTGGATCCATGCTAATTGCTTGTGTACCCTCAACTATGCATCAAATCCTTATCCAAAGGGATAGGAGATGATGTAGAAATTGTTCAAGCCGATGATTCGATGAGTGTTGCCACCTCCGAGCCTGCTTATTGGGAATATGATGGACAAGACTGCCTTTCGGGTAAGATATGGAAAGAAGGTCCTGTCAATGTGTTCAACAGAGATCAACAGCCGATCCAAGCAGTCGGCTCTGACAGTAACTTTTAATGGGCAATCCAATCGATGGCAACAAAGGCAAGCTGGGTCGTGGTTTCATGTCGGCCGACAAGTTAGAAGAGATCAATGTTGGTGATAGCACAAAGTCAAGGCCGATGTATATCAGTGCAAATTTAGACCCAGAATATAAATCGAAGTTAATAGAGTTGCTGAAGGTGTTCAAAGATTGTTTTGCTTGGGATTACACAGAGATGCCTGGATTGGATCGATCAATCGTTGAGCATAAACTGCCTATAAAACCTGGATTTTGTCCTTTCAAACAACCTCCACGAAAGATTTATAAGGAGGAGGTATTGGCCGATGTAAAGAAAGAGGTTGAGAGATTAATTGAAGCAAACTTTATTCGGCCATGCGGTATGCGAGTGGATTTCAAACATAGTACCTATCTACAAAAAGAATGGGAAGATGAGAGTATGCATAGATTTCAGAGATCTCAACAAAGCTACTCCCATGGATGGTTACCCAATGCCAATTGCCGATTTACTAGTGGATGCGGCGGGGGTATGAAGTCATCGGCTTTATGGATGGCAATGCGGCTACAATCAGATTTTCATGGCGGTTGAAGATATTGCAAAGACGCATTCGGATGTCCCGGCCACATTGGGTTATTTGAATGGATAGTAATGACATTTGGATTAAAGAATGCTTTGGTGCAACTTATCGAGAGAGCCATGAACTATATCTTTCACGAGTTGATCGGCAAAATTGTAGAAATTTATATTGATGATGTGGTAGTCAAATCCAGAGACCATGAAGGACATTTAGCCGATTTGAGGAAGACTCTAGAGTGCACGAGGAGACATGGCTTAAAGATGAATCCAAATAAGTGTGCTTTTGGAGTCTCGGCTGGTGAGTTCTTGGGGTTCTTGATCCACAAAGGAGGGATAGAAGTTGGGAAAAAGAGCATGGAAGCAATAGACAAAGTTGTGCCCCCAACTAACCTTACGAGTTGCGATCATTGTTTGGGCAAGATCAATTTCGTGAGGAGATTTATATCCAATTTATCAGGAAGAGTATTGCCTTTCTCTCCATTGTTGAAGGTCAAGAAGGATCAGAAATTTGTCTGGGGTGACATACAGCAAAAGGCTTTTGATGAGATCAAGCAATATATGAAGGCACCACCGGTGTTGGTACCTCCACAACTTGAAAAGCCTTTCAAGCTGTATGTGGCGGCCGATAGCCTAACAATAGGATCGGCCCTTATGCAAGAGTTTGATGGAAAAGAGAGGGTAATAGCTTATCTTAGCCGAAAATTGCTAGATCCTGAAACAAGGTATTCGGCTATAGAAAAGCTCTGTTTGTGTGTTTATTACTCATGCACCAAATTTCGGCACTATTTGTTAAATGCTGAATGTATGGTGATATCTAGTTTTGATGTAATTAAACACATGTTGTCAATGCCGATTTTAAATGGAAGAATCGGCAAATGGGTACTAGCACCGTCGAGTTTAATTTAAAGTATGAGTCGGCAAAAGCGGTGAAAGGTCGCGATTGCCGATTTTATTACTCAACATCGTGATTTATCTGTTGATATGATTAACATTGCCCCATGGGCATTATTTTTTGATGGATCATCATGTGACAAAGGTGGTGGTGCTGGTATTCTTTTGATATCCCCACGAGGAAAGACATTTGAGTTTGCTTTTTCAATTGAATATCCTGTCACTAACAATCAAGCAGAGTATGAGGCTTTGCTTAGAGGGCTTCGGTTGTTAATAGAAGTGAAGGCTGTTGCTGTTGAAGTGTTTGGTGACTCTGAATTGGTGATCAATCAATTGACAGGGCAATATGAATGCAAAAATGATGTACTGCAAGGGTACCATGAACAATGTAGGGAACTTCGAAAAGCTTTTCGGTAGTTACTTTGCATCATATACCCGAGAGAGCACAATGGAGAAGCAAACAAATTAGCTCAAGCCGCTTACGGATATCGGGAAAATCGTGAAATTTATGCAGCGAAGAAGGTGCTTTCAATGGTGATCAGATAAAAGATGACTGGAGAATAGACATTATCAGTTATCTGAAAGACCCATCTCAAAGAGTTTCCCGGAGGCTCAGGTATAAGGCACTTAAATTTGTGCTTCTTGATGATCAGTTGTACCACAAGTCTATAGATGGAGTGTTGCTCAAATGCTTGAGCCAAGAAGAGGCTAAGAAGATTATGTTTGAAGTCCATGAAGGAGCTTGTGGTGCACATCAGTCGGCTTACCGAATGAAGTGGATAATAAGAAGAACAGGGTATTTTTGGCCGACTATGTTGGAGGATTGCTTTGAATATTACAAAGGGTGTCGAGATTGTCAGATATTTGGTAATGTTCAAAGAGCACACGCATCCGCTTCCGAATCCAATAATTAAACCTTGGCCGTTCGGAGGATGGGGTATAGATTTAATTGGTCGATCAATCCTCCATCTAGCAAAGGACACAAATTTGTGTTGCGGCAACAGATTATTTCACCAAGTGGGTTGAAGCTATCCCTTTGAAAAAGGTCACATCGAGAAATATGATCGGTTTGTCAAGGAGCATATAATTCATAGGTTTGGGATTCCACAGAGACCATTACAACCGATCGGGGACTCAGTTCATTTCTTGAGTTTTGTGACTTTGCCGAAAGCATGGGGATAAGGTTTGTATAATTCTTCTCCTTATTATGCGCAAGCCAATGGCCAAACGGGCGTCAAATAAGATCATGATCAAGATTATTCGAAGAAAATCGATGAGAAGCCAAGGAAATGGCACTTGATCCTTAATGAAGCATTGTGGGCTTACCGAATGGCTTGCCATGGATCCACACAAGCATCTCCATATGAGTTGGTTTATGGACATAATGCTATAATGCCTTGGGAGTTGCGATCGGGATCAAGGAGAGTTGAGTTACAAAAAGACACGACGAAAAAGATTATAAGGATCGATGATGGATGAATTAGAAGATTTGCATTTGATCCGTCTTAAGGCCTTGGAGAACATTGAGAAGAATAAAATACGTGTTGCCAAGTACTACAACAAGAGAGTTAAAATTAAACAATTTGCAGAAGGAGAATTGGTTTGGAAAACGATATTGCCGATTGGTACCAAAGACAAAACATTCGGCAAGTGGTCTCCGAATTGGGAAGGACCTTTTCGGGTTGTCAGTTGTGCACCTGGCAATGCGTATATATTGAAAACGCTGTTTGGAGAAGAACTTACTAGAGCCATCAATGGCAGATACCTTAAGAAGTTTTATCCAAGTATCGAAGTTGGATCTTAATTGTGACCATGACATGAATGTGGTATAGCCGATTGAATAAAATCGCCTTCAGAACAAAGGAAAGAAGTTGGAGCAAAATAGCCGATATTATTGTATCGCCTCTAGTGCAAAAAATAGCCGATATCGTGTGTATCGTCTTTAGAGCAGAAATAGCCGATACAGTTGTATCGCCTTTAGTCAATTTTTAAAAAGTATAAGTGAACAGTTTGATCTTATCTCTTAGCTGATAGGTTTATTGGGAGAAGATAAAGAGAATTGAAGTACTACGATACAAACCGTCAAGTCGTGGAACAGGACCGAGATCTAATCAGCTAAGGTGATGTCATGCGATTCGGGAGATTTCGTTCGGGAAGAGTGTTGTAGTCGAGTTCTAGCTAAGGAAAGATTTGCAAAAATCAAATGCGACAGATGAGCACCATCACAGACAAGCAAGAACAAGAAGGGGGCCAACATTCTTCATTAAAATCTTTTATTTACAACCCGCGCCAATCCTAATACAAGCTACTCCTCTTCTTCGGTGAAGAGCTTGTTGAGGACGGACTCGGGTTGGTGGCGTTGGCCATGGCGTCGGCGTGGGCGTCGTACCCCGCCCGGGGAGGCCCTCGATGTCGTCGACCTCGTGGGGAAGCCCGCCGCGGAAGCCGGTCGGCATCGGAGCGTAGTCGTCCCCGGTCCGGGGCGACATCCCCGCCGAGGGAGGAAGTGCCGAGGCGCACGCCGTGAAGGGCAACCTGGTCGACGACCGGGAACCGCCTCGAGGCGATCCGCGGTCACCCCACGGGCGTTCACGTGGTTGGCCGCCGCCGTCGCCGCCACCTTCGGGCGTTCCGGCTCTGCGGAGAGTGCGCAAAGAAACATCGATGGATCGGTGAGCGAGATGAATCGGGAAGAACGGGAGTCGAAAGCAATTGTTGAAGAGCAATGCGGTGACGGCCTCGCTCGAGGCGCCGGCGGTTGTCCTCCAACTCCGGTGGGCGATCCCAAACTTCTTGGTTTCTTCACCAAGAAGCTCCATCGCCTCGTCCCGCTCGCGGCGGTACGCGGCGGCGTCGTGCGGGCCGACGGCGGATCTCCTCGTCGTTCTGTCCCATATAGGATGGTACGAAGAGGAGGACCCGACGAGGCCGGGCCCGGTCTTTGGAACAGGCGGAGCCGGGCTAAGCCGGAGCCGGCGCGAAGCGTCGAGCGTCGAACGCCGCGGCCGACGCCTTGAGAAACGCCATTGGCCGGTGCGATCCTCGCCGTCCTACGAGACAAAGTGCAATCAAGATCGGCTAAAACAAAAGGAAACCGCAAACAAGATGGAGAGGTTATCTCTTACTGCGACGGCGACCACCACGGGCCTTCCCTCGCCCGCATCCGCCGCGGGAGCGGGAGCGGAAGCGGAAGAAGGAGTGTGGGTGCCGGCCCCGAGCAACCCGCCTCGGAAGTTGGCGACGTAGTCACCGGTGTTCCCGACGGCCCCGAAACGAGATCAAGAAGACGAACAACCGCAAGGGGGCAGAGACTCAGATCGGGTAAAAACTGTCAAACAGCACGACTCAAAGGATTGAAGATCTCACCGCCGGCGCCGGTTGCTGCTTCCCTCCGCCTCGTCCTGAGCAGGACGCTTGTTGCGATCACCGCCGCTCGCCATTGGTGGTAGTTGGGGTTTTTTGGGGCTTGGAGGCGGAGAGGAAGTGGAAGAGATTGAAGATGATAGCAACTGCTTGTGCTTGATGTGATGATGGTGGGAGCCGACTGGTCCTATTTATGAACGTGGGAGCCGTGGCGATGACTTGCGGGAAAGCCAAGCGACGGGATAGGGTTTCCACACTTATGGGCCGATGTTGAGTTGGGCCGAGCCCATCACCGCGGCGATTCGGTTACCATACGTTCGGTCGGCTAAATAGGCGATGAGAGCTATTCGGCTAAAGTGAGCGCTTGAGGCGGCCGCGGTTACATTCGGTTAAAATGCACAGTACGGTTGTGATTGGAAGAGCCGAATGATAATAGAAGCGAGAGAAGAAAGAGAAAAACAAAATATTAAATCAAAAGGAATGAAATGTTGAAGAAGTATGACGCATTCGAGCATAATGTTTACAAATTTCATCCTACAGTTGAAGGTTTTACACATTCGATAAGAACGATGATATTCGGGGCATCGGTCTTGATTCGTCGTTGACCTTGTCAAGGGCTCTTTTATCTTCAACTTCGAGCTTTGGATCTCGCTTTGCCAACTGCTTCTTGATTTGCTTGGTCTCTCGACTAGAGAGCTTATTTTGGTCTTAGCCGAATCAAGGGGTGGCGAGTAGCAAGTTTGGCCTCATGAGATTGGATATTGGCATCCAATTGAGCCAACCGAGCCGCCGCTTAATTCTCTCATCTCTCATACTCGCAATTACGGCTCCAAGGTATCCCAAGATTGCTTGGCTGATTTAAATTCAGAGTAGAGCACCTTAACTTGCTGTTCTCTGGCTACCTTGACAGACTCCAGGATAATCTTGTCAGATGTGTTCTTGTGTGCTCTCTTGACAACGGCAAAATGGTCATCAAGATGAGACAAGGCATTTATGGCATCCTTGAGGTCGAAGGGAGCTCTTGGCCAAGTGGCTCGCTATTTCCCTTATTTTGTCGATTCTCGAGTCGGGTCAACGATATCCCTCTCCAAAAATGAAATTATGGCCTTCGGTTTAACCCGACTCTCGATGATAATTGCCGATCGGAAGAGACTTCATCATCATCGGCAAACTCTTCGACAATAAGAGAAAAGCTGGCTGTTGGAGAGCGGGACCACGATGATAGAAGGGAAATTTATTTTAGCCGAATGACTTAATTCAAAAAAAGGAATGACGGGAAAGATTAAAGATGATACCTCTTCGGCAAAAGCTCGATCAATAGCCTCCCGAGTAGCATCAAGACTTTGGGTAACTCGGCACGATGCTATTTCATGGATGGCGAGTATCGTGGCTTGTTGACATATCTTGAATAGCCGAAGGAGTTAAATGGTATGTCTTGAAGAAGGATTTTTTCTCATTGCTTCTCCCGATGAAGAGAGGTGCCTGTTGCTATGTTTGTTTGTTCATCACTGATGAGAAGGAATTTCTTCTACGGTTTCTCCTTGTTCACCCGCTTGATCACCCGCCCGATGAAGAGAAGTTTCTTCTATTCTTCCTTGATTATCTCGAAAAAATATAAGATAAGGTTGGTGTGTGAACAAAAAGATGAAAATGACAAGTATGAGTACATACCAAAATTGCTAGCGAGACTCATTGGCATTTGCTTGGCCGGTAGAAAGTTTCGGGGAGTTATCCAAGTTCACTACCCCGTCGGGACTTTGAGGGTTGGCTCGTACAGTAGAAAGAAAGTGATAAGTGCAGATACATTTGCAGATGGAAAAATAAAGGGTCGAAAACATTCATACCTGAGGGAGTGGCTTGGCTTTCTTCGATCTTGATTTCTTGGGAATTGCAGTGTCCTTGATAGGGGAAGAAGGAGTTTTCTTTTGAGGTCCTTCGAGCACCGTGTCATCGCAGTATCTTGTTGAATCTTTGTCGATTTGGAGCATCATGTCCAAGAGCAGCTTTGGGGCCGGTTGCCGGTATTGAACCTCGGAGGACTTGGAGGAGCATTGTCCTGTTCAAAAGGATGTTTTAGAAACGGAAAGCGAGACATCAAATATAAGGTAGTTATAAAAGTGTACCTCATCATCAGAAGAGAATGAGGGCATTAAAACTTGGCATAAAGGATGGACTTGTGCTCTGAAAATATGAGAATGCCATTCTTGCCACCAAAGGTTGAATGAAGGATGAGCAGCTTCGATTATCACCGGAGGATTGGGTTCATATATTGGAAGCTTGCATCCAAGATTGAAAACTTTATTGGCCTCGATTGCATTCAAGCAAAGACTCCCCGGGTCCGATGATGCTTGAAAAATATGGCCTTGGGGGAAATTGACCAAGTCCAAGCTGCACCGGCGACGTGTTTGGATTGTAAAATTCATAGGTTGAGCTTATCGTTAGGCCATGATGAAATTCTGCGGTAGAGCACGGGGCCCGATGAAAGAATTAAAGATGTCCCCGGAATCATCATCTATGCGGCCAACTCATAAGCGAATCTGCGGGGAGGGTTAAATCTTCATTCTCTCGTAGGGGAACCGAGATCATGTGGTTGAATCCCTTGTAGAAGATCTTGAAAAGATGACCCAGGTCCAAGTCAATGATAATTGAAGATGCAGCCTCTCCATATGTCGACAAGATTTGTATCTCGGGATCTTCACCTTCGGCGTAGTTGATTGAAGGAAAGTTCGGTTGTGAAGATCAACGAGAGACAATCGATGCATATATAGTTGCAACCACATCCGAAGAAGCCACCATGGTCCATTGACACGGAGATTTCACCCCGATTCCTCATCCGAACGATGTCGATGCATCATGTGGTAGAATGCTCCCGCGAGATATTTGCCCAAGGGAACCAACTTGCTTGCGGCCAATTCTTCACCATCACTATGTGGTTCGAGTGGGCTCATTGGACTTACCACCCGAAGATAAATCTGCATAACCACATGTTCATGAAAGCCCTATATTCTTTATCGAGACACGGGGCCGGTTGAAGCATAAGTCTGAACATACTTGGCCCAACCTCCTCCTGATTTGACTGCCTTCTGTGAGCTAGTGCTTTTGTATTTGAAGGGATAGGTTGGTTTGGTGATGTTCAGGCCAGTCATCATGAAAATGTCTGACAAAGTGACTGACATTGGGCCGTGGCCGAAGATAAACGCATTGATAGCATCAGACCAAAAATGAGAAGCAGCTATAAGGAAGGAGTCTTTTCTGGGCATTTCGGCTAAAGAAAGCTCCAAACAGTGCTGAATGTCTTGTGACTCCCAGAAATCGCTGTTCCTGGATTGCATCCTACGGTAACAATCACGCCATCCTGTGATTGAGGGGAGAGGCCATGTTTTGAAAGTATTCGACCATCCGTTTGGAGGGGGCAATCCTAGACTTAAAGGGGATCCTCGGGGTTTCCTTTTTAATAAAATCCCTCGGATTGGGGTCTCCCCGCGGACCAAGAAAAACGATCCGAGACACGCAAGATCGGAGATCAAGATCTCATTCTTCATTTCCTTTAAGAAGAAATTGAAGCGAATGGATCAAAAAGTGCATCCGGAAGTTGATTCAAAAGAATTGCCGAATAGGTAAAGCAAGTAGGGTTACCTCTAGAAGCTCCTCTTGAGTTCCCCGTTGCCATAATGGAGTCGGTTGAAGTCTCCGTCGCCATTGAAGACAAAAACAAGTGCGGATCTCAAGTGGCGGCTCGGGCGTCGGCGGTCTTGACCTAGATGAAAGGCGGCGACAGTCAATTTCGAAATAAAATCCTTTTATCTCGAAATTGAGGGGGCATGTGTTAACACCGTAATTTGGTCGGGAATATGACAGGTGGACCCGCAGGCGGCAGAGAGAGGGATTCGGCAAATACAAATGCGGGCGTGCTAATTTCCATGTGTTCGGCAAATGGCCAAGCGGTCGGCAACTGCTTTGTTTGAAGGCGAAAAAAGGAAAAGGGAAGCTGATCGAAAAAGGAAGGAGTCATGATGGTCAAGGACTCTGATTATGGATAGAGTTAGTGTGTCTTTGTTTTTCCAATTTTGGTTAGATAGTTCGTAAGTGCTTAGGACTCATGTTTTGTCCAGGGTATAAATATAAACCCTCGACCATTGTAATAAGGGTTCACAACCAAATCAATACAACCGGCTACGCGCCACCCTTCGAGTCCTTTAGTCGTGTCGTCGAGTTCTTCGAGAGGGCCAATCGATCCGTCGACCTCCGTAAGTCCCGGCAACCTTGCTATCATGTCTAGTATCGTGCGGCGGATTTAGATGTGATGCAAGTAGTCTCATCCGTTTTGCTTAGTATCGTGCGGCGGATTTAAGCTTAATGATGGGAAGTTTTTGCTTGTGCCTTGTATCGTGCGGCGGATTAAGACATGAGTAAAGATAGTTATCGGCTCTTTTAGATTTGGCATGATCTAATAGATTCATTAAGTTATCACGTGTTGCTTGCTTTATTTAATGTTTAATTATTTGCAACACTCTTTTGTCCAATCTAGATTGATACTCTTTCGGCTTGTTGATCGTTTCTTTCATGCTTATTCAATATCGGGTAGATCAAGCTCATATAGCCGAATTAGATCGATCTAGATTGTCACGTGTTGTGGGTTCATTCATGTTATGTGTAGATAAGCCTTGACAGGACCGGGTACCGTGCGGCAGAGGCAGGTCTTTGGGTTACTCTAGAGCTAGTCATCCGGTGGACTAGAGATCGGTTTAATCTGATAGGCTCCTTTACATGTCACTTGTTTGTTCCTTCTTCATGGACCCCGATTCGGCAATCTTGCCGATACGGTTATGCTTATACATGTAACGAGTATTTGTAGATCTGTTAGGTAATTATGTGCTTTTAGCTCTTTATTGCTAGATTGTATCATGCGGTGGATTGATCTAGTAGTAAGGAGTGGTGTAAGTTCATAGTGAGTGGTATCATGCGGTGGATTAGCTTGCTTGGGTTTATGCTCGACGGGTTTATGAAGGCTAGACGTGCGTGAGACTAGTTGGAGTAGCCTATGCATGTGTTATTTAGTAGATTTATATTTATAAGTTACTTATTCTTATTTATTAGTAATTGATGATGCTTTAAAACCTAAGATATAGTTTGATATGCTTTGATGATTTAATCTTGTTCAAACATGTCTTCATTTACTCGTTCGGCAAAATCGTTCGTTTCATCAGTTATGTTACTTTAGCCGAATGAACTGCAATCGTTGGCGGATAGCTTCTATAGCTATATGTCGTCGTAAGTGGCTTCGGGGCCGTAAAGATGGAACTGTCTGGTCTCACCCAAAGACATTCTAGTTATGATCTTATTGTTTTATCCCTTGTCGATTTTCGGTCAAATCGATCGGCACGCCACCGGATTCGTACGCCGGGCACCCGATTGAAGCTAGGCTTTCCGGCTTGCTGTGTGTGAGACACAATGCGCCACATTTTGTGTCAACACAAGTCTTCTGGCAGCTCATCTCCTTCAGGTCGGTCGGGCAAGAAGGCGGACGAGGACGTGGACATCACTTCGCCCCACGTTCCTGAGCTGCAGGTCCTTGCGGAGGTCCAGCAAGAGGCTGCGGCCAAGAAGGCGGCGGAGGAGCCACGAGGAGGAGAAGACCAAGATCTGGCGATGGTGGATGCTGAGACTTCCTCCGGCGCTCGCGACGAGCCGTTGGAGTACGAAGGAATCCATATCTGGGTCAATGGGGAGGAAGCTGTACCTCCGCCGCATACGGAGCCTGGAAAGAAGGGTTTGGGAGAAGCGTCGCCGAGCTCGCTGCCCTACTTCGCCCAGTCAGCGGGGGTCACGGACCCTAAGGCGCACCTGTATACTAGCGCCGACCTCCGCGACTGCCGGTTGATCTGCAGCGAAGGGGAGCGGAGGTTCCTGGTCCCCGCCTTTGGGCGCGTCAGTGTGCCCGAGGCGGAGCTGTTGCTGGCGGGTCAGAAGATTGAGAACAATTTGACTGACATCGAGGCGAAGATGATTGAAGCTATTTTGCTTGCACGGGGCTCGCGACAGCGTTGCGCGAAGGATGAGGCTGAAACGCGGAAGAGGATTGCGGAGCTCGAAAGGCGAACCGTCGGCTCGAAAGGCGAGTTCGGGAGCTCCTCGCGGAGCAAGCTTCTCATGAGACGATATGAATAGGCTTCGCGAGGCTAAAAAGAAAGCATATGAAGATTGCGATGCTTTGCTTTGTGTCGCGAGCTGGACTCGAGGACTGAGCTTCGGAATGCCAACCAAGCCTTCGAGGACATGAGGAAGCGGGCGGAGGACGCCGAGGGTGAGAAGGGGCGCTTTGAGAAACACGCTATAGATGCGGAGGAGAGGGAGGCGGACTTGATGCGCGCCCTTGTATCCCGCATGGCGGAGGTCAAGGGAATCTTTGATGCGCAGCTGGCCCATACTGGCGGGGCTCCCACTAGCGATCCGCCCGCCAACCCAGGCGTCGAAGGTTATGCGGAATGGTTGAAGAATGAGCTGAATTACTTGACGCCGTTTTTTGACCCGGCCGGTCGAGGCGGGGATTTTCTCGCGGGGTTCGGCCACCGCCGCGCCCTTAGGGATGCGGGGAGTAAGCACGCCCGCAAGATCATTGGCGCCGACTTCCGCCGGCCCACCGTGGAGGAGGTCCACGAGGCAAGGAAGGATTCATTGGTTGCCTCTCAGGGCCATGCGGCTTTCGACAAGTTCGCTGTCTGCGGAGGTACCAGACTGGCGTACGAGATCGTCGCTGAGGTTGCTGCGGGGGTAAGGGTCGCGTGGCTTCCTTGTCCGTGAGCAACTGTTGTGATTATGGAGTTGCTTTGATTTCTGAAGGGACTTTTCTGGGTTTTGCAGATTGACGCGCTGGCTGAGGGGACGCAGGATTTGCCACCTCCGGAGGAAGGCAACGCCACAACGACCACCGGGACGTCCGCCGACGGAGGTTCGGCACCGGGACCCGTGAACTTGGGCGCGCAGGAGGCTGATACTACCACCGCGATCGACCCGCCTCCGGAAGGCCCCGCAGACGAACAGGTTGGTGTTACCCCCGGCGATCAGGCTTAGAGTACCGTAGAATGGTCCTATCTTCTTTTTGGTGAGACTTAGAGGGAAACATTCCTTGAACAATTTGCACTGTGTGCCTTCTGGATGCTTGTAAGATACATTGAGCCGTAAGGCTTCTTGGTTTGGCTAAATTGTGCTACCTTCGGGCTTGTTTCTTTTTAGACTTGATCGGTGTTTTGGCGTTCTGCCTAGGTGTCTCCGCTTGTTTTATGCGAGGGTTTGATTTCGTGTGTTAGGGCAGGGGTTTGGCGAGCACTGATCGTGTGCCTTCGCTACGCAGGTTCCTCTGGATTTTGGGCCTGCCATTTTTAATGTGGTTCCGCTGATGCTGAATCGTCAAGATTTTTTCATGACGGGAGCCGGCTGGATTAATCTGAGGGGCAAAAATCCTCATGCGAAATTTGATAGGATTTGGTGGTGGAGAGTAGCGAAGTATGATCGGTCAGTTCAAAAGTCGCGCCAACTCCTCCGGACCGCTGGCCGTGGGAGGCGGTCTGAGGAATCGGAGGTAGTGGTGGATTGCTTATTCCGAAGGAGGAACCAGCGGAGATTGACACGCGTGATCTCCGACGGTGTTTTCGCTCGAGGGTGCTTGAAGGCGACTTACCACTTGTGGTAAAAAGCCGGCGAGGTTCTTGGAGTGCCCCGATTTTTGTTGAAGACGGCGACGATGAGACCGACGCGACGGCAACCTCCCCGGAGGTAGTAGTCATTAGCGATGACGAGGACGACGAATATGTTGCTGGTCGTGAGATAATTTTCACGGATGTGGAGGAATTTGTTGGCATGGTTGCGGAGGAGCTTGTTGACGATGTATTGGAAGGGGTCGTTGTTGGTATTTGTTAAGTGCAACTAAAATAAGAAGGATTCCGCAAGCGCACAGAACATACCATTGTAGCATTTTACTGGGAGTATCCAGGTATCGTTATTTATATTTTACCACAGGGAAGCAAGGGTTAAAGAATCTGATAACTCACCATCATGCATCTACTAACTTAGTAAACCAACTAGACCAAAGCAGGAGTAAATGATATATGATAGGATATAAGAATAAAAGCATACCTGAGAATTCTATATATATATAAGTAGCTAACTAGAGTGAGAGAACAATGGGAGAGAT
The DNA here is from genome assembly GCA_018135685.1 of Themeda triandra. NCBI lineage: Eukaryota > Viridiplantae > Streptophyta > Magnoliopsida > Poales > Poaceae > Themeda > Themeda triandra. Next base: position 284,117 of record JAENPR010000666.1, on the reverse strand, counting down.
CAAGGTTCTAAATACTTCTCTAATACTCTGGGTTCTATGATAACAGGGAATGGTTAGATATAGCGATCACACAATAGCACTTTGGAGCAACAGTACCTTTCCGACTCTCGAAGAAGACTGGGTAAAGAGTAGTCGGGGGAAGGCTGCCAAAAAGCTCTACGAAACACCAACCCGAACGTGGTGGAATACAAAGGCCTGACAGAGCTGTCACCTCTCGGGCTACCACAACTATCCGTGGGATTGGGCGCAACCTCAGGTAACCTATAGTCTAGACACCATGCCTATACTATCGATTACTACTCTAGCTATGCGCAATAACTAGAGCACTCAATACGAGCAAAGATCCCATGCTAAGATGCAACAACTATACCAAGCAAACATATGAAAGGCATAAAGTAGATAGAGAAGAATAAATATATTAAAGCATAAGTCTTGTAAAGAATAGATACAAAGGCATACCAAATCTCTGAAGACTTCTCCGAACCGGAGCGCAGCTCCGCTCTCCCTAACTCTCATCTAGATCTAATCTACTACATTGGAATGTCTAGCTCTAATTCTCTAGAGAAGAGAAGTCATCCATTCAAGGGACGCCTCTACAACTCTGATCCCGCTGAGAGATAATGAATTAGGGTTTTAGGGATGCCTCCTCCAGGGGCCAGGGGCCCTGCTTATATAGCCCCCTAGGATGCACCACAGCCCTCGGATCAAACCGACCTAAACGGACGATTATTATTCATCCTCAAAGGCGGTGGAACAGGGATCCGCGAGGCTGATGCTAATTGGTCCAGGTCATGAGTCGGCCGACCAAGGGTGGGAGTCGGCCGACTCTCCACCGAGCCCGTTCGGGCTCCCGTTTGGTCCAGAGCCTTCTCGAACCTTCCAGATTACAGAATTTTCACCGGTTCCCGATTATCTCTATGTAAACCCGACATGTGGGCCTTCCTTGGGTATTTTCACCACACCCCGTAAAAAAGACATTCACCAAAACTCGTGGAATTCTCGTCAAGATAACCCCTATATCTAGTTGGTGAACATATTTTAGTCATTTCTCATGTTTAGTTGACGGTAAAAATTGGCACTTAACGATCGTCAACAACTCCCCCAAGCTTACCTTTTGCTCGTCTCTCGAGCAAAGATAAACTCGATGATAGATCGGGAGTTGCTACAATGCTTTCACGCCTCAAAAGTACACATGCGTTCAAACAAGAACTCTACTCCAAATTAGAGTGAACTATTCTGACTCAAAACTTACTCATATTACCTTTCACCATGGGGCTTGTAACCGTCACTTGGGTCTTGAGCAGTTGAAAGACGAACGGTCAAGTCAAGCGCTATGTTTCTCGCTCTTTGATCAACTATTATTCTCGAGTTTTTGCAAGATTTTCAAATAAAAACTCGAGTTCCTTGTATGAACCTTTCGATCTCTCATTTGTGGTATTTCGTATCCTCTCCAAGGCATGAGTAGTGTATGCCTTCTCTCTTCTCTCAAAATATGTGGTATTTGTGGAACTAAGGCATAGTGGAAAGTGCCTTCTCTCTCTCACCCTACTTTCTAATAGGCTTATGTGGAGCTCATAGGTGGGGAGACACTCAAACTCACTTGCATATATTGCACAGTTAAGACATGGATCCAATAGGAACTAAAATAATAATAAAGTCATATGTGCATGTGAATGAGGAAATGGGATGGATGATAAGATGATGATGATAAGGAAATGATTATGAGGGGTGATCACTTGGTGAACATCTACTTCTACACTTGCTCCTTTGGGGATAACATGACTCCCTTTATTCGGAAACTTTGAAACTTCTTGAAAGGAAGGACTTGGCTGCTCTCTCTTTTCTCTCTCTTTTTTTTTTTTTTTTCTTTTTTTTTTTACTAGAGCAACCAATCCTCTGAAGACGAAACTTTAGCAACGGGGAGTGTATAACTTGAAATGACAATGACTGGAGCTTTATGTAGGCAAATGGAACGGCGATGATTATTTCTAGATGTTCACTCCCAGGATAGGAGTAAAACCTTTTTCTGGATGGAATGAAATGAGTTGCATATGTATATGTGGATGGATGGATGGATGGATGCATACTCCCGGGGTAGGAGCAGATAGGTGCGTATCTCCGGGTAGAAACAAGACAAAGATGTGGGGGAATGCGTACTCCTAGGGTAGGAGCAGCATAAGTGCGTATCTCCAGGGTAGAGATAGCACTATATGTGGTGGATATGGATCTATATGTGGGTGGTACTTCTAGGGACGAGCGGCCACGAGAATGAATATAGTAGTTATAAAATGGGTGCATGCTTCGAGGACGTAAGTAGCATAGATCAATGGATGGAGAGCACATAGTAATGACTTTTAACCGCATGACCGATTCCTTATGGGTCCACAAAGATAACCACACTCAATGCCTAAAGACTACACTCAAGCCTACAAAATGATCTATATAAACAGATGGGTTTTCCTAATCTAGTAAGCATGAATATATGGTCTGTGGTAGGAATTTGAACTCTCATCATAAAGGAACTCATCATGCAGGAATTTAATATTTTCAAAGATAAATTCTCCGAACTCTAGTATCTCTAGGAACAAGATGGACAAGAGACTCAAAACCTTCCCATATCATACCCGTCAACCACCTAGACTTAGATCAAGTGTTTGCTACCCACAAGTTTCGATTCGAGAGGAAATCTCAAATCTAAACAAGTTGTGTCCAAAACTCGGGAGAGTGCAAGGTTGAAAACTAGGTACTTGAAAGGAATTACGGCAGAGCAACTATTCATCATCTCCATGTAGAGTTTATTCTAGGGATCACTTTTAAGACAGACTACAAGAACTCTTCAAAAGTAGAAAAGAAATCTTTCTGGGTTTCTATAGTTATGCATCTTTTTTAGTTGTTTTAACAAAGCAAACTCTAACAAAGCATAGATAGATAAGTTGGAAACACTTAGCTTGGTACACGGGGGATGCTCTCCCCCAAGCTGGATGTTGACATAGTCTCGGATATTGCGACAGCAAGAAGGAGTTCTAGTCTTCCCGGAGTTTCGTGGATAGTTGCCGTTGGAGACAAATGGCGTTCAACCGTTGAGGGCAGCACTTCGACAGAGACTGGACATCCTTCGTCTCGTTAGCTTTTCTTGATCCTTTATGTTCTCAGAAAGCTCAAATAGACAACAAAGCTTGTGGAACTGATTAAGCGTTAGTGATAAAACCTCTAAGCCTTGGTTGTCTAAAACAGCCTTAACTCAAATGTCTTATAACATGATCACAAGAAATATTTTTATCTTTTTTATTATAAAGGAATGCAGACAGAGAAAATAGATATGCTAAAAAGTTATTTTTGTGCCACCACAATGAATGATTATTCACATGGGGCTTAGTAGTTTTCTGGATGCAAATGCACAACATCTTTATTTTCTTTTTCTAGTGCAAAGATAGTAAAACGAAGATGCAATTAAGATGCATGTAGTGAAAATAAATATTCTTAATGCAATGCCGTGAAAGGAAATGCCGATAAATACCAAGTTACCTCCTTGGCGAGGGTTCAATGATTTAAGTCCTCTCGAACAGAGTTCTTGTCATGTTCACTCCTTCAGTGCATCATTTGATCCCAAAGGTAGAGACCTTGAGAACTGCACCTCTTGAGATGGTAACTCTAGGAAAGGGGTCACCCATGTTCTTTTCTTATCCAACAGTCTTTATCACTGGAGTACCTTGTGATGAAGAGTAGATGCTTCTAGTGGTCCTTTACTTCTTCTTGGAGTTTGTCTTACTTGATTAACCTCTCTCCTTGACTTGTTCATGAGCATCTTGTCTTCTAATTGCACTCCTTTTTCCTTCCTTTTTTTTTTCCTATGCCTGGACCTTGTGCTCCACTCATTGTTTCTTCTCAGCGTGCCAGAGCGATGGGAGTTTGAAAAGAGGAAGAGCATTGCTGGATCATTGTTTGAAGAGTCATCGGCCTTCCTCCCCCAAGCTTGACTTTTTTGTCGCTCGCCACGTGAAACTAAATATGAGTGTTGAGTCATCCCTCAGAGTGTGTTGGACTCCTATGTCCTTAGACACTGTTCATCCTCTGTTCTTAGGCCTTCATTTGTCTGAGAGGGATTTTTGATTATAGGTCCGTTGAGCAAAGATCTTTTCTTTGAATTCTGCTTTTGTTTGTACTGTCCAATCCAGGATGAGAGTACGATGGTTGCATGATCTTCTTTCGTCAACCATTCTCGATTTTCATTAAGTCTTGGTTGACGCATTGATGTTCTTCATTGGAGATGTAGACTCGAGTTCTTCCTTGATGGTCATTGTCTTCTAGCAAAGCATGGCGAAGTGTTGTAGTTAATGACACGCCATCTCTCTTTATGATCAAAGAAGGAGCTTCTTTAGTATTTGTGTGCGGGCTTCATCTCCAATGGCTTAGGGACATCATCTCGGCAAATGTAGTTGTTCATGGTATTCTTGGGCTTGGTTGGTAGTCAACCCATGATGATGTTTGGTTGACACAAGGATGCATGCTATCATGCCATCCTTGTCCTTGCTTTGCCGATGTGCAAGATGGTGTCTTCACTCTTCGGAACAATGAGAGCAGGTCTTTGAATGGCTAGAATGAGATGAGTTGCACCCGCTCCACATTGGCATCCTAGCTCGAGTTTTTGGGCTCAATGCTATGATGTCCTCAAGGTTGCTCATAGCTTGTCGCCTTGATCCACTTCTTTGAGTGAGTTCAAAATGTTAATCCTCCTTGTGGCACTCTTGTCTTCTTCTTTGTTCCATCACCGAACCGGCAATTTTTTGCGGTGATGCCAATCCACGAACAGGCACATCATAAGTTCTTTCCTGCAAAATGTTAGTGGACACATACCCGAAGGATTGCAACATTTTCAAACTATGAGCTATTATCCACTATCTATTTTAAAATTTTCATCTATGCTAAAGAGATGGTTTCCGAGTTACTTTAGCATAGACTTTATTTATTATATTTTCTAGCAACTTTTTTTTTTGGCACTCTAACATGGTTCAAGGCAAAGGTAACTTGCAACAAAAGACAATGTGAATGATATTTGATACTTACAATTCTTCCCTGGACGATGAATGAGTTGTGTCTTTTGTGCAAAGTTGTTGGAGTTCATTATATGCCTTGCTTCATTTATGAAGTGAGTTCATCTCTTGACTTACCCGAATTGGATTTGAAAGTTTTCTGCAGGGGTTAGTCCAACAAAATAACCAATATCTACTAAAGCACATTTTAGTTCAATAACCAAATTAGACTCCATGTCTAATTTAGTTAAGGAAGACATTTTAACCTAAGCACCACGCTTAATTTAAAAGCCTTTAGAAGTACCCTTATTGCAAAATGGAGCACCTCTAAACCAAAATAGACTAAAGTAAACAAAGGTAGCATGAGAGTACTACAGAGATTTACTCAACTAGAGATGAAAGAGCATGATCATGGTGAGTATTTTTTTTTAGATGCAAATGGCATGGATGAATGCAAGAAACATGCAATGGATGAGCAAATATAAATAAGCTAAACGGAGTGAATGCATGAATTGTTAAAAGTAAACATGCAAAGGGGTGCAAGAATTCAAAAAGATAACTACTCATCAATTTTAAAGTCCACGAGCAAGACTATCTCACCTTTCTTGATCATACTTACCATGACTCACATGATGAAATTTGTGAGCGGTGCAGCGTCCATGTTCGTCACTTGTGAAGTGATTCGAAATTCTTGTGACGACGACCTTTTGTACATTCTGTGAGGTGGCAGGGTTCCAATGTTGATGAATGTTGAATGTTGGGGGACCCCGGGCTCTTCATTGTCTTGTGGAAACTTGTCGGAAGGTCGAAACGACATCTTTTGTCCCGTCTATTCCACAACTCAACAACAAGGGGTAATCCTACTAAAGCTAGTGATACACTAAATTAGCAGACATCAAGATCACTATCAAAAACTTAACACCGATTGCTTCCCGGCAACGGCGCCAAAATGCTTGTTGGTATTTGTTAAGTGCAACTAAAATAAGAAGGATTCCGCAAGCGCACAGAACATACCATTGTAGCATTTTACCGGGAGTATCCAGGTATCGTTATTTATATTTTACCACAGGGAAGCAAGGGTTAAAGAATCTGATAACTCACCATCATGCATCTACTAACTTAGTAAACCAACTAGACCAAAGCAGGAGTAAATGATATATGATAGGATATAAGAATAAAAGCACACCTGAGAATTCTATATATATATAAGTAGCTAACTAGAGTGAGAGAACAATGGGAGAGATCAAGGTTCTAAATACTTCTCTAATACTCTGGGTTCTATGATAACAGGGAATGGTTAGATATAGCGATCACACAATAGCACTTTGGAGCAACAAGACCTTTCCGACTCTCGAAGAAGACTGGGTAAAGAGTAGTCGGGGAAGGCTGCCAAAAAGCTCTACGAAACACCAACCCGAACGTGGTGGAATACAAAGGCCCGACGAGCCGTCACCTCGGGGCTACCACAACTATCCGTGGATTGGGCGCAACCTCGGTAACCTATAGTCTAGACACCATGCCTATACTATCGATTACTACTCTAGCTATGCGCAATAACTAGAGCACTCAATACGAGCAAAGATCCCATGCTAAGATGCAACAACTATACCAAGCAAACATATGAAAGGCATAAAGTAGATAGAGAAGAATAAATATATTAAAGCATAAGTCTTGTAAAGAATAGATACAAAGGCATACCAAATCTCTGAAGACTTCTCCAGAACCGGAGCGCAGCTCCGCTCTCCCTAACTCTCATCTAGATCTAATCTACTACATTGGAATGTCTAGCTCTAATTCTCTAGAGAAGAGAAGTCATCCATTCAAGGGACACCTCTACAACTCTGATCCCGCTGGGAGATAATGAATTAGGGTTTTAGGGATGCCTCCTCCAGGGGCCAGGGGCCCTGCTTATATAGCCCCCTAGGATGCACCACAGCCCTCGGATCAAACCGACCTAAACGGACGATTATTATTCATCCTCAAAGGCGGTGGAACAGGGATCCGCGAGGCTAATGCTGATTGGTCCAGGTCATGAGTCGGCCGACCAAGGGTGGGAGTCGGCCGACTCTCCACCGAGCCCGTTCGGGCTCCCGCTTGGTCCAGAGCCTTCTCGAACCTTCCAGACATTACGTAATTTTCACCGGTTCCCGATTATCTCTATGTAAACCCGACATGTGGGCCTTCCTTGGGTATTTTCAACCGACACCATGCGTAAAAGACATTCACCAAAACTCGTGGAATTCTGTCAAGATAACCCCTATATCTAGTTGGTGAACATATTTTAGTCCTTTCTCATGTTTAGTTGACGATAAAAATTGGCACTTAACGATCGTCAACAGTCGTGCAATCTATGGCTACGGAGGTGTCTCGACCACGATCTCGGCGGAAGCGTGGTCGAGTGTTGCATTATTATGTTGACCCTCAGGGCCGCCTGAGGAGGTGACTTGTAAAGGAAACTTTTAACTTGTTGTTGTTAATGAAAGTTGTGCTTGTTTGCGGGGGTAATGAAATGCTGTAGTGAAACGCAGCGACGCCCAGCTCTTCAAAAGCGAGGCTCGCGCATGTTTTGCGGAGGTAGTAAAAGCGCAGCGATGCCCAACTTTTCAAAAGCGAGGCTCGCGTCGCGGAGGTAGTAAAAGCGCAGCCGACGCCCAACTTTTCAAAAGCGAGGCTCGCGCATGTTTTGCGGAGGTAGTAAAAGCGCAAATGACGCCCAACTTTTCAAAAGCGAGGCTCGCGTAGGTTTTCGGAGGTAGTAAAAGCGCAGCGATGCCCAACTTTTCAAAAGCGAGGCTCGCGTAAGTTTTCGGAGGTAGTAAGAGCGCAACCGACGCCCAACTTTTCAAAAGCGAGGCTCGCGTCGCTTTTCCGAGGTAGTAAAAGCGCAGCGACGCCCAACTTTTCAAAAGCGAGGCTCGCGCATGTTTTGCGGAGGTATAAGAGCGCGGCGACGCCCAACTTTCCAAAAGCGAGGCTCGCGTAAAGTTTCGGAGGTAGTAAAAACGCAGCGACACCCAACTTTTCAAAAGCGAGGCTCGCGCAGGTTTTCGGATGTAGTAAAAGATACAAAGACTTATATTTAGTTGATACAGGATCTTTTGCGCGAACTGTAAGCGGAGCTTAGCCTACATGTGTTTTCATGGCGCGAGTCTGGCCTTTGGAACAGCGGTTCAAAAGACTGAATTGTGTTCTTTGCCACGAAGGTTCCGGTTGATGATGAACCTTGGTTACCGAATTCCGAAGGTGAGCAGCTTCGCATTGTTGGCGCGAGGGTTGAGTTCAGAATTATGCGCTAGTTTGCTTACTTTCGCGTGTTCAGATTTTAGCTCAGGCACAGCTCTTCCTAGGTTCTCAGCGGCGGTTTGGACTGCAGCAGATGTCAAGTTGTGGCCTTGCGCGTGTCTGTATAAAGCTGCTGGCTCTTGATGCTGAGGTGGCTGGCGGAGGGTGTGTGCAAGTGGTGTCTGGAAAGGGCATTGCGCTTCATGCCCCTGACCTTCGGAGACTGTGGCTGCGGTGGTTGGGTTGGTATGGGCTAAAGGCTAGCTGGAACTGTGCTAAAGTGACTGTGCTGCGGACTCGAGACCTTTGGCTCAAACACTGGCTTAGGCTCTCCTTCCTGACTCCTCACATTCCTAAGGGAGTTTGTTAATGGCCGGACATGGTTTGGGATGCTTGGGTTTGGTATTGGGTCTTGCTTAAATAAGCATGTTTTGGTGGTAATGGAGTACAAACAGGTGTAATGTTTGGGATTTATAAGGTACTAGGGTAGGTGTGGTGGTTGGGGCGAGGTACAGGGCTTTTAATGTACAAACCCGGCTTGTACGGCGAGGGTTTGACGATTGAAGGCTATATATGGGAGTGTAAACTTAGAGCTGGATGTGGATATTTTGAGGAACTGGGTGTGGGGTTGATCGATGTCTCGGATCTCTTTTTAGTTTGGGTGGCGAATCTCTCATCTCCGCTCCTCGCCCTCTGCGGAGGTCGAGGTGGAGTTTGCTTTGATCGCAGCCCCTGGCCCGACTGGCGGGGGTCTGCGGAATTAGATAGCTCCGCTCCTCGCCCTCTGCGGGGGTCGAGGTGGAGTTTGCTTTCATCGCAGCCCCCGGCCCGACCGGGCGGGGTCTGCGGAATTAGATAGCTCCGCCCTCGCCCTCTCCGGGGGGTCGAGGTGGAGTTTGCTTTCATCGCAGCCCCCGGCCCGACCGGCGGGGGTCTCGCGGAATTAGATAGCTCCGCTCCTCGCCCTCTCGCGGGGGTCGAGGTGGAGTTTGCTTTCATCGCAGCCCCCCGGCACGACCGGCGGGGTCCGCAGAATTAGATAGCTCCGCTCCTCGCCCTCGCGGGGTCGAGGTGGAGTTTGCTTTCATCGCAGCCCCCGGCACAACCGGCGGGGGGGTCTGCGGAATTAGATAGCTCCGCTCCGCCCGGCGGGGGTCGAGGTGGAGTTTGCTTTCATCGCAGCCCCTGGCACAACTGGCGGGGGTCTGTGGAATTAGATAGCTCCGCTCCTCGCCCTCTGCGGTGGTCGAGGTGGAGTTTGCTTTCATCGCAGCCCCTGGCACAACTGGCGGGGGATTTGTGGATGGGCTTGCGTCGGGGTAACCTTCGACTAGGGTCGATTGTCGGCCCGAGGCAATCCCTGCATTTATAGCGGCTGCTGATGAGGGCAAGGCATAGCCTAGTCCGTTTCAGCGGTGGTTGACATGCAAATCTCAGGGAAATAAAACTTTGTTATATTACATAATTTTCTTGCCTCATTAAAAAACCTCATGCCCTGGACATAAGGAAAAAGAGTGCAAGGATAGTCTATGTATGCGAAGGAGAGAAGGGAAAGAACGATGCGAAGGTAAGGATTACATAGTTGCTTGTGAGATGCTAAGGGTAGTACTTGCGGAGGTCGTCGATGTTCCATGTGTGCGGTAGTTTGCGACCTTCGGCATCCTGGAGGTGGAACGAGCCTTGTCTTGCAGAGCTTGTGATAATGTAAGGGCCGAGCCACTTGTCTTGGAGCTTGCCTGCCATCTTCGCGTTCTGCTTCCTGATCAAAACCATGTCTCCTTGGCGGAGGTCACATGGTGAGACCTTCTTGTCTCTCCACCTCTGGGTTTCAGCCTGGTAGCTGCGGAGGTTATTGACTGCTTTGCACCTTACTTCTTCGAGTAGGTCCTTGTCAAGCGCTTCATCTAGAGTGTTGGTGTCGGAGGTAGTTCTTGGTGACCCGTGGCGGAGCTCTTCTAGGAGCACGGCTTCTTCTCCATAGAGCAACTTAAATGGAGTGATGCCGGTGGCCCTGCCATCGGAGGTGTTGTGAGACCAAACGACAGTGATGAGCTCCTCCGCCCACTTGCCCAGTGGCTTGTCTGTGAGGTTCTTTTTGATTCCTTGCATGATGATCGCATTGGCCCTTTCGACTAGTCCATTGACCGCGGATGTCCGATCGAGGCGAAATGTATTTTGGTGCCGATTTGGAAACAAAACTCTTTGAAGGCGAAGCTATCAACCGGGTTCCATTGTCAACCGTGAGATCCCTTGGGACGCCGAAGCGACAAACGATCCGCCCCGAAGAACTTTTGTACCGTAGCGGAGGTGATGGTGGCAAGCGCCCGAGCTTCGATCCACTTGGTAAAGTACTCCACCGCCACCACCGCGTAGCGGAGCTTTCCGGAGCAGTCGGTAGGGGTCCAACCAAATCCATGGCCCAACGCCGCATTGGCCATGTCGGGCGATCAAAGTGGTCGGAGCGCCGGCCCGCTTGAATGGTTGGCGGCCCGCCGGCAACCTTCGCAAAGGCCGCACCAGCAAGGAAGCGTCGGACAACGCGGTGGGCCAATAGAAACCTTGTCTCGAATGCCTTTCCAACAAGAGCCCTTGGGCCATTGTGCGAGCCACAGATGCCCTGGTGAATTTCTTTGAGTATGGCGATACCTTCGCTTGTGGCGACGCATTTTAGCCAAGGAGCCGTGACCGAGGCCTTGTACAAGTTCTGCCCTTCGATTTTATACCCCCGCGCTCTTTGAATCATCCTTTTTTCTTCTTCCTTCGATTCGGGTTCATAGAACCCCTTGATATAAGCTATGATAGGGGCCCGCCAATCTTCGCTGGATATGATGTTGACCGTTCTCACTGGAGGTGTGTTGCAGGCAGTTGCAGGTGCTACGAAGGTCTCAAAGAAGACGTCCGGAGGTAGTGGGGTTAATTGAGCTGCGGCCTTCGCTATTTCGTCTGCCTCCCTGTTCTCGCTGCGGGGGATGGGCTTTGTGGTGATGCCCAAGAAGAAAGCTTCAGCTTTGCGGACAGTGTGAAGGTATTTCTGTAGCTCCGGATCCTTTGCCTTGAAAGTTTTGTCGATGTGGCCGGCGATCACCTGAGAGTCGGTCCGGATGATCGCCCGGCGCACAGAGAGGGCACGAAGCTTCACGAGGGCCAAGAGGACGGCTTCATACTCGGCAGAGTTGTTGGTGCATTGAAACTCGAGTCTTGCGGCGTATCTGAGCTGGACTCCCGAAGGTGAAGTTAGGATTGCTGCGATTCCGGCCCCTTGGGCGCCCCACGCTCCGTCCACGTGTACCGTCCACGGAGGTTCGATGTCTTCGCCTTGTTGTGAGGATCTCGGGGGTCCAATCTCGCGATGAAATCTCGCTAGAGCTTGTGATTTGATCGTGTGTCTGCCAACGAAGGTTAACGTGTAATCGCTGAGTTGTGAAGCCCACTTGGCGATTCTGCCCACTGCCTCTGGGTTCCTGAAGATGTTATCCAAAGGGACATGCGAAGGTATTGTGATGGGGTGAGACTGAAAATAGTGCTTGAGCTTCTTTGCAGCCATAACCACCGCATATGCGATCTTTTCGAGCTCTGAATAATGCTTCTTGGGACCTTCGAGGACCTCTGATACGTATACACGGGCATCTGTCGTCTTTGGTCCAACACGGCACTGACTGCGTGAGGCGAAGCTGCGACGTATAGCAGTAGCGGTTCCGAAGGTTCCGGGCTCGCGAGGGTTGTTAACTTGAGTAAGTACGCTTGAGACTATCGAAGGCGCCCGTCGGGCGGGGCCCCACTTGAAAGGTTCGCAGTTTTGAGTACATCAAAGAAGGGCAACCCCGTTCGTTGCAGACCGTGAGATGAATCTGCTAAGCGAAGCTAACCGACCGGTTAGGCGCTGAGCAGATTTCCTTGACGTCGGAGGTGACATGGAAACGATTGCGTCTATTTTTGTTGGATTGGCTTCGATTCCTCTAGCTGAGACAAGACATCCCGTGCTTCCTTTGCCGACTCCGAAGATGCACTTCTCGGGGTTGAGCTTGAGCTTTGCCTTTTGAGCTTGTCGAAGGTTCTAGCCAGATCGGCTATATGGTTGATTCGAGTTTGCTCGATCACAATGTCATCAACATAAGCCGAGACTCGTTGGATCGTCTTTTGAAGACCTCCGCCGTCATGCGGGCGAAGGTTGGGCCTCGTGTTGCGAGCCCCTCGGCCATTCTTCCGGGGCGTAAAGTGCCATCGGGGGTGATGAAACTTGTCTTTTCTTCGTCGTCTTGTTCATCCAGATTTGATGGTAGCCTGAGAAGCAATCGAGCGAGACAAGAGCTCACAACCCGCAGCGTCCACAAGGGTGCTTATCCCGGGTAATGGAAAGCGCCTCTTTGGACATGCCTTGTTGAGACTTGTGAAATCAACACACATTCGCCACTTGAGGTTCTTCTTTTGTACCAATACCACATTAGAGAGCCAAAGTTGGATATTTGACCTCGCGAATAACCTCCGCTTTTAGCAGCCGATCTACCTCCGCTTTGGCGGCTTGTTTCCTTTCTTCGACATTTTGCTGAGCTTTCGCTTGATCGGAGGATGATCTTTGCCGACGTTTAGGTGATGCTCGATGAGTTTTCTGTCTACCCCGACGAGGTCCGAAGCCGACCATGCGAAGGCATCGCGTTATCATGGAGGAACTGGATGAGTTGAGCTTCAAATTCGGTATCTAGCGGGGGCTGATATGATGACTTTCTTTTCGTGGATCGTCCGGGAATAGCCGAATCTTTTTTGTTTCTTCCTCCGGCCGCGCGCGAAGGTAACCAAGCTACGTCTATTTTCGGCTCGCTTCTCGTTGCTCTTTTTGTTCTTCTTCTTGCCGCCGTCTCGCTCCTTCTCCCGCAGGCAATGGACGTTTTTCTGCCCCGGAGTGGCTGCTTGCTCCGCTATTCTGGCCGTGTTTTGGTCTCCGTAGACGGCTACGATACCTCCGGGCGCTGGCATTTTCATGCAGAGGTAACCAGGATGAATTGCAGCATTGAACTGATTGATGGTTCCCCTCCCAAGATGGCGTTGTAGTTGTATGGGATATCAACTACGTCGAAGGTGATGTGCTCTGTGCGGGCGATGGTTTTGTTGCCGAAGGATACTGGTAGAGTGATTTTTCCGATTGCTCTAATCTGCTGGCCTCCGAACCCGAATAGCGGATGTCCTGCCGGTTGAAGTTTATTTCTATCGAGCTTCATGCCGTCGAAGGTGGATGTGAATAAGATGTCGGCGGAGCTGCCATTGTCCACGAGGATTTTGGTCACTGTCCAGCCTGCGATGTTTGTTTCTATGACCATCGCATCAGTATGTGGGTATTGCTTGAGCTTGAGATCTGAGCTGTTGAAGGTCAAGGGAATGTGCGACCGCTGATCGTTTCGTGAGTTCCTTCGCAGTTACATGATTGACCCGGCGAAAGTGCTCTCGCTGTCTTTTGTTGCCATAATCCTCCCCCGAACCTCCGGAAATTGCCATGATGACCCCGTAGGTAGCCGTGGGATTGTTGATCGCCGTCTCGTGCTCCCCGTGCTTCTCCCTCAACTTTAATTGGTTGTGGCGGAGGTAGTGCTGGGTAGGGGTGGTGGCGGAGGTAAGGCTTGCGCTTGGGTTTGGTGAGCGATTGGCCGGGGTTGCCGATACCGTCGCTGTGCTTGTCGATGGTAGTATTGCCGCGTTGGTTATGAGCATATTGACCCTGAGCAAAGGGTGGTTGATGGTAGTAAATTGGTTGCTGATATGGGGGTTGCTGAGCTCGATGGTTGTGGTTGTATCCCTGGTTGCGGTTGCGGGGGTTCGGTGCTGCTCTGCGGGTATGGTTGACTGTTCCTACCTGCGGAGCTGGTGGGGCTTGGCCGTCTCTGCACTCGAGCCCCTTGATGTACCATACGCACTGCTTGGTGTAGTGGTCGCTGGCTTTTCCACAGAAATGGCAATAATGCAGCTGCGGAGGTTGCTGCCTCTGCTGATCTGAGTTGGCTGGTCTTCTATCGACTTGTGGCGGGTGTTTTCTGGGCTGACGAGGGTGCTGCCGAGCTTGCTGATCGCTACTGCCATCGATAGCGTTGACGTTTCCCATGTCGATGCGGGGGTACTCATTGCGAGGGTTCGGATTGCGCTCTCTTTGTTGACGTTGCGGAGGTTGGGACGACTGAGACTTGACACGTTCATTGTTATCTCGCTCGATTTGCTTTTCCATGATGTCATATAACTCGCCGATGGTTCTCGGTTCTCTTCTTGACAAAATGCCTTCGATGAGCATGGTCCCGGGCTGGATGCAACTTGTCACCGCCAAAATCATGACTTCATCCGTGATACCGGGGTGCGATTCTTGGTATTGAGGAATCTTTTCCACCAATCTTGTAATGGTTCATCGACTCTTTGTTTGCAATTGAGAAGAGCGGTGGCCTTGGCCGCAGACCGACTGACACCTTTGAAGTTTGTGCAGATTCTCTCGCGAAGGTCATCCCAACATCTGATGGATCCTGGCCGGAGGTTGCTGTACCAGGTTTGGGCAATGTCTCTCGCCACGATCACGAAGGCCTTGGCCATGATGTCCTCATTACCTCCGGCGGCTGAGACGGCAGCTTCATAAGACATTAGATATTGGCGTGGCTCGTAGGTGCCATCATACCGCGGTAGATGTTGCATGACGAAGCCCTGGGGCCACTCGGTGATCTGAAGGTCGTATGACAGGGGGGATTTGGAGTCGTAGTGCGGGACCCGCGGCGCTGCTCTTGGCTCTGGGACACCTCCCGCCGGCCGGCCGCCGGTAAAGTATGTTGGCGCGGAGGTCCGGTTCTGGGCGTGGTGGGTGGGGGTCTTGCTGTTGCTCGATCGGAGGTTGTGCGACTGGCGCATGTCCCGGAAAGCCGGGTCTCTCGTAGTTTCCACCTCCGCGTCCGCCTCGCCGCTTCCGATGCTTTGCTCGATGCGGCGAAGCTCTCCTTCGTCCTCTCGTTCGCGTCGAATGGTTGCTGCTCTTGATTCCTTGTTGATTTGTTCCGTGTGCCTTTTGCCGGCGAGGATGCTTTCTTGGAGCCGTTCTAGATGCCCGGCCAACTTTTCTTCTTCCGAGGCTTCGCCGTCGGCCGTGGATCCATTGGCGATGCCGCTCCGGAGGTATGAGGGTGCGGGCCGGATGATAATATCCCCGACCACCGACGCGCCGCCGACCTCCGGTGCAACTTGGTCCGGGTTGGGATCAACTGCCAGGTTGGCCGACTGCTCGATCGGAGGTTGTTCTGGGAGAGGATTTGGCGGAACGACACCTCCGTCAGCGAGGGTCGGATCCGCGTTGATCCCCTGCGCTGAGGAAAATTCGCTGATGTTTGGAGCCATGGCTTGCTTCTTTTGTTCGATCCCCACGGACGGCGCCAACTGTTGGTATAAACGCTTGCCCTCCTACCTTCGCCGGGGTCCGGAGGAGGAGGGCGAAGGTTTCCCGAACAGAGTGTGGGATCCAGACAAGTGCCTAAGTGAGACAAGAGCTGGTGGATCCCTTTGGGGTTTTTGCATTAATTGGGACCAAAAATGTCAAGGGTCCTCTTCCTTACACTTGCCATACCCTTGGTTATTTATAGGCCATACCAAGGGTAAAATGGCTTTTTACAATAGGGTTTTAACCGTGATCACACTTACAAGCGGGCCTCAACAAGGGCAATAGTGTACATTGGAAAATTAACTACACCTTCATCTAATCCAATCCCAAGACGCCAAGTGTCATGCCCTCCAGGACTCCACGTGTTGCCCTCCGGTGCCGCCATGCGTCGGCCATCGGCGCCGCCCCTCGCGTCCGTCATGCATGCGCGCCCGGAGGTCTCCCGCCGCCCGTAGGGCTAGGTGGCTGAATACCTCCCGCGAAGGTCTTCGGGGCCCCGCTCATCGCGGAGGTCTTGGGAGACCCCTTCGACCGTCAAGTACCCGCGCTATAAGAGGTTTGAAGGGCTCGAGTGCGAGGTACGACGTACCTTCGCCGAATCGCTAAGACGGACCTGACAACCTTCGCCATGAAAGAGCATGTGATGGCGAAGGTCGTCCGTGGTTGCTTGGTAGCTTTGCCTGTCTTGGCCCCTGCTGGGGCCGCGGAGCTAAGTAGGGAGGTCCTAGCGGAGGTTGTTCCCCCCAACATCTGTGCATGCAAAGGAAAGGAAGGGAACTGCTGCGAAGGTAGAGATTACATAGTTTTTATGAAGCGCTATGGGTAGTACTTGCAGAGGTCGTCGACGTTCCACGTATGCGGTAGCTCGCGACCTTCGGCATCCTGTAGATGGAACGATCCAGGTCTTGCGGAGCTTGCGATAATATAGGGACCGAGCCACTTGTCTTGTAGTTTGCCCGCCATCTTCGCGTTCTGCTTCCTGATCAGTACCATGTCGCCTTGGCGGAGCTCCCGTGGTGAGACCTTCTTGTCTCTCCACTTCTGGGTTTCAGCCTGGTAGGTGCGGAGGCTGTTGACCGCCTTGCACCTTACTTCCTCGAGTAAGTCCTTGTCCAATGCTTCATCTTGAGTGGGGGCATCGGAGGTTGTTCTTGGTGAGCCGTGGCGGAGCTCTTCTGGGAGGACAGCTTCCTCTCCATAGAGTAGCTTGAATGGGGTGATGCCGGTGGCTCTGCCATCGGAGGTGTTGTGAGACCATACAACCGTGATGAGTTCTTCAGCCCATTTGCCTAATGGCTTGTCTTTGAGATTCTTTTTAATTCCTTGCAGGATGATTGCATTGGCCCTTTCGACTAGCCCATTGGACTGCGGGTGTCTGACCGAGGCGAAGTGGATTTTGGTGCCGATTTGGAAGCAGAATTCTTTGAAAGCGAAGCTATCGAACTGAGTTCCATTGTCAACTGTGAGATCCCTTGGAACGCTGAACCGACAAACGATTTGTTGCAAGAAGAATTTCTGAACTGTAGCGGAGGTGATGGTCGCAAGCGCTCGAGCTTCGATCCACTTGGTAAAGTACTCCACCGCTACCACCGCGTAGCGGAGCTTTCCTGGAGCGGTCGGTAAGGGCCCCACCAAGTCCATGGCCCATCGCTGCATTGGCCATGTTGGGCATATCAGAGTGGTCGGAGCTCCGGGTCTGTTTGAGTGATTGGCGGCCCGTTGGCAACCTTCGCAATGTCGCACCAGCATGGTGGCGTCGGACAGGGCGGTGGGCCAATAGAAGCCTTGTCTGAATGCCTTTCCAACCAGGGCCCTTGGGCCGTTATGTGAACCACAGATGCCCTGGTGTATTTATTTGAGTATGGTGATACCTTCGCTTGTGGGAACACACTTTAGCCAAGGAGCGGTGACAGGTGACATGGAAATGATTGCAATCCTCGTCTATCTTTGTTGGATTGGCTTCGATTCCTCTAGCTGAGACAAGACATCCCAGAAGCTTCCCTTTGCCGACTCCGAAGATGCACTTCTCGGGGTTGAGCTTGAGCTTCGCCTTTTTGAGCTTATCGAAGGTTCTAGCCAGATCGGCTATGTGATTGGTCCTAAGTTTGCTCTGGATCACAATGTCATCAACGTAAGCCGAGACTGTTGGATCGTCTTTGAAGACCTCCGCCGTCATGCGAGCGAAGGTTGGGCCTGCGTTGCAAAGCCCCTCAGCCATTCTTCTGAAGCAGAAAGTGCCATCGGGGGTAATGAAGCTTGTCTTTTCTTCGTCATCCTTGTTCATCCAGATTTGATGGTAGCCTGAGAAGCAATCGAGCAGAGATAAGAGCTCACAACCCGCGGCCGCGTCCACGAGGGTACTTATTCTGGGCAGTGGAAAGCAATCTTTTGGGCACGCTTTGTTGAGACTTGTGAAATCAACACACATTCGCCACTTTAGGTTCTTCTTTTGTACCAGCACAACGTTAGAAAGCCAGGTTGGATACTTGACCCTGCGGATGACCTCCGCTTTTAATAGGCGATCTACCTCCGCCTTGGCGGCCTGTTTCCTTTCTTCTGACATCTTACGGAGTTTTTGCTTTATTGGGGGGGTGATATTTGCTGACGTTCAGGCAGTGCTGAATGAGTTTTCTATCCACTCCGACAAGGTCCGAAGCTGTCCATGCGAAGGCCTCGCTATTGTCGTGGAGGAACTGGTTAAGTTGGGTTTCAAGTTCAGTATCTAACAGAGCTGATATGATGACTTTCTTCTCAGGATCGTCCGGGAATAACTGAATCTTTTTCGTTTCTTCTTCCGGTTGTGCGCGCGAAGGTAACCACGCTGCATCTACCTTCGGCTCTGCTTCACGCTGCTCTTTTCGTTCTTCTTCCTGCTGCTGTCTCTGCTCCAGGACATTTTTCTGCCCCGGAGTGGCTGCTTGCTCCGCTATTCTGGCCGTGTTTTGGTCTCCGTAGACGGCTACGATGCCTCCGGGCGCTGGCATTTTCATGCAGAGGTAGCCGGGATGGATTGCAGCATTGAACTGATTGATGGTGCCCCTCCCGAAGATAGCGTTGTAGTTGTATGGGATATCAACTACGTCGAAGGTGATGTGCTCTGTGCGGGCGATGGTTTTATTGCCGAAGGATACCGGTAGAGTGATCTTTCCGATTGCTCTGATCTGCTGACCTCCGAATCCGAATAGCGGATGTCCTGCCGGTTGGAGTTTATTTCTGTCGAGCTTCATGCTGTCGAAGGTGGATGTGAATAAGATGTCGGCGGAGATGCCGTTGTCCACAAGGATTTTGGTCACTGTCCAGCCTGCGATGTTTGTTTCTATGACCATCGCGTCAGTATGTGGGTATTGCTTGAGCTTGAGATCTGAGCTACTGAAGGTCAAGGGAATGTGCGACCAATGATCATTTCTGTGGAGACCTTCACAGGCTACATGATTGACCCGGCGAAAGTGCTCTCTGCGCTGTCTCTTATTGCCATAATCCTCCCCTGAACCTCCGGAAATTGCCATGATGACCCCATAGGTGGCTGTGGGATTGTTGACCGCTGTCTGTGCTCCCTGTGCTTCTCCCTCAACTTTAATTGGTTGTGGTTGCTGAGCTCAATGGTTGTGGTTGTATCCCTGATTGCGATTGCGGGGGTTTGGTGCTGCTCTGCGAGTGTGGTTGACTGTTCCTGCCTGCGGAACTGGTGGGGCTTGGCCATCTCTGCATTCAAGCCCCTTGATGTACCATACGCACTGTTTGGTGTAATGGTCACTGTCTTTCCCGCAGAAATGGCAATAATGCAGCTGCGGAGGTTGCTGCCTTTGCTGATCTGAGTTGGTCAATCTTCTGTCGACTTGTGGCGGAGGTTGCCTGGGCTGGCGAGGGTTTTGTCGAGCTTGTTGGTTCTGGCTGCCATCAATGGCATTGACGTTTCCCATGTCGATGCGAGGGTAGTCATTGCGAGGGTTTGTATTGCACTCTCTTTGCTGTCGTTGCGGAGGTTGGGAGGACTGCGATTTGATGCGCTCATTGTTGTCCGCTCTGATTTGCTTTTCCATGATGTCATACAGCTCTGCGATGGTTCTCGGTTCCCTTCTTGATATCTTCGATGAGCATGGTCCTAGCTGTATGCAGCTTATTACCGCCAGGATCATGACTTCATCCGTGACTCCGGGGGTGCGATTCTTGGTGTTGACGAATCTTTTCCACCAATCTTGCAACGGTTCATCGACTCTTTGCTTGCAATTGAGGAGTGTGGCGGCCTGGGCCGCGGGCCGGCTGACGCCTTTGAAGTTCATGCAAATTTTCTCGCGAAGGTCATCCCAGCATCGGATGGACCCCGGTCGGAGGTTGCTGTACTAGGTTTGAGCGATGTCTCTGGCCACAATCATGAAAGCCTTGGCCATGATGTCCTCGTCACCTCCGGCAGCTGAAACGGCGGCTTCATACGACATTAGGTACTGGCGCGGCTCATAGGTGCCATCATACCGTGGCAGATGCTGCATGGCAAACCCCGGGGCCATTCGATGGTCTGAAGATCGTATGACAAGGGGGACTTGGAGTCATAATGCGGAGCTCGAGGCGCCACTCTTGGCTCTGGAAGACCTCCGCCTGCGGCTGCCGGGTAAAGGATGTTGGCGCGGAGGTTTGGCTCGGGCGTGGTGGGTGGGGGTCCTGCTGCAACACGAGCGGAGGTTGTACGACCGGAGGACACGCGGGGAGGGCTGGTTCTACGTAGTTCCTCACCTCCGCGTCTGCCTCAGCTATTCTGATGCTTTGCTCGATGTGGCGAAGCTCTGCTTCCGCCTCCTCTGTTCTGCGCCGGATAGTCGCCGCTCTTGACTCTTTGTTGATTTGCTCTAAATGCCTCTTGCCAACAATGATGCTTTCCTGGAGTTGTTCGAGATGCCTAGCCAACTTTTCTTCCTCCGAAGCTTCACTGTCGGTCATTGACTTGTGGCCAATACCATCCCCGGGGGTGTGAGGGTGTGGCCGTGGCTGGATAATGATGTCTCTGACCACTGACGCTCGCTGCCGACTTCCGGATGCGACTTGGTCTGGATCGGTGTCAACTGCTAGGTTCGCTGACTGATCAAGCGGAGGTTGCTTAGTGAGGGGATTTGGCGGAACGACACCTCCGCCAGCGAGGGTTGGGTCCGTGTTGGTTCCCGGAGCTGAGGAAAGTTCGCTGAGGTTTGGAGCCATGGCTTGCTTCTTTTGTTCAAACCCCACGGACGGCGCCAACTGTTGGTATGAACTCTTGCCCCCCACCTTCGCCGGGATCCGGAGAAGGAGGGCGAAGGTTTCCCAGACAAATTGTGAGATTCAAACTATTGCCAAAGTGAGACAAGTATCAATGGGCCCCCATCAGGGGTTTTGCATTAATTGGGACTAAAAATGTCAAAAGTCCTCCCCTTTACACATGCCATGCCCTTGGTATTTATAGGCCATACCAAGGGTCATGTGGCTTTTTACACTAGGGTTTCAACCATTGTTACACTTACAGGTGGGTCCTATCAAGGGCACTCTTGTACATCGTAAAGCTAAAAGCATCTCTTCTTAACCCTATCCTAAAGCGCCAAGTGTCTCGCCCTCAAGGACTCCACGTGTCACCCTCCGCCGCCGCCACGCGTCGGGTCCTCAGCGTCACCCCGTGCCGACTCGGAGGGCAACCATCCAGAGGTCTTCCACCGCCTCAGGCGCCAGACGGGCAGATCAACAGCTACGAAGGTCTCCCGAAACCCCGCTCATCGCGGAGGTCTTGGGAGACTTCACCGAACCTCCGTGCACCTGTGCGATAAAAGATTTGAAGCGCACGAATGCGAAGGTATGACGTACCTTCGCTGAATCATAGAAACGGGCTTGACGACCTTCGCCGTAGATGGGCACATAGCGGCGAAGGTCTTCCAAGGTTGCTTGGCGCTTTTTGCGCTTCTTGGCCCTTGCTAGGGCCGCGAGCTAAGTAGGGGTCCTAGCGGAGGTTGTTCCCCCAACAAGCATAGACGATGGTTAAATCCTTTGCGGCGGGGTGGAACAACGCCCTTAAGAAAAGAGGGGGAATGGTCCGGTGGCGAAACAAATCAAGGGGAGTTAACTCCGGGGGCTAAGTTATTTTAATCGATTAATGGGTCTAGTTGTTTGAGCGGTGACAAGAACCTTAGGGTTTGCGTGACGCTTTCCCCACCGCCGGATCGTCGGATCCTCGAGATTGGTGCCGCCCTTTACCGCGGTGAAAAACCCCCGGCTTATAAATAGCCGGGGTGGGGTGAAAAGACACTTTTTACCCGCGCCGTGCCTTTGCTTCCGCCGCTTATTTCGCTCGTTCAAACCCGGAGGTTGTGGACCCGTGCGGGGGTGAGAGGCATCGGGAGAGGTTGTCTGTGAGAGCGGAGGTACTCAGAAAGGGGGTGGAGGTTGCTGAGCCTTATCAATGATGAAGCCCAGCAGTCCAAATGGGAGGAATTCAGGAGGAGTATAAGGGACAGTGCAACTGAGGAATGCTCAAACCTGCTGCAGAGCATGGAATTGGAAAACTCTGATGAGGAGTATGACTTACTTGATGATGTGGAGGAGAGCAAAGATGAAGCAGAAGATAGTGTGTCGCTTGGGGAGTTGGGTGCTGCTTTAGATAGCATTCTGGCTGCCAAAGTGAGTGAGGCTTTTGACAAGAACACCCAGAAGAGGAAGCAGAAATGGGGGCCTATTCAAAGGGTTCCTAGGCCAAAGAGAGGTGTTGAAGATGGGAAAACTATCATGCAGAAGGCTCAGGAGTTGGCCAAGATCAGGGATCTGGAAATAGGTAAATCACACAAATCCTTTGCTCTTGAGAGTAATGATAGTTTACTTTTTAAGGCCAAATGTGTGCACATTAATTTGGGCAATAATGCTGAGATAGCTAATAAAGTTATTGATAACTTGAAAAGAAATGAGTTGGCGATAGAGTTAGTTTTGAAAATGCAAATCCTGAAGTTAACTTGCCTGGTAGCTTAGATATTGAAAATCTAGTGCTAGATTTTCCACCCTTAAGTGGTAAAGCAAAAAGTTGATGTGAGCATACTGATGGATTGGTTGACCAATCCTGGGCAAAAATTGCCTCCCGAAGGCGCTTCTTCTTCTTCTACACAAACAGTTTTTAATGTTAAACACAATTAAAGGAGCTTTTTGGAATGTTAGGGGCTTAATAAAGAGGGCGATTACAATGTTTACATGATTTTGTTAATGAAAATGGGTTAGATTTCATTGGTATACAAGAGACTAAGAAAGAAGTCTTTGAAGACACTTTTCTCAAATTTGTGCATAGAGAATTTGCATGGAATTATTTACCAGCTAATGGTACTGCTGGTGGGATATTAGTGGGTGTGAATGAGAAGAGGTTTGAACCTCTAGCTTGGAAAATTGGTAAGTTTAGTGTGGCTGTCATGCTGAAAAATGTTCATGATAATTTCATTTGGAGATTGGTGGTTGTTTATGGTTCCTCATATGAGGAAGGTAAAGCTGATTTTCTGAAGGAATTAGAGGAGCTGCTAGCCAATTGGGATGGCCCTATAGTATTAGGGGGTGACTATAATATTACTTTATGTGCTGAGGAGAAAAACACTGGTAATATAAATCAAAAGTGGGCTGATGCCTTCTTAGAGGTTATCAACTCCTGGGGTCTGTTGGAGCTTAAGAACTCAGCTAGAGCATATACCTGGACTAATAACCAGGAGATACCTATTCTAGCTGCTTTAGATAAAATTCTGTGTACAACTAATTTTGAACAGAAATTTCCTTTATCCTTTGTCTCAACAAGAGCTAGGGGAGTGAGTGATTATGTACCCCTGGTTTTAGATTTTGGTGAGAAGCTTCCTAAGAAGCCTGGTCTCTTTAGATTTGAAAAGTGGTGGTTAGAACAATCTGATTTTAGAGAACTAGTTTACAAAATTTGGAATACACCTTGTGCTTTTGAGGAACCCATTGATATTTGGCAATTAAAAACTAGATTATTTAGGAAGAAAGCCAAAGGGTGGGCTGCTAATGTCAATGCAAGTGTTAGGAAGCGTAAGAGCTGGAACTTCTCATGGAATTTGATATTCTAGACATAATCCAAGAAGATAGACATTAACGAGTTGAGGAAAAGGGAAGAATGAAGGAGATTACTAAACAACTTGAAGCCATTTGGAGGCTTGAGGAAATTAAGGTTAATCAAAGATCCAGGGATAAAAGTATACAAGGGGGGGACAAAAATATAGCATACTTCCAGGCAGTAGCCAACCAAAGAAATAGAAAGAAAAGGATTCTGGGGTTAGAAACCAGTGAGGGGTGGATAGAGGAGAATGGTGAAATGCTTAAGCATTCAGTAGAATTTTACAAGAACCTATTTGGAAAAGAAGAAGAAAGTGGAGTGAGTCTGGGGGATGACTTTTGGGAAGAGGAGGAGAAAGTGACCGAGGCTGAAAATGAGTTGCTAGAAGCCCGCTTCTCGAAGAAGAGGTTAAAACAAATGTTTTTTTGGCTCTTATGCGGGGGGGCCCCAGTGCCCCGATGATCTCCCATTCTTGTTTTATCAACATTTTTGGGAACTAATTAAAAAAGATCGATAGCCATGGTTAATAGTTTTGATAAAGGAGATTTGAATCTAAATAGGTTAAACTATGGCATGATTACCCTAATTCCTAAAGAGCCTGAGGCTAAGACTCTTAAGAAGTTTAGGCCTATTAGCTTACTAAATTGTAGCTTTAATATCTTTGCCAAAATGCTAAACAATAGGATTATCCAGGTGGCTAATAGACTCATAGAATCCAACCAGTCAGCCTTCATTAAAGGCAGATACATCCTAGAAAGTGTGGTGGCTGCCCATGAAATTATTCGTGAGGTTCATAGGAGTCATGAGGAAGGAGTGCTACTGAAAATTGATTATGAAAAAGCTTATGACCGTGTGAGTTGGCAGTTCTTGGAAGATATGTTGAAATCCAGGGGTTTTGGAAGTAAATGGATAAACTGGATTAACCAAGTAGTGAGAGGGGGCTTCTTATGTATTAGGATGAACAATGAAAACAGCAAGTTCTTTAAACCTGGCAAAGGTCTTAGACAGGGTGACCCTCTGTCTCCACTGTTATTCAACTTAGTAGCTGATGTATTTTCCAAAATGCTTATGAAAGCAGCAAAAGTAGGGTTGATCACTGGCTTACTACCTCAAGTTAGAGAAGGAGGGGTCATTAGCCTCCAATATGCTGATGACACCCTCCTGTTTTTAGAGAATAACCTTGAGAAAGCAGCTACTCTGAAGTGGCTTTTGGTGTGTTTTGAAAAATTATCTGGAATGAAGATCAACTATGATAAAAGTGACCTCCTCACAATAGGTCTAGATGAAGACACTTCTAATAGTTTTGCAAAAATCTTTTGCTGCAAGAGAAGTGAGTTCCCCATCAAATATCTGGGGGTACCACTACATTATTCAAAATTGAGGAGACAGGACTTGCAGCCAGTAGTAGATAAGATCATTAAAAGGATAGCTGGGTGGAGAGGTAGGCTCCTGTCCTATGCAGGGAGGCTTACCTTGCTAAAAGCTTGCTTGGCAAGCATTCCAATTTACCTCTTGTCAGTAATAAAATTCCCTAAGTGGGCTATTAATATGATTAATTCCCATATGGGTCACTTCTTTTGGAATGATAGTGTGGACAACCACAAATACCATTTGGCTAATTGGCAATTGGTATCCATGAGGAAGGATGATGGAGGCTTAGGGGTCCTAGATCGAGAAGCTTAAATGGGCCCTACTAGGGGCTTGGATTTTCAGATATCAGTTGAACAATGAGGCTATTTGGAAAAACATTGTTGACTTCAAATTTTCTATGTTGCGGCATGGAGGGGGTTTCTCCTTTTTGGAAAGGAGTAATGGGGCTATGAAGGCTGCTCTTCTAGGGATTAAATGGAATTTAGGAAATGGGAAGAAAATTAGGTTTTGGGAGGATGTATGGATGGGGAACACATCTCTGGCAACTATTTTCTGGCCTTTATATATCATAAATAACCAGCGGGGGAAGACAGTTAGTGAGGTCTAGGATGGAGAGAATTGATGTTAACTTTTAGGAGAACAAAGGACTCCGGAGGGATGGCCTTGTGGCGGGAACTCGTAGTGTAATGGAAACTGTTGCTTTGTCTGAAGAGGAGGATCATATTATTTGGTCCTTCACTTCATCAGGACAATATAATGTCCAATCCTTATATGCTGTGATTACACATAGAGGGGTTATCCCCATTCATGAGAATGCTATTTGGAGTATTAATATACCCCCTAGGGTTCACATTTTCTTATGGCTGTTAACCAAGAATAGGCTATTAACAAGGGATAATCTGGCTAAGAGAAGGGAGGTGGCTGATTTGACTTGTCTTTTTTGTGCTGAAAATGAAACAATTATGCATTTGTTCTTTCAAGGCTTTGTTGCTATGTTACTTTGGGCTGAGATCAATCAGTTTTTCAATGTTAACATTGGGGGGACATATGAATCGGTGGCTGGCTTGTGGATTTCAAAAAAGAAACATGCTGTGATTAACATTGTCTCCTCTGCTGTATTGTGGACCTTGTGGAAACTAAGAAATGAACGTTGTTTTCAGGGGAGCGCGTGGATTGGTGTCAACAGGATGCTGCTAAGAGTGATGGCAATGATCAAGAGATGGATACCGCCGTACAAGGGGGAGATCAAGCAACGACGGAGCGCTTTACGGAATTTCGGAACAAAGAGCAAGCCGTCGGCCTCGGCTCCAAAGTGGAGGGGGTCGGCGACCGTTTCATCATCGGGATCGGCTCCATTGGATGCTCGGCTTTCGGCTTCGGACCACACAAGTCCGGTTGATGCGGGTGCTTGCGAAAGACCTATCGCTGTTTTTATTTGGAGGTTCATGGAAGTGGTGTTCTTTGAGAGCGTCGTATTGAGTCCTGCGTCTCGTTGAGCTTAGCTCTTTTCCTTTCGAGTCGAACTTGTAAGGTTGAGTTCGTGCTCTTAAGCACCGGTGCTATACACTTGAATGATGGTTGCTTTTGGTAATACAAAAGCGGGGGTGTTTCCCCTTTTCTCTAAAAAGAAATATAAAAACAGAATTACAGCTTTTTTATTTGGAGTCATAATTGTCTCAGATTTGGAGGAAATGAGAGGCAATTTGGTGCATATGGCCCACAGACCATAGACATGACAATTTCCTCCCGTTTCCTCCCTGCCATTTCCTCCCATTTCCTTTGACTTTTCTAGCCGTTGGATTGGTCAACGTGAGCCATCGAAATTATCCCCAAGCGTTATAAAATTTCTCAATTTTATAATATAACTCATTATAAGGCACTAAATAACATGATAACTCCTAAAGTCAAAGATGAAGTTGAAAACTTCCACAAATTACGATATAAATAGTTCAAACGCCATGCTAATTGTTTGATATAATGATACAAAAGGGATTTACAATGCTAATTGTCTGACTTTTTTAAGAGATGATAGAATAGGTAAGTTTGTTTTTGTTTGTAACATACTAAGTATATAACCGATATATCAGGGTATACCCCCCAGATCCGCATATGCACCGGGCTTAGCCATGCAAGATGTAGTAACTAGTAATAGGGTAGTAATAGGCTTAGGCCCATAGGCATCAAGAATGAACGGGGTACCGGACTAAGTAAACACTTTGTGTCACCATTGTTTTTGTTTTGCCCCACTTTTTTCTCGTTTTTGGGGTTTTTTTTTTTTTTGGAAACTATGAGTTTTGTTTTTGTGTTTTTGACATTTTTCTTGATTTAGGAGCACACAGGAAGTAACCACAGAAAATTTGAGCTCTAACAATTGAAAACATGGTCTATGGAATTTTCAGAAGATGCGCTTAAAATTGGAAAAAGAAGCGTTTGGGCTCAGAAAGGCGACCTTCCAGGCTATTTTACGCAAAAATAAACTCGGCGAACCCAAAGAAATGGGGGATAGATGGTTGTGAAAGTTTTTTCTAATCCCAAAACAGATAAGGTTTGCTAAAAACAGAATTCACATGGGATGCCTATTTTTAGGATGGACTCTGAATTAGAGGATAAAACTGGAACGAAGTGCGCAAAATTGGTGGCAGCTAGGATTTGATAGGAACGGAGAGGAAAACACACAAACAGGTTGAAACGCAACCTAACTAGCATCAACATTTTCACCTACTAAACACTCTAAACCAAGGGAGGCACGCTCCTATTCTAACACTGTGAACTAGTTCCATGTGGATAGTACTTTGAGAACTGTATGGTAGACTGTATTTCATCGTGTTAAGGTTTGTCTGCACATCAACCACCATTGGCTTGCCAATGAATTAAGCTTGTCCTGTGTATGGCTATACAGGCCTTGCACTTATCGAAGTAACTAGATCCGCTAGATTGCATGCTGCTATTATTGAAAACTAACGCATCTAGTTGACCTCACCAAGAAGGATAATCCATGCCTGCAAAACAAAGAACAAGATCTCGGAAGGAGCAACTCAATTGAAGTAACAATTATAGATGTATTATCAAGTACTTGAAGTCGGATAGCAGAAACTTTACATCACCTCTTCTTCCATTGCCCTTTCGCTTTGTCCTCTTGGAATTTGGTAGGCTTGGCCCACCTAATACAGGATGACATCTTGGACTCTATTGTCGTCTTTAAGATGCAGATTCATAGCCCTATCTTTATGGAAATAATCATAGCTATGCTTAGGGCAATCTGGTCAGCACTCTTTGGCTTCCTGCGAATTCGTCTTCAAGCATGAGTTAGCTCGAGTTAAGCTTAGAGCTAGGGCTAATTTTAAACTAATGTTTGATTCATGGCTAGCCCACTTTGTGTAATCTTTTTGGTTTTCTTTGTCTTTTTCCATGAAACTCTTGTAAGGACCCTTTTACTTTAGGGTGCTGCTAGCGCTAGGACGTCATATCCATAGGCCAGTCCCGTGCAAGCAGCGCCCCCCAGCCACGGGTGCCCTCCTGCACCATACGCCTCCACGCCCGCCGTGCATCACCGGGGCGCGCCCACGTTGTGCGCCAGGTCCATAAGCATCCATCCCGGCCTCGCCGGGACACAACATCTTCGATCGCCACCGGTCATCCCCCCACCCCCACGCAGAACCGCCCCACCCGCAAACATGAAAAAAAGACTATTGCAAAATAAAAAATGATCCAATGAAACAAACAAAAAATGCATTGAAACATCATGGAAAATTTGTTGCAATAATAAAAAATATCTACTGCAACAAAATTTTAAAAACCTCTACTGCAAAACAAAATTTTAAAAACACATCATGGCAAACCTTCTGCAACATCGAAAAGAAACCTATTGCAACAAAAATGAAAAAAAAGATGCAACACAAAGGGGGATATGAACCCACGACATTCAAAAAAATCTACTACAACAAATGATGAACATCTATTGCAACATGAAGCACAAAATTCTCCAACAAAATGAAAAAAACTGGAACATCCCAAGAACTACTACAACAACAAAGAAACAACTTCTGTTGAAACAACCAAAAGAGAAGGAGGAGCATGGCCTGGGCCTAGGGCTGCCTGACGCCACCGCCGCCGGGGTCCTCGCTGCCACCTCTGCTTCGCCTTGGCTTGTGAAGGTCGTTGACGGGAGGAGGGAGGCAGGGAGGACAAGGATGCACTCACGGCTCGCCGAAAGTCGCCGCCATCTTCGTTGACACTGGTGCCTGTTGATGGTAGATAAGTGTCAATTTTAACTATCAACGAAACATGAAAGGGACCTAAACAATAATTACCACATAAATATAGGGGGTCTACTGATAGAATTCCATGAGTTTTGGTGAATGCCTGTTTCTGCAGGGTGTTTGCTGAAAAACCAAGGGAGGCCCACATGTCAGGTTTACATAGAGACAAAGGGCTACGAACAACTTTTCTAGAATCTGGAAGTTACGAGAAGGCTCTGGACCAAACGGGAGGCAAACCGGCCTGAAAGCCGGGTGGCCGCCCAAAGGTTGGGGGAAGGGCGCCCCACCTATGAAGCCAATCAGAGGCGACCTCACGGATCCTGCCTCCATCGCCTTTGAGGATGAATAATAATCATTCATTGAGGTCGGTTTGATCCGATGACTGTGGTGCTTCCTAGAGGGCTATATAGGCAGGGCCCCTGGCCCCTGGAGGAGCAATCCCACAAAACCCTAATTCATTATTTCCAGTGAGGATTAGCTGGGAGGGGTCCCTTGAATGGATCTCTCTATTAGGGCACATACAAGAGAGATTAGCTTTGTAGTCTCCATGTGAGATTAGAGTTCTTCTTCTAGATTGAGAGAGTTTGAGTGGAGGGATGAGTTGGAGGAAGAAGCCCGTCATGTCGGTGTCTACTCTCTAGCTTGTACCTGCGGGATCAAGTCTCCTAACCCGAGGCTTGGTTCTAGGATTCTTCGACAATTCAACTTCTATGTTGTTATTATTGTTCTATGGTTTGCGAGTTTACTTTATTCTCTTCCATGGTAGAGGGTAGAGTAATCATCTGTAGCGTAAGCATGGTGCTTGGGCAAGGATACTCGTAGATATCCCCTGTCTGGCCGGATCGGTGTGTAGTAGCGTAGGACGTGACAATCCCACTGTTACCTTTGGAGCCTCCTACCGTCAGAAGGTTTGGTAGGGCCCAATGTTGATAGTAGATATTGCATGTTTTTACCCCATTACAACTGTCAACAAAGTGTTCTTTCTGGAAGGAAACCACCAAACAAGTAGTGGCATAGGTACAAATAACTTGGTTCCACATGTACATGTCAGTATTTGGGTGCGGACTCGAACGGGTACTTTCCAAAGTTAATGCGGAAGCTCCAAATGAAGATAGAACCACCAACCAAGATGGCCAATGGACAAACCAACTTCACATTCATCAATGCCATGGCCTCTGAAGATAGTGTGCAAAAGATGGGCACAATGGTCAGGTCGGCCGACCTGACATTTGTGGTCCAATACCACCATTGTGCTTAGAATTGCATTGTGAAGCTACCTGCAAAAGATGGCCCTTTGGTTCCACCAAAGGTAGGTCCACCGACCTAGATTTGGGACCATCTCAGACACTGCCAGAACACCAGAATTATCCCAATACAGTCCCAAGCAAGTGCCACCTTTGGATCACAAGTATTCTTCCTCTCAAAGTCCAATATCTTAGCACATGGATCCATAGGTCCACATGGAAGCAACTAGGAGTCCAAACGAGCTCAAATCTGGGAGACACACTCTATGACATGTGGGGACAGCAGTGGAGCAAGGCTGGTGGGCCCACGTGACCAAAGCCAGGTTGGCCGACCTGACTCTAGTGGGATTCCACCTTGCCAAGCATCCCACCGACATCAGGATCTTCTAGAAGGAAGTGGGACCCACTGGCAGCCAAATAGCAGGTCGACCGACCTGACAAGTGGAGCCCCAAAAGGTCGGTTGGCTCCCATCAACGTTCCCAACTCATCCCTGACGTCCATTCAAGTCGGTTCGGAGGTTGGTGGATCCAACGGCGCATGGTGGAGGGGCACACGGATCGATGACATGGCGGTGGAGTAGCCCCTACTCTACCTCCCACTTGGAGTAGCCCCTACTCCACCTCTCCACTATAAATACCCCCTCACTCCCTCTCATTCGAAACATCAAGGAGAAGCCTCTTGAGAGCCATGTGAAGCTATGTAGTCCACTATAGTAGTAGTAGTAGTAGTGTGGGAGTTAGAGTGAGTCGAGCGAAGCTCGGAGTCTCCGGAGTCGTCTTCTGGAGAGTCTGGTATGTCTTCCTCCTATTCTAGTAAGATTCTCAGCATTTAATATATTATTCTTTCCTTGCTTTCCTCTGAGTAGTGCTAGTATTTACTTTATGTCTTAGTTACCTTAAGTATACAATCCTCTCTGCTGGCACATTGCTTTGCCTTGTTCTGAAGTGCTTAAGGCTTTTGAGAGCCAAGAGTAGAATAGTGTAGACGTGGTGTCTAGACTAGGACTGCCAGTGTGAACTTCTTGTCACACTCAAGAACGCCCGGGGCGAAGTGTGACAGACCTCTCCGGGACCTTGGAGTTCTCTTGTAGTGTTCTTAGGCAAGTTGCAAATAATAGTTGGCCTGCACTGGTAGCCGCCTCAGGGGGTGCTGTGCCACCCCCGTTTCGCCTATCGGCCACAGTAGAGAGGTGAGTTAACTCTCACGTATACTTAGGATAGCTGGGCCAGAATCTAAACACTAGGACTAATTCATGGAAGTAAAGCCAAGATACATTAGGAATCTTACACTCTCTCGTTGTCCTCTCACCTAGCTGCTGCTCCACTAGTTATCTCCTAGACTCTCTTGCCAGCTCCTTGATCCATCCTTCCTATACACTTCGTTCATCTCTCTATCACTAGTGATACTAGATGATAGACACCTGGATCTCCTTTCCCTATTGACTCCTAGCTACGGCTTTCCCTTGGGAGAAATATAAATCGACAACCTTGGAATACTCCTCGGTGAAATGCTACAGCGGTACATTCTGTGCGCTTGCGGAATATCCAATAGTTAGAGAATTACCCCTCCTGGCATCTCTGGCGTTGCTGCCATACTTCTGATGGTTGCGCTAAGAAATGCCAACAAGCATTTCTGCGCCGTTGCCGGGACTAGACTTTCTGTCTGTCTCTAGTGATTGCGTTCAGAAATGTCAACACCCAACTCCCTGGTTAAGCATCCTCTGTGGTGTCTCTTTTCCAGAGGTATGTCCCCATAGAACAATAGTTTCATAGCTTACTATATGTTCGAACTAGACTATTGTAGTAGTCTTCTCTAATCGGTTATATCTTCACCACCTTGAAGTGCGGCCCAGGGGTAGGTTAGTCATCGCATGCTTTCTCCTAGCGGATAAAACAAATACGATACTCTGCAAATATCTCCCGGGTGAAGTGCTCACCGATATCCGTGCACTTGCAGATTATTCTTTCGTGTGCGTAACCAATATCAACAGTGCCATGGAGGGTGTGCGTGGGGGAGGAAAACGGACGAAGAAACGAAGGGAGGAGCGGATGCAAGTGAAGGAGCTTTGGCCCGTCGGAACCATAGCTCATCGCCTCCCCCCTACCACGGAGTTCGAGGAAGGAGGGAGAGACGAGAGAGAGAGAGAAGGAGGAGACCGGATCCACCGCCGCCCGCGCCGGATCCCCAGATCCATGGCCGGCACCACCGCCATGGCTGGGATCTGCATGCATGGAGGAAGTGAGGGGATAACAGGGAGGAAGCGAGCACGGGCAGGCGGTCACGTGGCGGCGAAGCTCGGCGGAGGACCCAGAGCGACACACGCGACAACGACGGCGCGTCGACGTGCCCGAGGAGAGCAAGAAAGCGTGAGGAGGAGCGGAGGAGCGAGTGGGTGGGGCCAGAAATGACAAAGGCCAGGAACAGCGCCCTTTTTACCTCCCATCCGAGGGCCGGGCACGGTCCACTCACGCTACGCCACGTCGTTAGGACGTAATAAGGACAACATTACTGTTTACTTTATGTTAATAAAAGATCAGTAGGGGCATCCCCTCCTGTTTGCTTAAAAAAAAGTACTTAAAGTTGGTGTTTCACAACAGATTAGTCTCAAGCCATGCCTAAATTAGGTTTCCACTGCTTGGTTTGCTACTACTTTCTGCACGCGTGAGCTAATAACAGAATTCAACTGCAAATTGTCCATTGCCCTTGCATTTGATTTAGGATAGAAGGCAACCGTCGTTTGGCATTGGCGTAAACAAGTGTATAATGGAGCAAACCGTTCCAGCTTGGGCAGTTAGAATACCTCATATGGACTATCAAATTCAACATCAGTGCTCGCTGACTAAATAAAACTTGGTCAAGCAGTGCTCAACTCAGCTGGCCCCGACATTAACTAAAAGTGTCTCAACTTTAGTTAACTATATTCTTACCCGCAAAAAAAAACTATATTCTTGCTCAGCGATCAAGATTCCATTAATCTTGAGCTAATAAGTGTTGCAACTTAACACACAAGAAAACAAGAATATAAAACAGAAAAAACGCTAGAAATGGGACAAAAATTGCATATATAAAACAGAGAAATAAAAAAACACCGAAATACTTTAGTTAGTAATATGTTTTCGGATCATCCACAAGAAAAACAAAAAAACAAAAAAAGTGAGGTTGGAGTGGATAGTTTTTCAGATGGTTTCTGGTGGAATAAAGTAAAGTTTCCTATGATTTTCCAGAAAAGGATCACTACGAATGAAAAAAAAAACACTAGAATAACTCATCAATCCGTAGGAATGAGAATCCCTACATTTTTTCTTCTTTGTTCCTACTACAATAATCGTCGTACGATTCAAAGGAGCCCATGTATCGGTTTTGGATATGCATACCGACATGTCATGCCGTTTTTAAAGCAAAAGAAAGGCCATGCTGCATCATGTCGTGATGCGCTACTTATATTGAGTTCGATTGGATGAACGTGCAAATCGTTTTTTTGGCAGTTAGGTAGTCGGCCGGCCGCTTCTTCTTCAAATAAAACGAAGGAACAGAGGAGCATGAGCTTGTCACCCGTCAGTGGCACTGTTAATTGTCTGTTTCTGTTGATGTTGAATCAGCAGCAACATCGTGTAATTAATCGTGTGGCATTGAGAGGCCGCAAGGTTAGGAGTTAGGACTGACGACGAGATAGGTACCTACATATACACCAATGCACCACCTTCAGTATGTATGGCCATGTGTGACAGGCCCTCCAACGGGTGACCGTTGGTGCTCCCCCCCGGCCCCCTCCTCCCCGCCGCCGCGGCCGGCGGCGTCGGCTGCCTCTCCGGCGCCGGCGCCCGCCCGCACCTCTCCTCCCCTCTCTCCCCAGCCAAGATCCACCAGCAGCCCCTCCGGCCCCCTCTCTTCCCCTCCGCGCGGCCGGCGCCTGGATCTGCCTCCCCCTCGCTCCTGCATCCCGCTCCGCCGCCGCCGGGCGCCACCCCCACCTCCCCACAGCTTCCCCCACTCGGATCCACATCTCCTCCTCCCCGGTCCGTCCTCGCCTTCTCCCCTCCTCGGCCGGGGCCACGCGCGCGGGCCGGTGCGCCGCCGCTGCCGACGTCTGCCGCGACGGTTGACGGGGGCACGGACGCGTCTCCTACCTCCCCGCGCCCCCCCTCCCCGGCTCCCCGCCTCAGCCGAACCGCAGGCCAAGCGCGGGTGGTGGGGCGTCGTCGCCATCGCCTGCTGCGCCCAGGCCGCTGGAGGGGGCGCCGTCACCTGGCCCCATGGACGGCGACACCAGGGCAGCTGGAGGGCGCCCGACGGTGGGCCCTGCTCCCTCCCCTGCTCCAACCGCCCCGATGGAAGGGGTCAAGGAGGCAGGTGCTCTGGCCGAACCTGGGGCCGACCCCGGGGCGAGCTTCCCTCCTCCCCCTCCCGGTATCCTCGTCCACAGCAGCAGTAGGCTGCCGGCCACTGCTCCGCCGACAGAGGATGACGGTCATGACCTCGTCGTGCCGGCCCGGGCCGCCAGCAACTCCGGGGGCGCTGCGGCGCCTCCTCCACCTTGTGATGTGGTACTCGTCGAGGACGTGGAGGGCGACGACGATGAAGACCTGCTCGCGGATCCGATGGCCGGCTGCTCGGCCCTGCCCCGGGCTGGCATCGACGTCGCCAGCACCTCCTCCCTGTCGCCGGACGCTGAGCCGTTCCATCCTGGCTGTTGCTCCGGTGGCTGCCCGAAGTTCCTTCTCTGGGCGGATGGGGACGCTAAGGAGTCCGATGACGACCATCCCGCGAGCTACCTCGACACCGCTCTTCGTCCAATCAGGCCGGTAATGGTGTCCCTACCACTTCCTGGTGGCACGGATGCCGTGCGGTAGGGCCCAGTGCACGGCCTTCCTGCCCGACAGGTGCGTGGGCCGGGGAGATCTAGCCAGCCGCGTCCTCGTTTGGTGCACGGCCTCCCTACCCGGCTGGTAGAAGGCCGCATCCCCACCCATCGACGCCTTGGACGTCGTGCACGGGTCTCCGCCCCAACTCCAATGGGTGGCATGAAATTCTTCCACGGCAGGAGATGCAACCCGCAGCTGCCTCGTCCGGGGCGCGGCACCCGCTGGCCCAAAGGATCCCGGTCGAGTTGATCGGCAGATGTTTCAACTGCCTCTCCTACTCTCACCGAGTAGTAACTTGCCGGCTACCACAATGTTGCTTGCGTTGTCATGGCTTCTGCCACATCACGAGGGATTGCAAGCGGCCTAGGCACCCCACGACGACGTCGGTGGCAGTGGATGCCAACCCACAGCCCCCTATGCGTGCACCCATCGTGGGTGCCATGCAGGTGCCTGCAGGAGGCTCCAATGACGTCCGTCGACGGTGGCGGCGCCGCCATCGGGCCAGGTGGCCAGGGGTGATCTCCGGCGCCGTGACCGCCGACAACGTCGGTATTGGGCTACTACTTCTGTTGCATGATGCTCCGCCGAGTCTTACCTGCTCGAGGGAGCATCGTGCGAGGGTGTTCGGCCTCCTAGTTGGGTTGACCCCATGCTCGAGGAGTTTGCTTCCTCCCTGGTGGGATGTTGGTCCCCGGGTGCCCCCGTGCATGGGTCTCCGTCTACTCCGACTGCAGCCTCTGTGGAGGTTGAGGCAGCGGTGGACCACCAGTCACCGTCATGGATGATCCAGCTGAGCTTCGCCGGGGATGAGGAGTCGGGACCACTTGGTGAATCACCAACGGTTCACGTGGGCGTTCCTGTTTGCGACGACGGGGCATCAGCTGCTGTTCATGACGTTGGGGTGGACGTCCTTGACCACCTGGAGCCAGGGTGATTGGCGAATCACCGCTGGTTCATGTGGACGTTTCGGTTCGCGACGACGGGGACGGCCCTGCGTCACCTGCTATTCAGTACGTTGGGGCGGACGTCCTCGATGACCACCTGGGGCCGCTGCCCTCCTTCGACAGCGACGCACCCTCGGTTCTTGCCACGGCGTTCTCTGTGCAGGAGCAGCTTGAGTCAGAGGTCTGCCTCCTGTTGACTTCGCCACTCATCCGTGCTGGTCCGAGGCTTAGGCGTGCACGGACGTCGGTGTCTGTCCACTCCCTCAGGTGAAGCACGCGCATCGCGGCTAGGACGAGAGCGGCTAATGCAACTGTGCAGGGACAGAGATTCCTTCTCAAGAAGCTGGGTGTCCAGGTACAAGAAGACGAGCCTAATCTGGACATTGTGGAGAAGTTCAAGGTCACGTTTCTGACCGACATGTCGGAGAACAAGGGGCGGTGCTTGGAGACCCTCCTCAATGGCCAGTATGACATCATGTCTATGGATTTGAAGCTGGACGGCCTGGGAGATGAGTGGACCTGTTTAGGTGTCTAGGAGTTTAGGACTCCTTTCGTAGCAATAGTTTCAATCATGTAGTCGTCATGTCCGGGTTGTTGGTAACCGCGGGGTTGCCAGGCTCTTGGTAACCAGGGTGTTACCACTTGCGTGTTTGTTGTAACCTTGTTTTGAACTTTCTCCTGATTAATGAAATGCGCGCAATGGTGTGGTCTCAAAAAAAAGTTTGGATGTCATGCCGCCAGGCACATCATCCCTACCATAGGCGATCTAAATCAATGCCTGGGATGTTGCACCTGGCGCTAGGGCTAGGAGCTGAGGCAGCATACAAACAGGTCCAAGTCGATCTACCTAAGACGCCGCTCTCACCCTCCAAAGCCCCGCGCTAGAAGAAAATCCTAAATCTAGGAGAGAGTTTACATTGTTGTGGCTAGATGGAAATTACAGTAGAATAATACAACAACCAGATAGTAAAATAATACAACAACCTTCCCTCTGGCCAGAATGATGTTATCTTCACGAACATTCCGGCTATAATTCATCGTTGCAAATCCATCTGGGCCAGCACTGTCTCCATTCTGCACTGCTGCTAGTCTCACCACCGCCGGGGCCGGCAGCACCACATCGGGCTCAACCAACTCCATCGCTGCAGCCTGCGGAACCACCTGCTCGAGCCGAACCTCGGGCTCCGAGAATGTCAAGATCGCCTCAAATAGGTTGGTGATGTCCCGGAGCGGGACCCATCCCAGCAACCTCGCCCTTGACGGGCACTTCTTCACCCCGCAGCTCTCAGCATAGGTGTTGGTATTCCTTAGCGCGTCCACTAAGGGTGTGTTTGGTTCTCGACCCAAGTTGGCCAGGGTGGCTCCATGTGGCCCGGCTAGACATGGCCTAGTTCAATTTGGCAAGTGGGTGGTTGTTTTGGTCCGCTGTTGCATCTGGCCTGGCCCGACTTGTAATGTGTTTGGTTTCCATGGTTAGAGGCTGGCTAGCCCAACTTGGCCAGGGTGGGCTATGTTTGGTTTGCACCTCAGCTCCGGGTCCGGTTCACCTGGCCAGCCCAAGAGTGAGGTTACCCCCTCCGCGTCCGTACCCTCCTATTTAAGCCTCTCCGCCGCCAGCCGCCGCACTCGGTCACCCCAGTCTTCCGCTCACCACCCCACTCGCCTCGTCTTCTCCGTCCGTTCCCCTCCTCTCCCCCAATCTCGTCGGCGTCGTTCTTCTTCACCGGCGGCCATGAGCGACACCTCCTCCGCTCAGCGCGCCATGGACAGCGCGCTCAATCAGTGCGCCGACGGAATCATGTGCACCTGCCCCGGCGTCCACTCACCTCGGTCATCCCTCCCCTCGTCGCCTTCCCGGAGCCGCTCGATGACATTGGGGGAAGAAGACGGCGGGGACTCCGTCGACTCCTTCGACAACGACGGCTCCGGCGACTCTGAGGTATGTGCGATGTCTTCTTCCCCTCCTCAATCTAGGGTTTGGTTGTGAATGCTCTGAAGATGAATCTGTCATGGGAAATGCTTCAATTAGTCTTCTTTATTGGATCAGTAGTGGTTTCGATCTAGGGTTTGGATCTGTAGTGGTTTTGATCTAGGGTTTGGATCTTCCCCTCCGTTTCGATTGGCTTAGTGTTAGGTTATATTGACTGGATGATTTGCTTGTTCATGTTTGTTCATGCCATGTTATATATCGGTGATAGTGCTAAGTTCAGGATGCTTTGCTTGATCATGATTGTAGGGCGAGAGCGACCTGTCTGTTCCCCATGCCTTTCCTGAGCAGGAGTGGTCCGGCCTGGGTACAGTCAGGCTCAAGACTTGCCACCATGGTCATCATTGCGTCTTGAGGAAATGCTGGGGGGGCAAGAA
Source organism: Themeda triandra (assembly GCA_018135685.1). Classification (NCBI taxonomy): domain Eukaryota; kingdom Viridiplantae; phylum Streptophyta; class Magnoliopsida; order Poales; family Poaceae; genus Themeda; species Themeda triandra. Next base: position 245,323 of record JAENPR010000666.1, on the reverse strand, counting down.
CACCTTCAGGCATTTCTTGGCATGTCCTCTTCAAGTATGCTGGCCTCCTTTGCTCCAATTGTTCAAACAAGATCAAAATGATAGCTTGATGACTCAATTAGCATCTTTTTGTTACTGACTGCATCTTCTACATTGACAGGATGATGAGAACTGCAAATACAGGGAGTGACTCGATGATGAGTGGCCAGAGCGTGTTCAGAGGGGCTTCAAGAGCATGTGGAAGGAGCTGACTATCTGGAAGGCCATCGAGTCTTTTGGCCATGAAGAACTTGTGGAGGCGAAGGTGCAGAAAGAGGACGCCCTGAAGGCCAAGGCCCTGATGGAGGAAGAGAAGGACCGCACCAAGCGAATTGCAGAGGAGGTGTGTGGGCACTATCAGCGCCATGCTGCGTTTGCTTCCCATAACAAGAAGAAGATGTTCTACATTGTCTACTGCCTGCTTGGTGTGGTGGCCGTTGTTGATGTCTATTAAGTGCAACTGAAATAAGGAGGGTTCCGCAAGCGCACAGAATATATCATCGTAGCATTTTAACCGGGAGTAATCCAGGTATCGTTATTTATAATTTTACCACTGGGAAGGGAATGCACTGGATAATGAGTGATGAGCAATGCACATGCGATAATGGAGAGCTTAACCTTGTCTGTATCGATCATCTCATACGGGTAAGTGTCACATAAAATATAGGAATGAATGATAAATGACGTAAGATAAATGAGAGCATTTAGCCACATAAAATAATAGTAATAAGCCATCTCAACTTAGCACTCTAAGCTTATAACACTAGCATGGACTAGGACGATCTAGGGTGTAATCCTATGTTATTCTAACTATAAAGTCAAAGCATACAATGATTAGTGCAAGAATATCTAGCAATCATGGCGGGAAAAGGTTACATCTAAGCATAGTGATATTACCAGAAAAGACAAGAGACATAGCAATGACTTCAATGTAATAGGTTTGTTCTGCTAGACCTATACTCGGGAGAAGGGCTACAAAGGACTCAACAGATCGTCACTCCCGCGATCTACCTCACGATCCGGAATATAGGATGCAATCGCGGATAAATACGGTCTAGGCACCACGCCTACACAATATTTACCACTCACCCATCGATCTAATGAGCAAGCGCTATACGATCCTATGCATAAACATAATTCTAGTCCAACTATGCTAAACATATAATCAAAGTAAACTAAGAACAATATAATTGAGAATATAATCAAATAGAGCAAAGTCAAGTCGATATAATAGAATAGAATAAAGTACTACTCATAGTATCACGAACAATGATGAATATTACAAGAATGTAGAGGGGAATTACCAAGAACTCCGACAGATCCGGACTCCAAGCTAGGCTTGATTCCCTCTAGATCTATTCCTATGTAGCTATGCTACTAAACTATGGAGCTCTAATTGAGATGGTGGCTCGGGCTTCTCGAATCCTCTCGATGAATGAAGAGAGAATGAATTAGGGTTTTACCCGAGGGGCCGGGGGCTCGAATATATAGCCCCTAGGATGAACCACAGCCCTCGGATCAAACCGACCTAAATGGACGATAATTATTCATCCTCAAAGGCGGTGGAGGCGGGATCCGCGAGACTCAACGCGATTGGCCGAGGTGGGGAGTCGGCCGACCCCCGGCGGCCGACTAGCCGGGCCGCGGTGGGGCCCGGCCTTCGGGGTCGCCTTCTGGAGTCTTCTAGATTATACTTTTTCACCCGTTCGGTCTTTATCTCTATGTAGTCATGACATGTGGGCCTCCTTTGATTCTCTTTCTGATAACCCCCTGCAGAAATCGACAATCACCAAAACTCGTGGAATTCTGTCAGTATAACCCCTGTATCTTGTTGGTGAACATATTTTAGTCCTTTCTCTTGCTGCGTTGACGGTATAAAATTGATACTTAACGACCGTCAACAAACTCCCCAAGCTTACCTTTTGCTCGTCTCGAGCAAAGATAGACTCATGATGGATCGGGAGTTGCTTTGCAATGCTTTCACTCCTCATAAGTACACATGCGTTCAAACAAGAACTCTCCTCCGTTAGAGTGAACTATTCGACTCAAAACTCACTCATATTACCTTTCACCATGGGGCTTGTAACCGTCACTTGGGTCTTGAGTAGTTGAAAGATAGAACGGTCAAGTCAAGCGCCATGTTTCTCGCTCTTTGATCAACCATTATCCCGGAGTTTTTGCAAAGTTTTTGAAATAAAACTCAGAGTTCCTTGTATGAACCTTTCAGGTCTCTCATTTGTGGTATTTCTGGATCCTCTCTAAGGCATGAGTAGTGTATGCCTTCTCTCTTCTCTCGAATATGTGGTATTTATGGAACTAAGGCATAGTGAAAAGTGCCTTCTCTCTCTCACCCTACTTTCTAATAGGCTTATGTGGAGCTCATAGGTGGGGAGACACTCAAACTCACTTGCATATATTGCATAGTTAAGACATGGATCCAATAGGAACTAAAATAATAAAGTCATATGTGCATGTGATTGAGGAAATGGGATGAATGATAGGATGATGATGATAAGGAAAATAATTATGAGGGGTGATCACTTGGTGAACATCTACTTCTACACTTGCTCCTTTCGGATAACATGACTCCCTTTATTTGGAAACCTTGAAACTTCTTGAAGGAAGGACTTGGCTACTCTTTCTTTTTCTTTCTTTCTTCTTTTCTCTCTCTCTTTTTTTTTTAGAGCAACCAATCCTCTAGAAACGAAACTTTAGCAACGGGAGTGTATAACTTGAAATGATAATGACCGGAGCTTGTATGTAGGCAAATAGAATGGCGATGATTATTTCTAGATGTTCACTCCCAGGATAGGAATAGTACCTTTCTGGATGAAGTGAAATGAATGGTGTATGTATATGTGGATGGATGGATGGATGGATGCGTACTCCCAGGGTAGGAGCAGCATAGGTGCGTATCTCCAGGGTAGAGATAGCACAATATGTGGGGAATGTGGATCTATATGTGGTGGTACTTCTAGGGACAGAAGTAGCACAAAATGAGTGTAACATTTATAAAATGGGTGCATGCTTCTGAGGACAGAAGTAGCATAGATCAATGGATGGAGAGCACATAGTATTGACTTTAACTACATGACTGATTCCTTATGGGTCCACAGCATAACCACACTCAATGCCTATAAAGTCTACACTCAAACCTACAATATGATCTATATAAACAGATGGGTTTCCCTAATCTAGTAAGCATGAATATATGGCTGTGGTAGGAATTTAAACTCTCATCATAAAGGAACTCATCATGTAGGAATTTAATATTTTCACGAGATAAATTCTCCGAACTCTAGTATCTCTAGGAACAAGATGGACATGACTGCTCAAAACCTTCCCATATCATACCCGTCAACCACCTAGACTTAGATCAAGTGTTTGCTACCCACAAGTTTTAGGTTCGAGCAAATCTCAAATCTAAACAAGTTGTGTCCAAAACTCGGGAGAGTGCAAGGTTGAAAACTAGGTACTTGAATGGAATTACGGCAGAGCAACTATTCATCATCTCCATATAGAGTTTATTCTAGGGATCACTTCAAAGACAGATTGCAAGAGCTCTCTAAAAGATAAATAGGGAAATCTTTCTGGGTTTTTATGGTTATGCATCTTTTTTAGTAGTTTTAACAAAGCATACTTTAACAAGACATAAACGAGATAAGTTGGAAACACTTAGCTTGGTACACGGGGATGCCCTCCCCCAAGCCGGATGTTGACATAGTCTGCGATGTTGCCGATTGTGCAGACCTTGAAGATGTTCTAGTCTTCCAGGAGTGTCGTAGATAGTTGCTTTGTTGGAGACGTTCAAGTGTCACGGACAAGACTCCGACAGGGACTGGATGTCCTTCGCTGTTAGCTCTTCTTGATCCTTGATGTTACGTGAAGCTCAAACAGTACAACAAAGCTTGTGGAACTGATTAAGTGTTAGTGATAAAACCTCTAGGCCTTGGTTGTCTAGAACTTTTTTAGACTTGTTCTAACAGGATCACAAGAAATATTTTTATCTTTTTATTATTAAGGAATGTAGACAGGGGAAAGATAAATATCTTTGAGAAATTATTTTTGTGCCACCACAAGTGAATGATTATTCACATGGGGCTTAAAGTTTTTTTTCGGATGCAAATGCAAAACATCTTTATTTTCTTTTTCTAGTGCGAGAGATAAAAGAGTAAGGATGCAAGTAGGAAAATAAATATGCTAAGGTAAAAATGCAATGCTTGAAAGGGAATAGCTGATAAATACCAAGTTACCTCTTGGCGCGGCGTTCGGTGGTTTTAAGTCCTCCGAACGGGACTTGTCATGTTCGCTTATTTTTCAAGGGGCGCATTGGCCGGCGCCTCGGATGATGTCGCCTCTTGTGTTGAAATCAATTCTGATTTTTCTTTTACTTTCCACACCTTCTTCGTTGGAGAGGTTGACCTTGAGGAAGACGCTTCTTGGATCACTTGTTTCTCTTCTTTGGTAGCACCTCTTCTTCTACAACGTTCTTCTCTTCGAGGTACCGATCTTCATATCTAGACACTTCTCCCTCATAGTCACCCATCCATCGTAGTGATGTTCTTCTTGTTCTAGCGACGGATACGCTGCCTTCTCCTTGCTCGTTCTTCTTGGGCTCCTCGGTGATTATATAATTATTATTGAAGTAGCGGCGTACCTTCTCAGTGGGAAAGTGGAAATGGATCTCTCCTGTCCCAATATAGATGATAGCTCGGTGGTATTCGGAATGGTCTTCCTAGGATGATTGGAGGATCGTAGTCATCTCCCATATCGATGACTAGGAAGTCGGTAGGGACATAATGGTCATCTATCTGGATGAGGACATCCTTCACTTCTCCTTCGACGAAGCGGAATGTCGATCGCCATCTGCAAATTGTGCATAGGTGGGCTCCAAAGGCATAGTGCCATATAGATACTCATAGGTTACCTTGGCCATAATGTTGATGCCCGATCCGGTGTCACAGATAGCTTTATTGAAAGAGCTTCTGTTGATGGAGCATTGAATGGTTGGGACACCTGGGTCATCCTTCTTGATCAAACGTGGGGATCTGAGTAAGTGGTCATGCTCCTTATGGACTGCAGTGACCATCCTCACTGTCTCCGTCTTCTTAGTCTTCTTATCTTTGTTCTTGCTCTTCTTAGCCGGATTCTTCTTCTTCTCACCGTTCGTTGATGAGGGTGTCTTTGGGACCGCTAGCACTCGTTCTTGAAGAAGAAGGTCTCTCTCTTGCCCTTGATATTGAAGATGATCTTGGCAGTGTTGGCATACATGATGGCTCCAGCGGTGTTCATGAATGGTCATCCCAGAATGATAGGGGACCTTTCATCACTGCCTGTATCCACTAACACGAAGTCTGCAGGAACATATGAGTTGCCCACTCGTACACAAATGTCTTCTAGTATTCCCAAAGGAACACGGAGTGACTGATCTGCAAGCTGTAAGCACATGGTTGTGTATGCTAAGGGGCATCGAATAGCTTCTCGTATATCACTCTTGGCATGATGTTGATGCTTGCACCGAAGTCACGAGACTACTTCATTGAAGTTGGTACTTCCAATGGAGATCGAATAACTGGTCTCCCGGATCGCCTTTCTTGATTGGCAGAGTTGAATCAATCCATGACCCTTCGATGGATCACTCCGGCTGTCTTCTACATTGAATATATCAACAAGATTTACAGTTTCGAGCTCTTCGGGTTGTCCTGCCAATTTACCTTGACCAACGGAGGGAACAAGGTTAACAAGCCGTTGTACACCGCAACTCAAGTATTTTATTGAAGCTGAGTGACTCTTGATGGCATTGGAGAAGCCATCCATTCTTTGCCGAGTGTTTCTAGGACCTTGTCATTTGATGTCGGCTTCTTGGACAGATTGTCCATCATCTTGCCTTGATTCAGCACTAACTCTCTCAAAGGCGACTGGTTGTAATTATTGTAGGAGGAGCTATTACCTTGATAGTTGCCTGAATAATTGCCTGAGTAGTTAGGCCTCTGCTGCTGATTCCAACCTTGATTCTGCTGAGGACGATAGTAATTGTTGTTGTTGTTGTTGTTGTTGTTGTTGTTGTTGAGGTAGTTCACGTCCTCCTTCGGCTACGGGCGGTTAGCACCCGTGTGCCCGTCTCTCCACACTCTTCACATGTCATGCGAGCATCATGTATATGCATGACTTCTTTCTTCTCTCGTGGCTCTCTCATCGAGCCTCTTCATTAGCAGATCCATTTTGGCGAGACGATGTCTACCTCCTTTAGCCGGTGCATTCCTCCTCCTCTCTTGTGGGTCGAGTTCTTTCTTCACTCCAACCTTGGTTGGATGCCATCTTCTCCACAAGAGCCGTGGCCGAGGAATAGTGAGTGATAAGAATGCACCTCTAGCGACGATCCATCGTCTCACGTGTCTTGTTCTTGAGCCCATGGTAGAATGTCGCATAAGCACCAATTCTCCATGCCATGATGAGGACACTCGAGGATGTAATCTTGAAAGCGCTCCCAAGCTTCGGGACAGTCTCATCATGATGTTCTTTAAAGCTTGATATCTTCCCACGAAGAGCATTTGTCTTGCCCATGGGGAAGAACTTCGCCAAGAAATTGGTGGAACATAGTGCCCACGTAGTATTCTTCTCCTTATTGGCGTAGAACCATCGCTTCGCTCTCCCCAAGAGTGAGAATGGGAAGAGGCGAAATAGTATAGCGTCTCTCGGGACATCCTTGATAGTGAATGTGCTACAAATCTCCGGAAGTGTTGGAGATGAGCACTAGCATCTTCATGGGCCTTCCCACGTAACCGGCTTGCTTGCACCATGTTGATCGGCGCGGGCTTGAGCTCAAAAGCTCCTTCGATGTTCGCAGTGGTCCAGTCGAATGTTGTCCGTAGTGGGAGCCGAGAACTCGCGGAGTGACTTGTTTGCCATGGCTTCAAACGCTGGTGTCAAGTCTCGAACGAAAGGTCGACTTTACGCTTCGATAAACTTCCAAGTTGAGTTGATGATGATGATTGATTGGTCTTCTTCAACTTGCTTCCGGCCTTCCCGATTAAAGCTTCGGATTGTCAATATAATTATCAGGAAGAATTGTCTTGATTACCCTGCATAAAATACACAAGTAGACAAAACAAGGGTAATCCTGTAGAGATGGGTTAGTATGAAAAAGACAACTCGATCACATTATCTAGTGCAATGCCGCTCATTATCCATTGGCTTTCAGCCTTCCCATAACGGCGCCAAAAATGCTTGTTGATGTCTATTAAGTGCAACTGAAATAAGGAGGGTTCCGCAAGCGCACGAGAATAATATATCATCGTAGCATTTTAACCGGGAGTAATCCAGGTATCGTTATTTATAATTTTACCACTTTGGGAAGGGAATGCACTTGGATAATGAGTGATGAGCAATGCACATGCGATAATGGAGAGCTTAACCTTGTCTCGTATCGATCATCTCATACGGGGTAAGTGTCACATAAAATATAGGAATGAATGATAAATGACGTAAGATAAATGAGAGCATTTAGCCACATAAAATAATAGTAATAAGCCATCTCAACTTAGCACTCTAAGCTTATAACACTAGCATGGACTAGGACGATCTAGGGTGTAATCCTATGTTATTCTAACTATAAAGTCAAAGCATACAATGATTAGTGCAAGAACATCTAGCAATCATGGCGGGAAAAGGTTACATCTATGCATAGTGATATTACCGAGAAGACAAGAGACATAGCAATGACTTCAATGTAATAGGTTTGTTACGCTAGACCTATACTCGGGAGAAGGGCTACAAAGGACTCAACAGACTGTCACTCCCGCGATCTACCTCACGATCCGGAATATAGGGTGCAATCGCAGATAAATACGGTCTAGGCACCACGCCTACACAATATTTACCACTCACCCATCGATCTAATGAGCAAGCGCTATACGATCCTATGCATAAACATAATTCTAGTCCAACTATGCTAAACATATAATCAAAGTAAACTAAGAACAATATAATTGAGAACATAATCAAATAGAGCAAAGTTAAGTCGATATAATAGAATAGAATAAAGTACTACTCATAGTATCACGAACAATGATGAATATTACAAGAATGTAGAGGGAATTACCAAGAACTCCGACAGATCCGGACTCCAAGCTAGGCTTGATTCCCTCTAGATCTATTCCTATGTAGCTATGCTACTAAACTATGGAGCTCTAATTGAGATGGTGGCTCGGCTTCTCGAATCCTCTCGGATGAATGAAGAGAATGAATTAGGGTTTTACCCGGGGGCCGGGGGCTCGAATATATAGCCCCCTAGGATGAACCACAGCCCTCGGATCAAACCGACCTAAATGGACGATAATTATTCATCCTCAAAGGCGGTGGAGGCGGGATCCGCGAGACTCAACGCGATTGGCGAGGTGGGGAGTCGGCCGACTCCCCCTTGGGCGGCCGACGGCAGGCTGCAGTGGGGCCCAGGCCTTCGGGGGTCATCTTCTGGAGTCTTCTAGATTATACTTTTTCACCCGTTCGGTCTTTATCTCTATGTAATCATGACATGTGGGCCTCCTTTGGTTCTCTTTCTGATAACCCCCTGCAGAAATAGACAATCACCAAAACTCGTGGAATTCTGTCAGTATAACCCCTATATCTAGTTGGTGAACATATTTTAGTCCTTTCTCTTGCTGCGTTGACGGTATAAAATTGATACTTAACGACCGTCAACAGCCGTTCAGTTTGCTGTGATGGTCGGCTTGCTTCGCAAGTGATAGTGAAGCTGCTGGTAGGGCTGCTCCATGGTGCATCAGGTTGACCATGGAGCTGGCATTTTGATAGTGACAAGGTCACTTTAGTGTAAGTACTCAGTAGTGGTGCTGCTATCTGGTGATGGTTTAAGTTAGGTCATGGTGATGGTGCTGGTGATGGTTTAACTTAGGTCCTGGTGACTATGAACTTGTGCTGATGATGATGACTGCCATGTCTTGGCAAATTTTGTGGTGCCCATGTGTTTGGTGCACCTAATGTAAAAATTATCCCTGGTGGGGAGTACTTTGGATGGTCTATGGTTGATGTAAAAATGAATCCTGGTTGTTGCAAGTTTGGTTATTAGTACTTGTGATCTTTTTTAACTTGTGTATGGTTATGATCTATCTGCTGAATGTTGTGAAGTGTATTGAAAATTGCAAATAGATAGACAAAGAAAATGATGCTAAATAGATAGCTTGTTAAGTCTGATGGGGCTCAATGTCGATTACAAATTGCCAATGCCGATTACATAGTTATGACAAATTGCAGATGCCGATTACACCTTACACAGGACTGAATGTGGCATAGATCAAATACATGAACTTGTTACATCATTAGCTCGTTCAGGCCACACTAACAAGTAAGTAGAACTGTACAAGAACAGCTACCACCAGAACTGCAATCACCAGGTCCTTCATGTTCACCGCTTCTCCCACTGTTGCATGATCCACTGCCTCATCTTCATGGTACTGCTCCATGGTAGGTTCCTTGAGCTTCATCTTTTTCTTGTTGTCGACCTCCTCAAGCTTCTTCTTCTGGTAAGCATGGAATGCCTCCTCTCCAGCTTGCTTACTAGGATAGCTTTGATGCAGGTTGTTCTTGTACCCAGCTACTTGCTCATTAGCAGCAGCCCAGGTTGGGTACACACCTGGGTTGTGCCCTTCAAAAACCACATACACCTTCATCCCCTTGAAACAGCACAAGGTATACTATCAATTGCACAAGACTATGACATCAGAAATCACAGTGCAACTAACAAGAATGCATCACAGAAAACTAAAGCACACATCATAGAAAATGACACACAAGTAGCATCATCTCATTAACCGAAGACATAAGCATGTTTTAGTTCAAGAATGCATCATGAAACAGGAGCTAATGGGGGGAACTAATCTACAGCTCCAACTGCCAAGAGCTACCCAGAACACACATCAATAGGATGTTGCATTATTACAAGTCAATATTGACACCAAAAAGGGTGAACTGTTTTAGTTCATGCATTCTAGCATTCTGCTGCTTGCTTCTTGTCTTCCATTGCCTTCCTCTCACTGAAATGCCATCTTGAGCCTGGCCTTCTCCAGGTAGGTGTCGATCCAAAGCTTCTTGTCCTCAGCTATCATCCCCACAAACACCATGGCTGCTCCTTTGTGCTCCATCAAGTAGTTCAGGCATTGCATCAGGTCACTTCTGGCAAACCCAGGGCAACCCATGACTGCATCATAGATGCCAGGAGCTACCTCAGCGTGGTTCCCTTCAGTCAGTACAGCATTCAGCCCCCAGATTGCTTAAGTGAACCCTGTCATCAGAGCAGCATCTTCTTCATTGAGCACCCTCTTCTTCTTCTTGCTGCACTCTCCCTTGACATCTGCCTTGCACTTCCCTTTGCCCTTGCCATCAACCTCTCCCTTGCGCTTGGCCTTGCTATTGACTTCTGGTGCATCTTTCATCTCCAAGTCGACCACCTCATCTTCAGCTTGTGTTCTAGGGACACCCAAGGGCTCATTGGACCCTATTGCATACCTACCAGTAGCTACTCCAGTGGAATAGATGTTCTGCATGAACTGGTAGTTGGCAATGGGGACATTGAGATACTCAGCATCCTTTGGGTGGTCCTGCATGTAATAAAACAATTGCAACAGTTAGTGGTTGAAATTGATAACAGAATGTAACTAAATGAAACTGAAAATTGATAACAGAATGTAACTGAAATGCACTGCTCAAACTTACCCTAACATAGCCATGGTAATGTTCAGGTGACAAGGTGATCATGCACAGGTCCTCATCCCAATTGGCACCACTCAGATCCCTTAGCCTGCATACCTTCACCCACCTGGACCTCCACTTGCGCAGATGGTTGTAGACCTGGGTCCTTGTGATAGCCTGCCCAATGTAGCTCTGCAAGTCCTTTGCCACAGCATTGACATGGCAGTCCTTGAAGCCCTTATCAGTCCTAACTCCCTGAGTCACCAGATCTGAGAACTTGCTCAGGCAGAAGGAGGACATCACTGGAGTCCAGTTCAGTCTAGGTGCACCTCCATTGCCCTGTGGCAGTGGCTGTACCTCAGGCTGATCATACACAGGTTCCTCATGAACTTGACCCCCAAAGATATCAAAACCCTCAAACCCATTCATTGCTGGTAAGTAAAACAACAGGCAAATGAAGTTCAAAGCATAAAAGGCATGAACATGGCATCATGAAACAACTAAATTGACAGAAGTACATGAGTTCAACATTACAACAAGATAAATGAGTTCAATAGTACAACAATAGTTCAGGAAATGTCAAATAGATAGGGAAACAATAGTTCAAATTACAATAAATGGCATCAGTGCCAACAAATTGGTCTCATAAAACTTAATTAACATCATAGGGAGCAAACAAGCTGCTGCTGTTCCTAGTCTCAATGGCCACCATGCCTAGCTACCCACATCTGGTTGGCCCAAGTGTCCCTCTGCTCTGCCCAGGCAGCATTGTCCATTTCATTGTCATTATGATCAAGTATTGGGTTGGGCTCCCAATCTTGTTCTAGTGGAATGACCTCATCTTGTCCAAACCTGAGTATCCAGTTGTGGAGGATACAGCAGGCTAGAACAAGCTTCACTTGGGTCTTGTAGGGGTGGAAAGGCTTGTTGTAGAGGATCTTGAACCAATTCTTCAATGAACCCCAGGCCCTCTCCACACACACCCTTAGGGAAGAATGCCTGAGGTTAAACAGCTCTCTAGCATTTTCTGGGGCCCTGACACCATACTCACTGAGATGGTACCTTGTGCCACGGTATGGTGGGAGGAAGCCTAGTCTAACTGCATATCCAGCATCACACAACAACCACTTGCCTAGAAAGGAATGAAGGGGAAGAGATTAGAGGATACATAACCTAACTTGTCCACTATGGAAATGACAGGATAAGTACCTTGTGCCACCCTAAGGCCATCATCTCTTTGTATAGCATCTGCTAAGACTCTAGCATCATGTGCAGACCCTTCCCAACCAGCTATGACATATGTGAACCTTAGGTCAAAGTCCACAGATGCCATGACATTCTGTGTGGTAGTATGCTTCCTGCCCATGAAAGCCTGCTTCTTCTTCTGTCGTACTCTAGCAAGAACATGTGTGCCATCCATTGACCCTACACAGTCCTATTTTCACATGACACATGATCAGGATTGCACAACTATGCAGGAATGGAAGAAGCAGTGGTTCAAAGAAACCCAACCTTGAAGTATGGGTACCATCTGGGGCTGCCAAGGATTTTTGCTGGGGTAGCATTTGAAGGAGGGCAAATCATTTCATTCCTGAGTTCACCAACAGGAAAAAGTACTTCCTTGAAGTGCCTACTGATAGTTTCAGTGGACCTAAGGAATTTGTACTTGATGACTCTGAATCTGGTGTTATGCCCCACAACTAAGAGGAACATAGCCACCTGATGGTGTCCTTCAAGAGACCCCTAGATCGAAAAAGGTCACAAAGCTGGAAAAAAGGAGCCCTCCTCATCCTGTCACACCCCAAAATTTCTATTTTGGGTTGTGCATAGAAATCACTAAATAAAATAAATGGTTTTATGATTTTTCTAAAATTTTCCAAGATTTAAATTATGTTGTTTATAATATAAATAGTGAAAAATGTGTTTTTTCAAATATTTGGAATTTAATTTAATATGTTTGTTGCATTCATGCGAGTGCATTAATTTATTGTATGAAAATGATTTATTAAAATCTCGGTTAAGCCACGGAAATGTTTTATTCTATTTCCAAATAAAATATAAGTTTTGTTCAAATAAAAAAATATAAATCTTTCTTCAAATCTGAGTCAACTCCTTCAACCTTGTTTTCTATCCAATATTCTTTATATCTCTTGTCAAAAATATAATTATTCTAATCTTTATCCATCTCATATTCTCGCCACACGTTAACCTTGCAAACTCAATTTCCTCTCTCCTTTTCTCATATATATTTATATACTTATTTCCTTCCTCCATATACTTAATCCTTTGCACGTGATTTATTCCTCTCTACTCTATTTTGTTTCCTGTACCACGTGCAAAACTCAGAAAAACGAGGGCCAAACATCTGCATTTGCCCAATTCAATGTATGTATCCTTAATCTCTCTCCTTCATCTCACGTGATCACATTTTAACCATTGAACAAAATAGTCCTTCTTGTAAATACGTTTTCCTTTCTCTTTTCTCCATTTTCTTTTATCCATCTATTTTCTTGTCCTAGTTTTCTAATCTAAACCAACATCAAAATCTCATGCACGTCATCTAACAGCAGCCACTAATTAATCTCTCTCTCTCTCCTCTTTGCATGGCTTTCGGTTCAAATATAGCCAGCTTCACAAGCAAGCGTTTCATCTGCCATCGTCCAGCATGTCCACTCCACCAAAACCAAGTTTCCACGTACAAATTCTAATCAGTTTCTGTTCCATCATGTGAACGTGAAGAGTCATGTTCCATCTTCTCCTTTTCTACCCATGAATATCCAGAATCATCATGAACACTGTCCTGCATCATTCAAGCCAATCGGCACAAGCAACATATCAAGCATGCGTGCCCAGGTCACGTCCTTCATCCTTCCCAAACGCCAAGTTCGGCTCATGCATGCCTGCGAGAAGCACCAACGCCCACTTTATTCCCTCGTTCAATTAATTTCCATCGGCATTCAGCAGTAACCTATTTGCCGTTCCTTTCGTGGTCATAACTCCAAGCTGCATTCTCTATTCCACCGCCTCATCGTCCTCTCATCTGCCTTGCCATGCCTAACATGCTAATGCGTCATTTCTTCGCCTCTCCATCGCCGTCAAGTAGTCTTCATCGGTGACGTCTCTCTGCAAAGTCGTCCGGGCGCTCCTTATCTTCGACCCGTGGCTGGATGATGCTCCCGACGTCTCTGCTTCATGGCACCTCGTGAGGATGCTTGCTGTTGGGGTCTGCCGTCGAGTTCCTGGAAGAAATTTGCTGCCGTTGCTATGGCTTATCGCCTTGTCGTTCCACATGAACTTGTCATCATGGCTTTCTGGTTCTTCCTCATCGCCACTCACCGATGCCCCTCCTAGAAGCGGGACATTTTCAGGTGTTTGTACCACAACCTTGAGAATCAAAGTGGGCACGATCTTAGTCGTATAGCTAGTTTTCTCTAGCTTGTTCTTTCGAGTAGTTGCTGGCTTCTTGCTGTCAAGATGTGTCTTGGGCTGCGGTCACGTGTGCCGGTCTTGAAGGGGGCTCCATTCGCCCTAGGCTTTCTTTGAAACCTCGCGGCTACTAAGCTGGTTAGGGTAATTAGTGAAAGGCTTAGTAGTGAGACCTGCCTACTCACCGTGGAAGTGTTAGGGGTCGACGGGCCCCTAGGCAAATGGGAATCACGACTCAAGGTGAAAGTGTACACACTCTGCGAGTTTGATCAAGCTGATATATCAGTAGTGCTCACGGTCACGGCGGCCTGGATCCTTTTGAAGATAGATGGTTCCAATCTAAGGAAGAACTTTAACTTGGGAGGAGCCCTAAGCATAACTTGGCAATTTAGGTTAATGACCACAACCATTGCAGCCCCCTAACGACAAGACGACGCCTAATCGGTTCCATGGTGCTAAGCAAGAATAAAAGGAGACAATATCTTGGTCTTCTTTGGATTAACTAATGTCATCCAGGCTGAGTTCCATGACCATGGTAACGACGGGACCAAACCCTAGCTTCCATGACAAGAAAAGATGGATCCTAGGCTACACGCGGTGCAAGAAGACATGGTACCAATTACTAGGATCTAAGCAGCAGTGTATGAATCCCTAATCAGTTCTAGGGACCGGCCCGCGACAGATAGCTGCGCCACCCAGATCCACAACAGGTTCAATCATCGACCAAATCAAAACGAAAAACATGCCACCGACAGTAGCCGCACAGATCAAGAGCTAGCTCGAGTAACAGGAGCACAACCAAGAACAAGGAGCAAAGGGACAAAGGGGATTCCGCCGTGTACCATGGCTAGTTCATCTTACCAGCAGCGACGAGGAGGATACCCGCCACCGGCGGGGACCCGAGGAGGAAGAGGAGGGACGGGGGCGACGACGAGAGCGAGAGCGAGTGAGAGAGTGGAAACCCTAGCGAGAGCGACTGCGCCACCGAGGGAGAGTGAACAGTGACCGGGAAACCCTAGCGGGCGGTGAGGAAGCCGGTTATATATGCGAGCCAGGCGGAGCTCGGGTTGGCCAACTGGGCCCACGCGGAGGGGCGCGCGCCGAGCCAGCCCAAGCCAGGCTCCAGAAAAACGCCCGGCCGGTCCGTTTTTCCTGGGCCTGGCTATCCCCAGTACGGAAGCCGGCTAGAGCCAGGCCAGGGAGCCCAAAAACGAAACCAAACAGGGCCATTTCTACCAATCCAGGCTTAGCACAGCCCAATACACCAAACCAAACACACCCTAAAGATAGACGGATAATCTACCTCTAGCAACTACGTTAAGAAACGCCATGATAGATCTTAACCTTTTAGAGATAATATCCGCAAGCGCACGGATCTATCGTCGTAGCATTTCACCCGGAAGTATTATCAGGGTACCATATTTATAATTTCCGTAGGAAGGCATGAAATGAGTGAAGTGCTCAAGCATAGATATTGGTTTATAACATCATTCATAGGAATAAGCCAGCTTGCTACACAGGGGTAAAATAATATGATTTATAGATAGTGGACACAAACAAGGAGCAACCTCAAGGATAAATAAATAGATAGAAGAAGTAAGAATAAAGAATAAAAGAGCATCCTAAGTGGAGCAGGTACATCCTATATAGTTGTGCGTAGAACAGGCTAATGTCATGTGTTGTACACGTCGGGAGATAGGTCAAAGTCAAGAGTAAAGGGGAGACCCCGCGGCGGGCTGCCCGGTAGTGCGCCGAGTGAGGCATTTACGAACTCGTACACAACATACGAACGTGGGGGATACAAGGGACGGACAGGGCTATCACCACCTGCCGCCTACCCCTCAACCATGGCAT
This sequence comes from Themeda triandra, assembly GCA_018135685.1. Lineage (NCBI taxonomy): Eukaryota > Viridiplantae > Streptophyta > Magnoliopsida > Poales > Poaceae > Themeda > Themeda triandra. The sequence continues at coordinate 229,321 of JAENPR010000666.1, read as the reverse complement.
GCCGTCATATTTGTAGGTTCCCTCGTATCCGGACACCACGTCCGCACACTAAGGAGCTACCCAAGTCCCCCATGGACTCCCACCCTACGGATGGCCGAGCTAGGACAAGAGCAAACCCGAAAGTACTACAAACCGTTACTCCATTCCTATCATCATCTCTAGCCATGCAAAACACATGAACAATGATGAACGAATATGAACATGATGAACAATTCTCATATGAACTATAGTCTAGTTCATAATCCTGGAATATATCATGATCACAACTATACTCTAGTTCTAGTACAAGACTATATATGAAATAGGAACTTGAATAAGGAAGAACTCATATTGAAATATTACCAAGAGTAGCTCTCCTTCCAAGGAGACAAGCCCTCCTTGATAGTCAACCTTGCTCCAAGAATGACTAAGTGGCTAGACTAAAGCAAGAGAATGAGGAAGAGAGTGAAGCTCCAATTGTGGTGTGTGTGAGTGTGAGCCTCTCCCCCACCTTTTATAGCTTGACATAGGCGGTTCCAGAGGGAATATTCCAGAATCCACCCGCGCACCGCCCTCCTGGCCATTGAATGTACCGACACGAGAGAGCTGACCGCAGGGCGCCACGTAGAGGGGGCGATCGTCCCCCGGGGGTGACCGCCCCCAGGTAGCACCGTCCCCCGACTGCCTTTGGGTGGTCGGTTGCTCGATGGGCCTGGGCTTCTGTGCTACTGTGGGTTTGGCCCAATTCGACCCCGAAGTGGATTTTCCTTCTTTTGGTTGACTTTACGCTTCTCTGGAAAGTGCCTTTCTGCTGAGTTATTCCCTGTACTTTGGTGTATAATCTGCAGAGTGTAGAATCTTCCAGTACAAGTGGAACTAGGTTAATAGTATAATTATATGTGTATAAGGATACATAATCCCCCCTTTTGACATATAGTTGGCGGTATAAAATTGTCAATAAGAACCGCCAACAAGATCCCCCAAGACCCTTTGCTCGTCCCGAGCAAAGTCTGGGCTTTAGGTTGTTGATCAGGAGTTGCTGTGATGCTGGTTATATCTCAAGTGTATCAAATGTATAAGAAAGTTTTCAACTAAGATCTGAATGAATCGGCATTTCTGTCCACCCTGCTATTATCTCGATCGAATGGGGCTTATTAGCTCTTTCGAGTCTTGGGCGATTGCAAGATAGAACAGATTCATAGATATTTGCTTATCTTTCGCCCCAAGTTCGACCATGTTTCCGGAGGTTTTGAAAGTTTTGAAAAGAAAGTAAGTTCCTCAAATGATTCTCTCAATCGCTCAATGTGTATAAATACCTCACCAAAGGCTTTTTGAGTTTGCCTTTCTCATAACCTACCACTAGAGCTTTTGAGTAGAGTTCTGGGTAGGTATGATAGTAGGCCTACTTGTATCACGTATATTGTAAGGTCAGAAACCGAACCATACGGAGATACAAGACATACACCTTGATTGAGATGTGCAAGTGTGTGAAATGGAAGATGGTCCTATTATGAATATTTTTTTGTACTCCATGCATAATGACTCTCTTATTAGTTGGATGGAAATGAGGATGATGATAAGAGGAAGAGTATGGGTTGTGAATGAAACTTTCTTTCTTTTCTTTCTCATTTCTTTCTTTTCCCTCTTCTTTTTTTAGCAAAGCCCATCTCATGAAGCGGATGCAAGGAGTACTTTTTGGTGGCTAATGGATGCGTGATCCTCGGGGTGAGGATTGGCATTTGTATTAGGTGGAGATGATTCACAACTCTCATTGTAAGAGCTGGCAGGTAAGGTGGATGGAGGGTGCATGTTGTGCGCGACTCTCAGTGTAAGAGTCGGCGTTTATTTGGTGGGTGCAAGTGAATCTCAATCATGGGTGCATGACTATAATCTAACGTCGGTCACAACAATCTGACCGAACTTAATGATCAAACAAGCAGCATATGACAGTATGGTTTGCAAATGAGAATCAAATTATATGGCTCTGGTAGGTATTTTATAATCATTGAGGAACTTCTATTTTGAGTATTTTGAAAATAAATCTTCGGATTTTAAGTCTCCCCTAGAACAAAGTCATAGCAAAATCTATATCACTATATCACATCGGGCAATAACTTAGACAAGAATAAGCATATGCAACCCACTAGTCTAGTTTTTAGGATGGGACATCATAAGCCGATAAACCCAAATCGTAGAGAAAACTCGATTATAAATGAGGTACAAACGAGACATGAAACGAGCAACTATTCATCATCTCAACAAAGGTAAGATTACATATTTTTATAACACATATAGGAGTGGAATAAATTTTTTTATTTATAAGATACTAAAAATAATTGGAAAGAATTTATTTACCTTGACGGGTGTCCTCCCCCAAGCTTGCTTGCAAGCTAGGATCTCTGCCCTTTTATTTATAATAGAATTTATTTATTTTACCTCGTGCCTGCCATCATCTTTTCTCTGGACTCCCTCAAGTTGTTGTAGAACTTGTCCTGCAGGGGTTAGTCCATATACCAAGTCTATGATAGCATTTGTTTCAGTGGTCAAATTACTTTGACCAAGGTAAACTACAAACCCAAGCACCAAGCTTGCATTTGAAGACTTATGGGAACATGATGAGCTACCTCTCATCCCCAAAACAAAATGTTCACCTGACAGGATAATATGAAAGCACCAAATGATGGACTAGGTCAGGTTTTTTTTTTGAATATGGAAACAATCTAATAGGAAGAAAACTTACCGGTTTACCTGGCGGTCAGGACTCATCTTTTATAGTCTGCTGAGTGGGACTTTCTCATTGTTCAGGTATTGCTTGACGAAGGTACATCCGTCTTAGGAGAGGTAGACGGCTGTGCTTGCTTTGGTCTCCATTCCATTTTATTGGTTTTTGGAAGCACGGTTTCTTGTGGCTTAGTCTGTTGAGGTACCGACTTATCTGGTGGGGTGGAGAGCTCTTTCTTCATTCCCTTCTCCTCTGGTTTTGGGACTCCTGGTTTAGGTGCTGATTTATTCTTTCCTTCCTTTGTGCTTGGTGGAGCATCCTTCTTGTTTTTCTTCTCGGAATGAGATGTGTTCATTTGTTGTCTCTCCTTTCTTTCTTTGTTTCTTAATTCCCTCTTGAGATGTGAAGGACTTATGCCCTTCTTCTTAGGAGGGTTTGCACCTTGCCTTGTCCCCGAGCCCTATTGGAGCCTTTTTCTTGTTTTGTGTAGGGGCTGAATTCTGCTTTTGCTCCCTAGCTCTTCCAAGAACATTTCTTGGTCCTTGTTCTGATGTCCACGCATACCCAGCATCGGGTAGGTAGCATGTGGTTGAATCTCCACCTCTACTATCTTTTGAGAATTTGGCACGTATTTGATATGGATCATGTTGCATTCCTCTGTTTCACGTGGCCGAAACTCAAACTTCTCCTCTTTCCCATTGATGTTGAAACGTATCTCTCCTGCCCCAACATCAATCTATGCTCCTACAGTGCTGAGGAAAGGTCGCCCCAAGATGAGTGGGGTTTCCTTAGTGGTTTCCATATCTAGCACCACGAAGTCGATCGGGACGAAGTACCCTCGGATTTTTATAGGGATATCTTCTACGATCCCTGCTGGGTAGCGGATGGAAGAGTTGGCTAGCTGCAGCGTGATGGTTGTAGGGGCTAAATGAGTATAACTCAGCTTGTCAAACACTATCTTGGGCATTACACTGACGCTGGCTCCAAGAACGCAAAGTGCATGGTCAAATTGCTGGCTCCCGATTGGACAAGTGATGGTAGGGCTGCCAGGATGATTCTTCTTTTCAGGTAGGCGGTTGAGTATTGCCGCACTACACTCTTCAGCCAGTTTGACCACCTCTGTGGATGGTAGTGGTCGCTTGTTGTTGATGATGTCTTTTATGTACTTGGCGTATGAAGGTACATGTAAGACATCCAAAAGTGGGACGCTCACATGAACCTTTTCCACCATCTCAACAAATCGAGCAAATTGTTCATCCACACTCTGCTTCCTTGTCCTTGTAGGGAATGGCAAGAGGGTGGTGTCTGTGTACTCTTGTGGTGTCACCTCCTCTTCCGTATTTTCTTGAGTGGTAGAAGATGAAGGTTGATCTTCCTGCCTCATTCTTTGTTTTGCTGCTGTATGGTTAGGGTTGGGTGATCACGAGTGGACCTACCACCCCTCGTGGTCACTGATTTGACATTCTCACAATCATTTGGAATTTCCACAAAGACAACGGGAGTAGCGGCGGCTAGTTGAGCTAACTGTTTTTCTATCTTTTTGTTAAAGCTCAACCCGACTAGCAAAGGCGAAGATAAACCATCTATCTTACCATTGATGCTCTCTAGAACTTTATCATTGTCTAGCATCTTTTTGGTAAGACTCTCATTGATCTTTGCTTGGCCTAGAACAAGTCTTTAAAAGAAGGTTGATTCAAATTGTAATTGGATTGGTTGTTCGAACTACCTTGGAATGACGGTCGAGACTGGTTATTCCAGCCACTGCCTCCTTGTTGGCGATGCCCGTTGTTTATATATGCAGCATCTTCACGGGTTTCGGGGCAATCGTTCCCCGAATGGCCAACACCTCCACAGGCCTCGCACGTCATGCAAGAGTCTGTAGAGTTGATGATGCCGGACGAGTCCTTGGCAGCACGTTCGTCGATCTTTTGGAGGAGTAGATCAATCTTTGGCCGGATGAGACCTTGGCAGCACGTTCGTCGATCTTTTGGAGGAGTAGATCAATGTTTGCAGCGAGCGCATCCGTCTCCTTCACGGTATGTGTGCCCCTTTGTGGTTTGGTTGGGGCTGTTTCTTCCCCCCAAGCTTGATTTTCTACAATTTTGTTGATTAACGCTGTAGCGTTAGCAACATTTAGTGATAGAAAGGCACCACCAGCAGTAGCGTCGAGGTGCCCCTTCGACATGGGATTCAACCCATTGTAGAAGTTCTGAAGCACCAGCCAATTCTCCATCCCATGGTGAGGGCATTGTTGGATATAGTCTTGTAGCCTCTCCCATGCTTCAGGGATGGGTTCCAGCTGTGTTTGCTGGAAATTGGCGATTCTTCCCCTTAATGCGTTGGTTTTTCCCATGGGGAAGAACTTGGCGAGAAATGCCGTGGAACATTTGCTCCAGGTGTTAACGGCTTCTTTATCCTTGTAGAACCACTGTTTTGCCTTCCCTACGAGAGAGAAGGGAAACAGACGGAGCCTGATGGCATCCGCTGTGACGTCCTTGATGGCGATTGTGTCACAAAGTTCTAGGAAAGCCTGCAAGTGATCGTTGGCATTCTCGTTGGGTAATCTACAGAATGGACTTCCCTGCACCATGGAGACCAATCCAGTTCGAAGTTCAAAATTCTTCTCCCCGAGATCAATGACTGGCCCAGTGGGCACATTGGCAACAACGGGGACAGAGAACTCACAGAGTGACTTTTGGGCCATCTCTTCAGTTTGTGCAAAAACGACTGGTTCCTGTGTCGATGGAGTGGCAGAAGAAGATGAAGTACAAGACTTCTTCTTCCTTAGGAGTGCCTCCGAATTCGGATTGTAGTTTTCTAGCAAAGAGAAACCAGGCATACACTATCCTGTTTTCATCCACAATAGGAGAAAACATACAAGTTAGCCTGCATAGACAAAGGCTATTTCTCCTGAAGTTATAAACATATCCATGTTATGCTAGATTCAATTTTCCAATGCCTTCCCCGGCAACGGCACCAGAAATGCTTGTTGGCATTCCTTAGCGCATCCACTAAAGATAGACGGATAGTCTACCTCTAGCAACTACACTAGGAAACGCCACGATAGATCTTAACCTTTTAGAGATAATATCCGCAAGCGCACGGATTTATCGTCATAGCATTTCACCCGGAAGTATTATCAGGGTATCGTATTTATAATTTTCGTAGGAAGGCATGGAATGAGTGAAGTGCTCTAGCATGGATATTGGTTTATAACATCATTCATAGAAATAAGCCAGCTTGCTACACAGGGGTAAAATAATATGATTTGTAGATAGTGGGCACACACACGGAGCAACCTCAAGGATAAATAAACAGATAGAAGAAGTAAGAATAAAGAATAAAAGAACATCCTAAGTGGAGCAGGTACATCCTATATAGTTGTGCGTAGAACAGCTAATGTCATGTGTTGTACACGTCAGGAGATAGGTCAAAGTCAAGAGTAAAGGGGAGACCCCAGCAGCTGGTCTGCCAGCCGAGTGAGGCATTTACGAACTCCTACACAACATACGAACGTGGGGATACAAGGGACGGACAGGGCTGTCACCACCTGCCGCCTACCCCTCAACCGTGGCATGCCGTCATATTTGTAGGTTCCCTCGTATCCGGACACCACGTCCGCACACTAAGGAGCTACCCAAGTCCCCCATGGACTCCCACCATACGGATGGCCGAGCTAGGACAAGAGCAAACCCGAAAGTACTACAAATCGTTATTCCATTCCTATCATCATCTCTAGCTATGCAAAACATATGAACAATGATGAACGAATATGAACATGATGAACAATTCTCATATGAATTATAGTCTAGTTCATAACCCTGGAATATATCATAATCACAACTATACTCTAGTTCTAGCACAAGACTATATATATGAAATAGGAACTTGAATAAGGAAGAACTCATATTGAAATATTACCAAGAGTAGCTCTCCTTTCAAGGAGACAAGCCCTCCTTGATAGCTCAACCTTGCTCCAAGAATGACTAAGTGGCTAGACTAAAGCAAGAGAGTGAGGAAGAGAGTGAAGCTCCAATTGTGGTGTGTATGAGTGTGAGCCTCTCCCCCTCCTTTTATAGCTTGACATAGGTGGTTCCAGAGGGAATATTCCAGAATCCACCCGCGCACCGCCCTCCTGGCCATTGAATCTACTGACACGAGAGAGCTGACCGCAGGGCGCCACGTGGAGGGGGCGATCGCCCCCCTGGGAGCGACCGCCCCCAGGTAGCACCGTCCCCCGACCGCCTTTGGGTGGTCGGTTGCTGGATGGGCCTGGGCTTCTGTGCTGCTGTGGGTTTGGCCCAATTCGACCCCGAAGTGGATTTTCCTTCTTTTGGTTGACTTTACACTTCTCTGGAAAGCGCCTTTCTGCTGAATTATTCCCTGTACTTTGGTGTATAATCTGCAGAGTGTAGAATCTTCCAGTACAAGTGGAACTAGGTTAATAGTATAATTATATGTGTATAAGGATACATAATCCTCCCCTTTTGACCTATAGTTGGCGGTATAAAATTGTCAATAAGAACCGCCAACAATAGACATGCCGCCGAGACACCGGAACAGCCTCAGCGGTGGAACCGGAAGGAGGAAGAGGGACGTTCTCCGTATTAGCTGCAGAGCCGGCAGCCATCACGGGTCGCGGAATCTGGGTCTTGGGTGGAAGTCCGGCGATGATGGACGACACTGGAGGTGGGATCGGGGAACGGGAAGGAGTGGCCATGGGTATTTGAGAGGTGTAGAGCATGAGATTGGGGCGCCGGTTTGAGGTTGACGGGGAACTTCAAATTTTCTCGGCGACTCAGTCCAAGAGCAAGAGCATGTGACGGTGCTGTGATCGCGGAGTGGGCGCAACCCACCGTGACTCCGTGAGCGTGTTCCACGGACAAGTTTAATTTTTCAAATCCACACTAGTCTTACCAGTCACCACAATTATGGCCCTTTCACCCCCCAAGATATACAGTAAAATGCACCAAAAGATGCCCTCTCCTTTTCAAAAAAAAAAATACATGCCCTATTATTGTCATAAGCATATTTTAATCATGAAGAAGTCGAATAAAATAGATTTTGATCAATTGTTATCTTACTGTATATTTTCATTTGCTAAAGAAACATATAGTTTCAGAGGCACTTTGAATACAAATTCATTAGTACAAGTTTAATGTTCTAAACTTATATAATTTGAGTAATTGAATGTCAAAATTTGTATAAGTTGATTTTCCCTTTGTTTGAATATGGCTACCATTCCAGGACAGCAAAGATCCCTAAAATACTGAGCCTATAAACTTCAAGATTAATGAACTAAATACAAATAATTTGTTATCGATGCATACTTTGTCGACTAATGAAAGCATTAGCACTATTCCATCCTAAAATAAATTCGGGATAATAAGGGTGGAGAAGTCAAGTAGATGAGTTCCACCACTTGAAAGTGGAAACTAATCAACTCAACCGTGTTCAATTCAATAAATTCACATTAGGATTCATGGTTTTAGTTTAACTTTGATGCCTTGTTTGGAATGTAGGGAAAAAATGTTTCTTTGTTTTTCTTATGAAAAATAACTGATTTTTATGAAATTCCTACATCCTAAACTCCTATAAAGCTAATGCCCACTAGCCTATTTCTCTAGCATATCCTTAAGCCATCTCATCACATGGTTCCACTAAATCAATTAGTTCAGACACTTAATTTCATTTATTGAGTTCCATGAAGTCCCTACGTTGGCCTCTCCACCTTTCCTCCACTAAGGATGATCTGGAAACTACTTCCACCTCTACGGATAGCTAATTGATGCATGCACCATGTGTTTTAACATTGCTCATGCCACTACGATTCATCATTGTACTATTTGTTATGCCAATGTATGCTATATTATATTACTTTTCTAAATTCTTTTGTTTACATACTAAAATTCATATTTGAAAATTCCCGCAGCAATGCGCGGGGAATCACCTAGTTCTAAAGAAAGCATAACGGGCATGGAGAGTGGAATTTATTTGTTGTTATAAAATTGTTTGTACCAAATCTATTCTACAAATTTGGTTACGTCTCGTTTGCAATTCAGTACTTCATTTCCAATATCTTGGGGGGGGGGGGTGTTATTTGATTCTTTCTAAGAAAGTACATTCCAAGATAGACCTATTTTGGGCTGAACGAACTAATCGTGCCTTGCCGCGGGCATTGTCTTTTAAACCACTATGCAATGTCCAGGCCTTGTAAAGTGGTTTAAAAGACAATGCCCATGACAAGTTTAACTACGCAGCATTGTATAATGGTTTAAAAGACAAAGATTGATCATTCAGCATGGATAATCAATACTTGATGCGGGCCTTGTTGTCATTGACCAAGCTAAACTTGAGGTCATTAGTGTGCCGACGAAAATAGCCTTCCTTGAATCAGTTATGATTTTATGAAGTGTGCTCTTCTTAACACACAATGGATTAGCATGATCATGAAAAGTGCGGCGCTGACTAAGAGGAGCATCTTTTATGGATTCCATGTCTATTCTATTCTCTGCCTACCACAATTCTTACACCACTTGTACACGACACCATTTATTCCACCTTCTTGTCCTTTTTTCCAAATGTGCTGCACAACTCTTAGAGGCGCATCAAATTTCTCTGCAACTCCCTTTGAAACCCCAGGACGTAGCTTAGGAGGCTCAGTCTCTGCCAATAGCTCTAGGTATATGGCGATCTTTAAATCATCAGGATAGAACCGCAGTTTATTATTATTGGAACCTATAAACCAGAAGCATGTACTGCTCGTTAGTGGAGAAAACTGTAACTGAACCTGAACCTGAACCTGAACCTGAACCTGAACCTGAAATAGACTGAAGATATGAACCTGGCACCTTTCCGACAATAGACATACCATGTCCGACAACAAAGAAAGCTAAATCTGACATCTATCCAACAGCAAAGAAAGCTAAAAAACTATACTAAACTGATGTTGAACCAGACTAAAAAAAATTGAACGTGATCCAACTAACAAATAACTGAAATTTTAACTAGCATATGCATACTATTCATCGTCCGAGTCCGACAATGGATGAACTATTTAAACTGAACCTAAACAGACACCGTGTGTTGGCACACCTTGTTGGCCATTGACGGCATCTACTTGCACTCCTTTTGTCCCTCCATCATTCACAGCAGGAGCTTTGCATGCCAAAAAAAAAAAGAAATAAGATCACCTAAGAAACAAAGGTAGTCAATCTAACAGGTTCTATACAGAAAACTGAAAATCACCATTTGATAACCCGTCTACTTGAACGCCATCTCTGCTGCAACATCATCTTGTTCTCCGTCTGCTTGTTAGCCATCACCTAAGATATGGAACATAGGCACAAAAAAGTTCAGATCATGCACAGAGGGAAGACACAACAGATCGAGGATCATGATTAGGTACTCACCTTGATTCCCATCTGCGAATCTCCGACCCGAAACAGTCCCACAGCCATCCCTAATGTTGTGAGTGCAGTAAGCATGTATATGCATGGTGCTTGAACATGACATATGGAGGTGGTCTATAGAATCTTGAGGTACTTGGAGGGAACCCTACCAAAAGGGTTATGGTTCAGAAAGAATGGGCACTTGAACTTGGAAGGATACCGTGATGCAGATTGGGTAAATAGACAGGATGATATAAGGTCTACATCCAGATATTGTGAGTTTGTAAGGGGTAATCTTGTCTCTTGGTGAAGCAAGAAGTGAAGCAAGCAGTGGTGGCATGGTCTGCTTAGGACAATAGCATTGAGACCGTGCAAGATGATGTGGCTAAAAGGCCAGCTAAGTAAGCTAAGGCTGTTGAGAAATGAGACTATGATGCTTCATTTTGACAACATTGCGGCGATCAATATCGCAAACAATCCAGTTCAATTTAACCATACAAAGCATGTGTAGATTGATAGGTTCTTCATTAAGGAGAAGCTAGATAGTGGTGTCTTAAGGCTAGAATACATCAAGACTTGTAGCTAGTTAGCTGATTGTTTCACAAAAGATCTAGGTCTAAAGAGAATGAGTCAAGCTGTAACAAGATGGGGCACGAAGATTTTTTTTTTAGCCCATCTTAAGGGGAGCGTTGGTGTAAATAGAACATCTGTAAAGGGCATTTGTGCAAATAGTTGAATAAAAGTCAGTGTGCTAGGAGAAGTAGCACCCAGCGTTTTCCCAAAATCAACATAAGGCAACCTTCCCTTTGTGGTCCCTGTGGAAGTTGTCCTAACAGCAATCTAAATAGTAAATCTATCAGCTCATAGCCATAGATACTCATAAGTGGACCGCCAAAGTTAAGATCTGATGGGCTTTCCTTTGGAAGGGCCTAACGTGAGGTGAGGTCATTGTGCTATGGCTTGAAATGTGTTCCTGCCCATGACACATCAAAATTTGGTAAATTTTGACCAAACAAGGGAATCCCTTATGACAAATGACTACAAATTGCATAGGACCTGATATACTAAGGAAAGAAATTGGTCACATGCTCAGACAGACAGGTAGTTGACAGATTTTGCTGTCTGAGCTCTGAAGTCATAGCTTGTGCAATCGTGAAACTAATTGAAGTAGCATACAAGAACAGCTCATGGTGTTGACATACATCATCTTTCCCTGGTAGAAGTGCAAAGAGTAGTTCCCTGTCCCTATTATATTGCTTTCACATCCTCTGCAAAGTTCTAGAAGATTAAGATTATCAATATAAAAAATGAACCATCTGTAAACCTATCAAGGGATGACTATACTGTCCTCTTAAAATAAAAAAATGAAATTACTAAATATCATCAAACGACTGGGAGTTACTGTGAGATTACTCCCTAAACCCTAAACCCTAAACCCTGAAATAGCATACAAGAACAGCTCATGGTGTTGACATACATCATCTTTCCCTGGTAGAAGTGCAAAGAGTAGTTCCCTGTCCCTATTATATTGCTTTCACATCCTCTGCAAAGTTCTAGCAGATTAAGATTGTCAATATAAAAAATGAACCATCTGTAAACCTATCAAGGGATGACTATACTGTTCTCTTAAAATAAAAAATGAAATTACTAAATATCATCAAACGACTGGGAGTTACTGTGAGATTACTCAACTTCTATGGTTAACCATGAGTAAGGTTTTAAACAAAATACTACTTGTACTCCAGAATAGCTATTGTCTAATGTCCTAGGATATGTGCAGGCAAACATAGAAATTGTCCTAGAATATGTGCAGGCAAACATAGAAATATGCACATGTACAGAGATATGATAGAACTAATACGTTTCATCTAAGGTACCCTCGTACCATTTTGTTTCAAATAATGTTTGGCCACTTATCAAGAAATAATAATGGACAAGGACCTGTCTTGGAGATGGTATTGTGTCCAAAACAACAAAAGAACAGATCTACTACTAGCATTGGCGGATCCGCGGGGGGGTGGCAGTAGTTGGCGAGAGGTAGTTCATGAATTCTGTGATGTGGCAAAGGGGATAACTTGAAATGTATATTAAAGGCCTCTAAAATAGCTATAATAGCAGACCTAAATGAGGCTATAGAGGGCTATGGCGCTAAATTGTACAAGGACACAAATAGCTTGATATGCACCAACTATTGTGGGCTATAGCATCAGCTATTGCCAAAGATTTAGAGCCTTGAAAAAAAAAGCTGAATTGTGTATAAATATGCTTCCAGAACATTGATGAACCATCATTTTTCCATCAGAGGTCAAATCACAGAAGATAGTAGCACAGAAGTACTTTAAAAAATTATCAAACCAGATGCAGCTATTATGATAAATAAACATCTGAAGAATGAGCTCTACCAAATGGCATTTGTAATGATAATTACAACAGATAAGGCAATTTGTGTGTATGGTGTTCTCAAAATGGCCAAAGAAATCGAGAAGCACCCTGACTCAAGCGTAAAGGCACAATCCAGTGACACCAAGAGGCTTGCTAATGTGCCAATTCACTGAGACTGCATCGCAGCATCTTCAATTGTACTCCTAGTAAACTGAATTCAAGCTGCAGTTTGTGGCTTCTGCTGCCATTAGTTAGCACGGTGCCTGCACAAGCACAGCAAGTAGCCATACAGGATAGCATCTATCTTACTGCGATAGTACACTAGTACAGATCATGAAGAGGCATTTTAGATTCAGTGTTGGTGTTTCCTGCTATAGCCTTCAGGGCCTTGGGGATCAGCACGGAACAGCATCAAGGTCACCGAAGCATATAACATAACAATTTCCGCGAATTTCAGGAATCCAAATTGCAACCCATTGTGGCACCATCATCAGTGAGGAACAAATCAACCTATGATTTTGCAATTTATTCCCTTTTTTTTCCTTTAGGGGAAACTCATTTCCAAATTCCTATCATCAACATTACAGAAAAAAAAAGAGGAAACAAAGAACTGAATCCAGTCCAATCGAATGCAATCAAATCAAATCAAATCCAACGAGAAATTGGGCCACACCACGAAGCTAGAACTCCTGGTCTACACTGTACAGCGGACGCCTATCTTCACTCAGATCAAAAAAGTGGAGACGCCTATCTGAACCCCTTCAGCAGCGAGTACCTCGCCGCCTTCGCGGCCGGGCCAGCAGCGTCTCCATCCTGCAGTGCTGCGAGTCTCACTCTCACCGCCGCCTGCAGCACCCCATCGGGCTCGGCCAACTCCGTCGCCGCAGCCGACGGAACCTCCAGCTCGAGCGGAGCTTGGGGCCCCGCGACCGCCGAGATGTCTCGGAAAAGGTTGGTGATGTCCCGGAGCGGGACGCGGCCCGGCACCCGCGCCGCCCTGGCCGCGCGCTTCGGCTTCTTCACACCGCAGCTCCTGACACTGTAGCCGGGCCGCCGGGAAGCCGCAACCGCCGATGCGGTGGCGTCCGAAGTAGGAGGAGGGGCGTTCTCCTTGTCCTCAGCTGCAGAGCCGGCAGCCATCCTCGGGTGACGGGGCGGGCGGTGGTGGTGGTGGGGCGGTGAGGATGGACGACGCTGGAGGTGGTGAGGTTGGGGAACGGGGAGGAGTGGTTCCATGGGTATTTGAGAGGTGTGCCGGAGGTCGGAGATGCCGCGATCTGGTCGGGATTTGAGTTTTCGGGGCAAAGGATGGAGACGAGTGGAGGGATCTGAGCAAATTTTCGCGAAACGCTGCTGAGCGATGGCGGGGTGGTTTCGCGGATGGGGAGGGTGGCGGGGACTTCAAATTTCTTCAGTGACACAGTCCAAGCGCATGAACGAGCATGTGACGGTGGACCGGTGGTGTGAGCGAGGAGTGCGCGCGCCTGTTTGGTGAATTGTGACGCCCAAAACAAGGCAGGCGGCATTCCTGAAATGTGCCGAGCGGCGGCCGCGCTGGCCAGCTGCTGCCGGCGTGACTCCGTGGAGGGTGTTCAAACTACGCTAGGCTCACCAGTCACCCACACATGGCCACATCATATGGCCCACATGGGCCCTTTCACCCCTACAAAATGCACTTAGAATGTTGGCATAAAAAAATACATGCTCTCTCGTCCTAAAATGATGTGTGTTTTAATCATGAAGAATTGAAATAAAACAGAATTGACCAATTATTATCTTATACTATATATTTTCTTTGGTTAAAGGACAATATATAATTTCAGAGGCGCATTGAAAACAAATTCATTAGTACAAGTCCAATGTTCTAAGCTTATATGATTTGAATAATTGTTGGTCATATTATGTATTAATATTGAGCCGGTAAACTAAAGATTAATAAAGTCATTACAGGTAACTTGTTACCGACACATACTTCCTCCATTAATGAAAGAATACCACTATTCCATCCTAAAATAAAATCGGGATAATAAAGGTGTGCATGTGAAGTAAATGAATTCAACCTAGACAAGTTCTACTCTACCACTAGAAAAGTAGAAAATAATCAACTCAACCATGTTTGGTTCAATAATTTCATATTACAATTTATGGTTTTAGTTTAACTTTGATGCCTTGTTTGGACTGCAGGAAAAAAAATCTTTTCTTTGTTTTTCTTGTGAAAAAATAATTGGCTCCTATGAAATTTTATTTAATTTCTTTAAAGCTCCTGTGTTCCAAAGAACTCCTCAAGCATTAAATAATGGAATTTATTTGTTGTTATAAAATTGTTTCTACCAAATCCATTCTACAAATCTGGTCTTCTTTTGATTACATTTTCACATTGCAATGCAAATATACTCACAAACGCACGTGCTCACGTGACCGGCCTCCTTCACCTCCGTGCACTGCGCGGAGGTCCGCTCCCACTTGCATTGTCCTCGGAGGTCCACACACCCACATCGTCCTCATGCACATCCGTTGCGCTACTCCATTCGGGCATAAAGATGCCCGAGCCTATCTTCTTGCTGAGCAGGGGGGTGGCGAGGGGGGTGGAAGAGTAGAGGCACCACACCACTCTATCAATTGGAGGCGAGGGCAGCGACGAAGCCAGGAAAAAAATTTAGGATGGGCTGAACAAGTCGTGTCCTCGCCTTGCCTGGCCGCCCACCGCAGCCATCTAGGAGCTGCGCTGGCACCGGCCACTGCGTAGAGGCAAGCACCATGGCGGCCGCGCGCTCACCCGCTGAGCCGCCCCTGCCCCCGCAAGTCTGTGACAAATGCTCGATGCGATGAGGATGAGAAGGTTGGGCACCTGTGTGGGTTACGGGGAGACAGGTTTTGTTTGATTGTTTCCACTTTTTAGGATTGGGCTCGGACCTTTTTAGTGTGATGTTCGATCTCTATTGGTCCAATAAGCAATACGTATTCTTTTTATCTCTAATAATTCAGCCCTTCATAATCTATCTATATAATTAAACATAAAAATCAAGGTGGGGCTTAGAGGGGCACTACCTACATGGGCGAGGGTGTGGAGGAGAGGCGCCATGCTACTTCATCGACTGAGGCAAGGGGCGGAGAAGGTGAGGTGCTGCACTACTCCATCAATTGGGGCGAGGGGGCAGAGCCTGCCTTCTTTCCACGCTACTCCATTGGGGCGAGCAAAGGTGTCGTAGCCCTATCCATGGAAAGGGGGCAGAGCAGGAGCAATGCAGAACGTGGCTACCAATATGTGGTGCGTTGCCAACGTATCCGGCAGGAGGCGCATGATGGTGGTTCGTCTGGAGACCCCTCGAGCATATGCCTAACAAAATGTTTGGCAAAATGCCCCAAAGGGATAACCATACCAACCGAAAGATACGATGATTTTATGCAAAGAAATGCATCTAGCTAGACATGCCATTTTTAAGCTTCGCTTGAGCAAGAAATGCAGCCAAACAAGTGCATCTTGTATTGCACATGCCAAGCTAAAGTTATCTAGGCTTATTTTCCTAGACCAAGCATCATATCGAATATGAACCAACATACAAAGACACCCTTGGCCTTATTCTCTTAGTCCATTGCCGGCCCGACTCTAATCCGACAATGTGTCCAGCGAATCACTCACTACCGGAGAGCGAGTGTTTGCCGATGGCCTAGGAGTTTGCCAATGGCCAAGGAATCTGACATCGGCAAACATCCCGGTTTGCCGATGGCAAAGTGAAGCCATCGGCAAACACATTGTTGCCGATGGCCGGGCCATCGGCGAACAACGGCCATCGGCAACACTCCTGTTTGCCGATGGCCAGGCCATCGGCGAACAAAAGCCATCGGCCAAGAATTTGTTTGCCGATGGCCGGACCATCGGCATACCGAGACCATCGGCAAACTTCGCCCGAGCCGACGGCGACCGACGCCGTCCGGTTTGCCGATGGCTGCCGCCGTTAGGCCATCGGCAACCGCTGCGTCGTTTGCCGATGGCCACGGCCAACGGCAAATCGTAGCCACGTGGCAGCCTGGGGAGAGCCCAGGCCCACCTTGTTTGCCGATGGCCGGCCATCGGCAAACAGGCATTGCCGATGGCTTTCCAAGGCCATCGGCAAACAATACTTTTTTTTTTGTTTTTTCCTTCCCATTCTTTTTCTGGTGTCTTCCTACCTCACATACAACCCACCTCCAGAATTTGGGACGATTTTGAACTTTTGAGCTATATTTCGTTAATTATTTTGTTTTCTTTGAATTTTTCCCGCACCTCAAAATTTGAACTGCAGGTACATGAAATAATGTAGACTTTTTATTTGAAAAATGATATTCATGATTCTCGGAGTAAGTTGAGGCCGTATCCAGGAGCTCGCATGAAATTACGACCGTGATGGCCTCGTAACATGGGTAGCGACGTGCCGGGAAAGTGTTTTTAAATTATATAAAATCCAAACGGAGTCCGAAATTGACGAAACTTGACGAGTTGTGTTGGCATGGCATGTGTAGTGTGGTAAAAATTTCAAAAAGTTTTGAGCAAGTTATGACGTCGGATGGTCAAAATCCGACATCTCCACATGTGATCCCGGCCATCGGCAAAGTATGTGGCCCGGAGCCACGTGGCACGGTTTTGCCGATGGCCATGGCCATCGGCAAACATCCCGACACAGGATAACGGGCCGGCCCACTCCTCTCTCTCTCCTTCTTCTCACTTCTCTCACTTCTCTCTCCTCTCTCCGGCCCCGACCGCCGCCGCCGCTCGCCCGCCCGCCGTCGCCGGCCACCGCTGCCGCCACTTCCTCCGTGAGCAGCCGGCCGGTGGCCGGATCTCCCCCCCCCCGGATCTCCGCCGCCCGTCCCGCGCCCCCCCCCGTCCCGCGCCCGCCGCCGCCCAGCTCCTCGCCGGCGCGGTCGCCTCCCGCAGCTCACCGCCGCGGCCGCCTCCACCCCGGTCCGCGGCGCCGCTCCACCTGCATCCCCGCTCTCCGCCCGTCCCCGTGCTCCCCGCCGGCGCCCGCCGTCGCCACATTCCCCCCCGCGGCGCGCGCCCGCCCCGTCGCCCCCCGCCGCGCCCCCCGCTTCCCGCGGGAAGGAAGGAAGAAGGAGGCGAGGAGGAAGGGAAGGGAAGGGGAGGAGAAGAGAAGGGGAGGAGGAAGAAAAGAAGGAGGAGAAGGAGGAGAAGAGAAGGGGGAGGAGGAAGAAGGAGGAGGAGAGGAAGGAGAAGGGAGGAGGAAGGAGGAGGGGGAGGAGGAAGGAAAAGGGGAGGAGAGGAAGGAGAAGGGGAGGAGGAAGAGAGGAGGAGGAGGAGCCGGAGAAGGTCCGCTTCGTTCGTCCACCGTCCGTCCACATCGCCGCGCGCCGTTCGTCGCCGTTCGTCCGTTGTCCGTCCACGCGCGTCGCCGGAGGAGAAGGTAAAGCTCTAGGGTTGTCGGCCATCGCGCCGTTTTTCGTGTTGACGGCCTTCGTGCCGGGTTTGTGGTTGTATGGGCCATCGTGCCGCAAATGTGGGCGCCGGCCTTCGAGCCGGTGGTTTTCTTGCGGGTCTTGGAACCTCCCCGTACGGGGAGGTTCTGCGCCGAAATTTTCAACAAATATTGATATCTTTATTGCTTTGCGGAAGCGGGACTTGTCGGAGGGACCTTGACCGTGTTCGTGCACCTACCCGCCTCTGCGCCGCCAGCCTAGGTATAATTCACCTCTCTTCCTTATAGTTGTTGTAAGTACATTGCGTAACCGAGTTAGGCGTCTCCCGTCCGAAAGGGATTCGCGGTCGTTGGTATGCGGATCAGTGCATATCTGCGACGGTTTCTCTTTCGGATTGTCCACGTTTTTTGGACAGCCCGAGGATGCGTAGATGGGTTAGCTTCCATGTTCCGCCCCCGTCCGAGTCGGAGTTTCGTCAGCCCCCTCCCCGTTGTTCTCCGGATACACACTCTCCCTGTCGGGACGTGTATCGGGAGAACAGCGGGGAGGTGCTGCCGAAATTCCGTCTCGGACGGGAGCGGAGCATGGAAGCTAACCTCATCTACGCATCCTCGGGTGGGATTAGGACCTATCCTTCACCTAGTAGATGGTAGGAACGCCTTGTAGATGCAGATGTTGGTCTTATTACTCGCTTACGTTGGCGCATGACAGAGGATGGCTGACCGTGAGTGGATGTACACGGGATTCAAAGACAAGACCAATGAATGGGTTAAGGGGACCGGGGACTTCTTGGAGAAGGCATTTGGCCCAGCTTCTAAAGGGGCGATTCGGGTGTTTTGTCCCCAGTAGCAAGTGTAAGAACCGGACAAGGAAAGAGCAACGACGGATGAGAAATGATATTTGGGCGAACGGGTATGTTCCAAACTATACCCGCTGGATCCTCCATGGGAACCCCAACGGGTTACGGAGGCGGTGGTGAGACCGGACCTCGAGGGGTTTGATCAAGATGCCGGAATGGCGAGACTTGCTTGAAGACGTTGAAGCCATTCAAGGATTGGAGATGGTGGAAGAAGATCCGAGGCGACCGCAAAGGCGTACTATGACATGATGGAGGCGGCAAAGGAGCCCCTTCACGAGAAGACCCGCATTTCTAAACTGGATGCCATTTCACGCCAAATTGGGTTGAAGTCGTCACTGGGCATCAGTCGGGAAGGTTTTGATCTCGTGTGGTAACTGTTGGCGGGCTGCTTCCGGAGGAGCATTGCCTGCCGAAAAACACGACCGAGTCACAGAAGCTCCTTCGTGCACTCAAGATGCCTTATCGCCCGATCCAAGCTTGTAAGAACGGGTGTGTCCTGTTCCGGGGAGACCACGAGGCAGCAACACACTGTCCGGAGTGCAAAGCCTCTAGGTACGTGGAGGTAGAAGGCGTGATGGCACTAAGAAACAGTCTAAGATCCCGAGATGGTCATACGACACCTTCCAAGGTACTACCAAGGCTGCAACGGCAGTACATGACAGAGGAGTCCGCGAAACAAATGACTTGGCACAAGAATGGCAAAAGATACAGTGACAAGATGCAGCACCCGGCGGATGGTGATGCATGGAAGCACTTCGATGCCATGAATCCTCGCATGGCCGAGGAGGCTCGAAATGTACGCGTAGCGCTGGCAACAGATGGGTTCAACCCGTTTGGAATGATGGCGGCCCCGTACACTTGTTGGCCCGTGTTTGTGATCCCCCTCAATCTTCCCCCGGCGTCATGTTCGACCCCAAGAACGTGTTCTTGACGCTGATAATACACGGACACCCGGGCAACAAAATGGGTGTGTTCATGCAGCCAGTGTGGGATGAATTGCAGAAAGCTTGGGATGAGGGGGTACTGACGTATGACCGAGCTACGAAGACGAACTTCACGATGCATGTGTGGTACCAGTACTCAATGCATGACTTCCTGGCGTATGGCTTGTTCAGCGCGTGGTGTGTTCACGGGAAGTTCCCTTGCCCAACATGCAAGGCAGATGTGATGTTCACCTGGCTGGCACATGGGGAAGTCCTCGCTGAGAAGATCAAGAAGCAGTTCTGGGTGAGTCTTTCAATCGCAACGCATATCTCAATACTACGCATTTGTTGGACTTTTCTCAAACAATGGAATGATGTTTGATGCCTGTGTGCAGTTGTACTATAGGTTGGCGGAGGGGCAGGACCCCGATGTGGCGGACCGGCATCAGGACAAGGTGTGCGAGTTGCGGATCAAGGACATGTTCCACGAGGCGCACACCCAGGCCGGTCATCTCCTACTACGCCAACTTCAGGGGGGTGAAGGTGGATAAGACCCAGGCGTCGGCAAACCTGGGGAATTTGGCCCAGCGTACCCCAGGTTTGCCGATGGCCGCGGCCATCGGCAAACTGACCATAAGTTTGCCGATGGCCACGGCCATCGGAAAAAAAATCAGGGAATTCTTTTTTCAAAACAAAAGAAAAAAAGCCGGCGGCCGTGGCCATCGGAAAATAAGACTGTTTGCCGATGGCCACGTGGCGTCAGCCATCGGCAAACCTGCCGTCAGCCTGACGGCGGGGAGGCTGACGTGGAGTGTTCGCCGATGGGGGCCACGGCCATCGGCAAATAGTTTTCCGATGGCATCCACTTTTGCCATCGGCAAAAAATTGTTTTCCGATGACGATATTGCCGATGGGAGGTTGCCGATGGCCACGTCACTTTGCCATCGGCAACCTCTTTTCCGATGGCTTACAGGTGTTTGCCGATGGCATCAAGCCATCGGCAAACACTGTGGATCCGGTAGTGACTATAATTAGCACGAAGCATCATTGCATCAATCAACCTGCAATGCCGCGTTCAACTACGTGCCAGCCATCTCCCGACCTCAACTCTTCCATTCCATGGCAAACCACTACTCGTACCACACTAGCGACTACGGCAGTACTGCTGCCCAACGCCTCAACCTCCACGGAACAAGAAATAATGCACAACGCACACAACTTCCGGTGGCATATTTCTTTGTTTGTCTCACATCGATCCCTTCAGCTCTGCAAAATCTCGCCGTCTCCGGAATCTCCCCGCGCTCGAGATCGATCTCCACGAAAATGATGTCCGGCGCCTCGGCGTCCACGACGGCACAATACGCGGGCATAGGTGTCTTCGTCGCCATCGTCCTCTACGTCCTCCTCGACCTCACCCGCCGCTCTTTCAACTCGGTCTTCCTGACGCGCCGACACGACGCCGACGCCGATGCTGACGCGGCAGGCAGCACTGGCGCCGCCGACGACGCTGTCGCCCGGCCCTCGCCGCCGCGCCCGGTGCAGGCGCTCGGTCTCCGCCCCGACGACGTCGCTGTGCTGCCAACGTTCACGTACCGCGCGACGACGTCGCCGGAGAGCCGTGGCGATAATGCGAAGGGCGCGGACCCGGCCGTTGCGGCGACGGCGGCGGATAGCTGCTCGGTCTGCCTCGACGAGCTCCGCGACGGCGCGCTGGTGCGCATGCTGCCGTCGTGCAGGCACTACTTCCACACGGCGTGCGTCGACGTGTGGCTGCTGTCGCACGCCACGTGCCCGGTGTGCCGGGGCAGCCCGGGACCGGAGAAAGTCCGCCTGGGCGTGGGGTCGCTGTCGCCGCCGCTCCCGCAGCTTCGCCGGTTCGGGGCGGGGGCGGTGTCGGTGTCGCCGGATGGAGGCGAGACGTCGGGAGCCAAGCACAACGCCGTCTCATCCAGGTCGCCGTCTCCAGTCAGGTCCCCCATGCGTTTTGAACTTATGGTTGCTAATTTGGTGATGTCACCATCGCCGACTCGGTCAAGAACGCCGGACAGCCGAATGTGCGGGACAAGAACACCTTCTCCGGCAACGTTGGAGCCGCACGACGTCGGAGTGTAGAGCTGGCAAAAATGTACATGGTTTTACACTTTTCAGGCTAGAGTTTTCTATGCTTCACTCTGCATTTCTGCCCAGCGAATTTGTCATGCAATGCAGAGTTCATGTTTTCTTCCCATAACAAATTTCAAATTAACAATCAACTGAGATTTGGTTGACTGACATCAAAAAGTCGGTCCTCCCATCGAACATATTCCTTGCATCCTCTGTTGGAGTGCTTACTCTGTCCTAGCCCTACATCACTTCATATCACGTAAAGACTTCATTTGCTGCTATTCCGGTCTGAAGACATACCAAGGAAAAGTCGCCGTTTCAGATTCTGAACTCAATCCCAGAGCTTATGGTCTTACAAGAATCAATGCAAATTCAGGCTAAGCCTTACAAAAGATTGATTGTCTATTGATTATACAACACTCCGGATGTTCTAGGTGCTGCTGGCACATGATTTTCTTCACCACTGGATTCGTTACCTGACAGAAAAGTTCAGTCAAGTCAAATTCATGCACCGTAAAAGCAACTCTAGAAGGCTGCGTATACAATGGACTAGCTATAAGGGCTCCTACTTTTGTTAATCCTGTTGGGTTTTAGTTCCACATCGATAATTGATGGTAGAGTAGCACAACATATAAGGTAGGGGCAACCCTCACCTATTAGAGAAGTCTTTTGGGTTGAGTTGAACCTAAGGTCCGAATATATTGTGGGCTCCGGTGGAACTGAACCCGAGGGGCCGTCGTCGATGCCGCCGTTGACTTGCTGCAGCCGCGTGTCCATGAGCCGATGACCCTACGTGTGCTCATCACACATGTCGGCCACAACCATGCTCCACCTTGCATCGTATCCGCTCCGTGCCAACTGTATGCCTCGTCACCGTGTGACCATAAGATTTTTCCGACCATGGGCGAATCTGGCTCAGCTCGCGTGTCCATGAGCCGATGACCCTACGTGTGCTCATCACACATGTCGGCCACAACCATGCTCCACCTTGCATCGTATCCGCTCCGTGCCAACTGTACGCCTCGTCACCGTGTGACCCTAAGATTTTTCCGACCATGGGCGAATCTGGCTCAGTTCGCGTGTCCATGAGCCGATGACCCCTCGGGTTTAGGTCCACCGGAGCCCACAACATACCGAAGCAGGCTTACCACCGAGTCTACAAGTCGAGCAAGGACAGATCCGGCCGCAGTGGCGGATCCAGAAACGGGCTAAACAATACTACAAGAGCAAAATTTTTGCTAAGTACATACTAATAATAGACAAAAAATATAGAAATTATACTAATAATAAGCAAAAAAAACATAAAAATGCATTAACTATGTACTAAAAATAGGAAAATAAAAAGACTTGTTGCCTTAGTTTGTGGCACCCTCCCCCCACCCATCTATTACATCCTTGTCCCACCAACGGCCCTTGACCACCAAGATTGGCGCTTCCCCTCTCCTCTTAACCGGCACCACCCCGAGCATGCCCACCAATGGCCTGAGCGTCGCCTCCCCACTCAGCACCACCCCATCCTTTGTTTTCTATCTACCAAAAGAAAGATAATAGAACCAAGTAACGAAAGTGTTGAACAAGATATTGTAAAGTTTTTGGAGGGTGGAGAAATATAGAGTTTTTTTTTGTTAAAATGGTCTTCAAATGAGGAATTAGAGAGACGATTTAGTTACGAGGCGGGCTAAAGAATTAAAGATGGCGTCTGAAAGCCCAAAAGGTACTCAGGTTTGTATGTTCGATTTTCCCTTAAAGAATCCATGCATCAGTTGCCTTCGAACCACTACGAAGTTGACTTCGAGCCTATCCAATTGTCTACCAGCAAATTCAACTAACCTATTCAGTATTCTAGGATAACCAATCATCCACCAGCTCTAGATCATCACTGTCACTGACTCACTGAACGACAATCGATCAGGAGCCCGGCAGTTCGCCGACTAAACTACATACAGAAGACAAAAGAATACAAGCAACAACTCAAATCCATTATTATCCAGGTTTGTTAGTCTGCATGAACAATCGAACACCAGCACCCATGCAGTTTGCAAGGTCATATGATATTTAGCACGGAACGTCATGTCTTCTTAACCCAAGCCGAGTCCAGCTAGCGACCCAACTACAAATCTATCATGCACTTGGCATTCGTTCGGCGCACACATTTGACATCCCCTTTCATGCCTCCGTGTAACTCTCACGTCAACCACAGCTCAATGATTTGATCGGTTCCCAGCGACATGTCTCTGAAAATCATCTCAAGACCAGGTCATCGGAATCGGACGTTTTCGTTGGAGCACCACCAGCAGCAGCATTTGCCATGTCCACGGCCGTCTCGCCGCCGCCCGACTCTTTCAGCGATGCCCCGGCGGCACCTGGCTCCCCCAGTTCCAACTTCACGCTGCTGTACATCATCATCGCGGTCCTGGCCGGCGTGATACTCTACATGGCCATCCGCCATTGCCAGTCTGTCCTGGCCGAGAGGCGCCGGCTTCAGGCAGGCGGCCACGCCGAGGCCGAGGACGCGTCCGGGACGAGGCTTGGGCTTAGCGTGGACGACATCGCCGCGCTGCCCACGTTCACGTACCGGGCACGGGCCGCGTCGGCATCGCCGCACGGTGGCGGGAGGAGCCGCAGCAAGAGCAAGGGGAGGACGCCGGGCCGGGCGGTGGAGTGCGTCGTGTGCCTTCAGGAGCTGGAGGACGGCGACGTCGTGCGCGTGCTGCCCGCGTGCAGGCACTTCTTCCATGGCGGCTGCATCGACGCCTGGCTGCGCGCGCACTCGACGTGCCCCGTGTGCCGCGCGCACCCGGAGCCCGAGCGCGCGAGGCTGGCCGAGGCGGCCATGTCCCCGCCGCTGCCGCAGCTGCGACGGTGCGGCGTGTCGCCAGAGCGGCCCACTGCATCGCCGTCGCCGTTGAGGAACAGCTGCTCCTACTCGACAAGTGGATTTGGATCGCCAGGGCTTCACTTTGGGTCGAGGACTCCGTCTCCGACGCCACAGGTGTGTGCCAGGGTGGACGATAGATGCTCAAAGTCACCGGCTCCGGGGATGTCAGAAATCGTGGTTGTCCCGTCCAAGTCACCGTCGCCGATGAGGTTCAGCACGAGCAGGCAGTTGTCGGCGAGGAGCGTTGGAACATCGGAAAGCATAGAGGTGATTGCGTCAGCATCACAGTCACCGGTGCCAATTAGAGAGGACGGTGGTGGTTCCCTGTCGCCGGTGCCACATCGAGTAATTAGTTGAAAGAACATGGAGCAGACGCATTTAATATTTTCAGTGTTTTTTCACTCTTTAGTTATGATGAAAGAGGTTTTCTGTTTCTTTAATTCATATCTCAATAGTCGATATCCAACGGGGTCGAGTGATGATACGACAAAGTTGTCTCTGATCCTTAGGTGAGTGGTGATAAACTCAGATTTAGGGTGGACTTCACATTGTGCTGTCTACCTACAATAGTGAACATGGTCGTTGTGCCTTATCGAGTATCGACAGTTTACACCAACTCTACTTTCTTGCTATTCTTACGAACAACCTTAAACTTGCAAGCAAATCGAAAAACAGACAAAGAACAAGCGGACAAGCAAATATATCTTAGACCTTGTCTAAGAGATAAAGTATGCATCATGAATTTGGGGTTCTAGATACAAGGAGCCACGAGTGGTCTAGGTCGGCACACATGTTACAAAGAAAGTACTCTATCTTTCCCAAAACTGCGTTGTATTTTATTTTTTAACATCATGTTTGACCGTTTATCTTATTTAAAAATTTTATGTAAATTATAAAATAAATAATTTATTAGTAAAGTATCTTTAATGTATTATATACTTTATTCTGATTTATTTAATAAATAATTTAATAAAGTATATAATATTTGTATAAAAAGACGGATGGTCAAACATAATGTCTGAATATTAAAAATGATACTTTTTTTTTGAGACGGAGGAAGTAGCTAGAAGCTAAACTTTTCTTGGTGGCTGCTAGTAGTATTTTTAGGTAGAACATAGATCTAGGCTTGGGAGGTGTAAATCCTAAGTTAGAATGGACCCCTTGTGGGGGTTTAACTTTGATACAAGGACTCAGCCTATGACTAAAGGTCTAAACATCTTACTATCAATTCTGATCAACTTCAATGGATTTTCTCCATGAGGTTAGACCCATTTGAATTTCTCATTAACCAAAGATGTAGAACGAGATTGACTTTTTAGAGTGTACAAAAGATGTAGAAAAGTTGTTGGAGGATGAAAAAATACACAAAGTAAATTTTATTTAAATGACTAAAAATAATGATTTAGAGAGTCAGAGTTTAAGAAAGATTCTAAGATTCTGATCTTAGCCAACTAGTCCCATTTTAATTTATAAGACGTTTAACTTTTGAACCCCAAGTTTGACCACTCATCTTATTCAAAACTTTGTACAAATATTGTTAAATTTAAGTTATTCTTTAAGAACTTCTATTAATAAAGTCATAATAGAAAATATGATATTTTGTATAATTTTTTGGATAAGATGAGTGGTCAAACTTATAGTGAAAAAAGTCAAACATCTTATAAATTGAAATGGAGGTAGTATTTCTTAGTCCTAGCCTATCCAACCTCAACTAATTTAAGGTAAAGGTTTAGCCCCAGCTAATAACTACTTTAAACTAATTCAAACAGGCTCCCCAGCTAGTAACTACGTTGAAACCTTTGTCAGATAGATTACAAACAGTGGTATAATTTTCAATGAAACTATCCTTGATTGTGCGTGTGGTCAACGATGCTTGCTTACATGTCTTCACTCTGATTAAACGAAGATATGCATGCTACTATTTTATTGATCCACACAGGGATAGTATATTCATCCATTACACTATTCAATCGCTTGGGAACTTAAAAAAACATATAGCCGTTCTGGGACAAAATTTGAACTTTTAATAGTATAGCTATATCCCGAAAGTGAGTACAAAGTAGTACCTAGTTGGCCTTACAATGCAAATTGCATGAACTTGCCTATTTCGTCGACAGAACGGGTGCGGAGCAGAAACGAGGGCCTGAGCTGTACGATACTACTACATTGTGCTGATTTTCTGGGGTACTCAGGAATCAGGATCGCAAACAAGATTCGTCGACGATACATGCCTTGGCAGTTGGCAGTGCCAGCGAGGTGTGCACCGCATCGCGCCCGGAGACTACCTTGTCGAACGAGCCGCAAGAAACAAAGAGAGAGAAACGTTGCGTGCGGCTAGCTCCGTCTGAGTTGATCGTGCGAAAAGTGTGTGCCCTTCTGCTCGAAATAGCGTCTCGCTCTACCATTACAGACGTTGTCAAGAGATGACGACCTCTCAAAAACATCTACTAGCTACAGTCTATAATACAGTTCGTACCAGCACAGTTCCAGCTCCCATCCAACTCCAAGGAGAGACCAAGTTCGTTCTGCTAGCTGCAAGATCACTTGATCGGCACCTCACAGCCATCGACGGGATCGATCCTACATGCACCGAGCAAGCATGCCGAGCGTGCAGCGTTCGAGGCTGCTGGCGGCGGGCCGCGCGGCGGTGCCCAGCGAAGACGACATCCGCCTCTGCTACGTGCTCCTGGCCTCGGTGATGTCGCTGATGCTCCTGTGCGGGGTGCTCTCCCTGCTCTCCCACGTCAGAGGCGACGGTGCCTTCCCTGCCAACATCTACGTCACCCTCGGCCCGCCGGCGATCATGCTCGCGCTCCTCTTCCTCGCTTGGCTCGTCTCGGCGGGGGTCCTGGCTCTGGCTGCGTCGTCGTCGGCGCCCCCGCAGGCTCCGGCGCCCGCGCCCGCGCCCGCGCGCCTGGCAAGACGCCTCTGCGCGTGCGGGCTGTCCGACGCGGAGGGCGTCGCCGCGCTGCCGGCGTTCTCGTTTCAGCCGCCAGGCCCAGGGTCCCAACAGCCCGCGGCGGTGGCGAGAGAGGGCGAGCGGCAGCCGCAGCCGCCGCGCGGGAGCGCCGTTCTGTGCGCGGTGTGCCTCGAGGACGTGCGGGCCGGCGACATGGTGCGGCAGCTCCCGCGTGCCGCCACCTCTTCCACGTCGACTGCGTCGACGTGTGGCTGCGCTCGCACCGGACCTGCCCGCTCTGCCGCTGCGAGCTCCCGCGCCGGAAGGCAGCCGCTCAGCATCAGCAGACCGTGGCCGTCACGCCGGCCATGCCGGAAGCGCTGCCGTTGCCACCGTTGCCGCCTGTCTGAGTGTCACTAACTTCCGCGCCACTTGTTCGGAAATGGTTGCTGCTGCGGCTCTCTCAAAGCTACAGTAGCTTGACCTGTCATCAAGTTGTATTCTTCAATTCCTGAGAATTTCTTTAGGGGCAAAATTAAACAAGACATGTTGACTTGACGAAGGAGGAGGTGCGTTCGTGTGATCGTGTCTTCAAGCAGAATATATTCCTACTTCCCAAGGAATGGAGGACCTACCTTTAAAATCTGGCTTACAAGGAATGGAGGACCTACCTTTAAAATCTGGCTTACAAGGAATGGAGGACCTACCTTTAAAATCTGGCTTACGTTCTGTTTCCAGTCTCATGCGCCTGGTGATGGGTGACCCGAGCGGCTCGGGGTCGGGCGACTCGGGCGACTCGGATGGCGACGCGGCGGAGCGCCCGCCGGGCGCCGACGAGGTCCCCCGCCCGTCGGCGGCGGGGGATGGGGATCGTGAGGAGTGCCTCCGCATGAGGGCGGAACTCTGGAGCAAGCGGACCAGGGAGGAGTCGTCTACCGGGGAGCCGGCTTCACCGACGTCCTCTTCGCCGACGACTGCTCCGGCTATCGACGTACCTGCGCCTCTCTTCGCAGGTACGCTTCCTTCTCTAGTCAATCCCTTCTGTTCTACGCAGTCCCCTGCTTCCGCTCATGGCGCAAATCGCGCTCGCGGAGAGATTGAGGGGAGGAATCCACAACCTAGGGTTCCCAATTTGAATCAGCGAAACATGGTTGGGCGAGATACTCATGTTCCTGTTGACACAAAATGTGGCGCACCGTGTCTCACACACAGCAAGCCGGAAAGCCTAGCTTCAATCGGGTGCCGGGCGTTGAATCCGGAAGCGTGCCAGTCGATTTGACCTGAGAAATCGACAAGGGAGGAAACGGTAAGATCAAAACTGGAACGTGCTGGGTGAGACCAGACAGTTCCATCTTTACGGCCCTGAAGCCACTTACGACGACATATAGCTATAGAAGCTATCTGCCAACATGTTTGCAATTCATTCGGCTAATGTAATATGAATGATATGAATATAACTGAACTGTCGAATACGTGTAAATGAAGACATGTTTGAACAAGATTAAATCATTAAAGCATGTCAAATTACATCTCGGGTTTAAAGCATCATCAAGCACTAATAACTAAAGATAAGTAGCTTATAAATATAAATCTACTAAATAACACATGCATAGGCTATTCCGACTAGTCTGCCGCACGTCTAGTTTTCATAAACCCGTCAAGCATAAACCCAAGCAAGCTAATCCACCGCATGATACCACTCACTATGAATTTACACCACTCCTTACTACTAGATCAATCCACCGCATGATACAATTTAACGATAAAGAGCTAAAAGCACGTAATTGCCTGTCAGATCTATAAATACTCGCTACATGTGTGAGCATAACCGTATCGGCAAGATTGCCGAATCGGGGTCCATGAAGAAGGAACAAACAAGCTATTACAATCTAGAGCAAAGCAAAGCCTACATCTGCCGCACGATATCCAGCTCTAACTAAGATCTAAACGCTCTAACTTATTTGAACCCGCAACATGTAACAATCTTGATTGATCTAATTCGGCTATACGAACTCGATCTACTTTATATTGAACAAACATGAAGAGATGATCGAGAGCCGAAAAGAGTATCAATCTAGATTGGGCAAAAGAGTGTTGCAAATAAATAAACATTGAATAAAACATGCAACACGTGATAACTTAATGAATCTATTAGATCTTGCCAAATCTAAAAGAGCCGATAACTATCTTGCTTAAACTAAGCTATCAAGCGGACGCCTGCCGCACGGCCATCTAGTCGAGATAAACAAAGCATAAGCAAAGACTTTCTGTTGTCAAGCAGACGCCAGCCGCACGGCCATCCCGTCGAGACAAACAAGACTACTTGCATCACATCTAAATCCACCGCATGATACTAGACATGATAGCAAGGTTGCCGGGACTTACGGAGGTCGACGGATTGATTGGCCCTCTCAAAGAACTCGACGACACGACAAAAAGGACTCGAAGGGTGGCACATTGCCGGTTGTATTGAATTGGTTGTGAACCCCTATTACAATGGTCGAGGGCTTATATTTATACCCTGGACAAACATGAGTCCTAAACGCCTACGAGCTGTAGAACAAAATTGGAAAAATACAAATATGCTAACTCTAACCATAATCGGAGTCCTTGACTTTCATGACTCCTTCCCTTTCTGGCCAGCTTCCTCTTTCCTTTTTCATGAAGCCATTGCTCAACCGACCGCTTGACCATTTTGCCGAACATACAGGAAGTTAGCCGACCGCACGAGTGCTTGCCGAATTGCTCTCTCTGCCGCTCGTGGGCCCACCTGTCATATCCCTGACCAAAATCTGGTGTTAACACATGCCCCCTCAATTTTGAGATAAAAGGGTTTTATTTCAAAATTGACTATCAGTGCCCTTCGCCTAGGTCAGCACCGCCGACGCCCGCAGCCGCCACTTGAGATCTGTGCTTGCTACTGTCTTCAATGGCGACGGAGACTTCAACCAGCTCCATCATGGCAACAGGAACTCAAGAGGAGCTTCTAGAGGTAACCCTACTCGCTTTACCCATTCGGCAATTCTCCTGAATTAGTTCTCAGATGTGTTCTTGATTTATTCGCTCTCACCTCTTCTAAAGGAAATGAAGAACGAGATTTTGATTTCCAATCTTGCTCATCCTGGGTCATTTTTTCTTGGTCCGATGGGAGACCCCAATCCGAGGGAAATTATTGAAAAGGAAACTTTGAGGATCCCATTCAAATCCAGGATTGCCCCCCCAAACAGGTGGCCGAACACCTTCAAAACATGGCCTCTTCCCTCAATTGCAGGCTGGCGTGATTGGTACCGTAGGATGCAGGCCAAGAATAGTGATCTTTGGGAGGCACAGGATATCCAACACTGCTTGGAATTGTCATTAGCCGAAATGCCCAGAAATGATTCCTTGCTGATTGCCGCTTCTCACTTTTGGTCTGATGCTGTCAACGCATTCATCTTCGGCCATGGCCCAATGTCAATCACACTAGCAGATGTCTTCATGATGACTGGATTGAACATCACCAAACCGGCATACCCGACTAAGTACAAGGGCACTAGCACTCAGAAATCTGTTAAGTTAGGAGGTGGATGGGTCAAGCATATTCAGTCTTATGCATCAACTGGTGCTGTATCTGACAAGGAATACAGGGCTTTCATGAATATGTGGTTATGCAGATTCATCTTTTGCAGCAAGTCCAATGAGCCCACTCTGAACCACATAGTGATGGCTGAAGACTTAGCTGCGGGTCAATTGATCCCCTTGGGCAAATACCTCCTAGGCGCTGTTTACCATATGATGCATCAGATCACCGTTCAGATGAGGAACCAAGATGAAATTTCTTGTGTCAATGGCCCTTGGTGGCTGGTTCAGATGTGGTTGCAACTGTACATGCATCAGATTGTATCAATCGACCTCCACAGCTTGGGCTTTCCATCTGACAACTATGCTGAAGGTGAGGATCCACGACAAAAGGCCTGTCAGACATATGGTGAAGCTGCATCTTCTGTTGTTATTGATATAGATATTGGCCATCTCTTCAGGCTGTTTTATAAGGGTTTTGACTAAATGATCTGGTTCCCCTACAGAGGAAATGAAAACTTGACTCTGCCTTGCAAATTCAGCTATCAATTGGGCTGCATAGATGATGAATCCAAGGAGATCTTCAACTGTTTCATCAGGCCTTGTGCTTTGCCAGCAGAATTCCATCATGGCAGGCTGGTAAATCCAACTTATGAATTTTATAATCCCAACATGGTTGCCAGGCAACTAGGATTTGGTCAATTGCCTCCAAGGTTATATTTTTCAAGCATCATAAAACCTAGGGAGGTTCTGTCAAACATCACTGAGACCAACAAAGTTTTCAACTTGGGATGTAAATTTCCATTATATGGACCTGATCCTTTGGTAACAACCGAGGTTGCCCATCCTTTATTCAAATCCTGGTGGCAAGAATGGCGTTCTCACATTTTCAGCACTCAAGCCCACCTTCTATGCCAAGTCCTCATGCCTCAATTTTCTTCTGATGATGAGGTATTTCTCTTTCTCAGAACTTCTCTTGTTCTTGAGCTTTTTACCCTTATTCTAATCGCTTCTTTGAACAGGACAATGCTCCTCCAAGCCCCCCAGAAGTTCAATACTGGCAACCTGGTCCGGTTGCTGCATTAGGACATGATGCTCCAACTTTAGCAGTTTTCAATAGGACCCCTGCTGATGAGATAGTGCTCTTGAAGGACCTGAAAAGGAAGACTCCTTCTTCTCCTAAAGACACTACTGTTCCCAAGAAGATGAGGTCAAAGAAAGCTAAACCAACTCCTCAGGTATGAATGCCCCCAGTCTTTCTGTCTCTACTTGTTAAGATGCCCATATTTATCATTCCCTTTACAGGTACAAGCCAATCTTCAGAGCTTTGAAAAAATAGTGACCTTGGAGGATTCCCCTGATGTTTCCACTAGTCAGGCAGATGCCGATGAGCCTGTTGGCAACCCTGGTATATACTTGCATCTATGCCCCTTTTTCTTCTAAATAATGCACTGGTATTCATCATGTGTTTCATGGTTTAGATGAGCAAGGAAAAGCAACAGAAGCACCCACTCCTCATCAGGCGACAGATTCATCAATTCCGGCTATACAGGTTGCCTCAACAAGCCATGAGATCGTTAATTCTGAGGCATCCACTATGCTAATTACCCAGGATATTGATTCCACTATGGATGCAATTGATCAAGTTTTTGCCGAAGAGGTATCACTCTTACTCCATTCGGCTATTTTTCACTTAGACCGAATCACTTGACTAAACTACTTTCTCTGTTTCATCAACAGGATACTGCTCACCCACAAGCCAGTTTTTCCCTTATTGCTGAAGAATTTGCTGGGGATGATGAAGTTTCTTCTAATCAGTAGTTATCGTCAGAGAATCAAGCCAAGCTGAAGGATATAATTTTATTTCTGAAAAAGGATGTTGTTGCCTTGGCCCAAGATTCGGACAAGATAAGGGAAATAGCAGAGCTCATTGATCAAGAGCTTCCTTCCAATCTTAAAGCTGCTATAGATGCCTTATCCCACCTCGATGATCACTTTGCTGCTATCAAGAGGGCACATAAGAATATACAAGGCTGACTTGGAGAGAGGTAAAGTGGCTAAAGAACAGCAGGTCAAGGAGCTTTACTCTGACATCAAGTCAACCGAGCACCTCTTGAGAACTTTGGAACCAGAACTGCAAGTCATGAGAGATGAAAGAACCAAGCTTGAAGCTCAGCTAGCTCAATTAAATGCCAATATTCAGTCTCATGAAGCCAAGCTTGCCAACCTGCCACCTCTTGACTTGGCCAAGTCCAAAATTCAGATCGATCATCGGGAGACGCGGCAGATCAAGAGCAAATTATCAAAGATCCAAGACTCTGAAGAAGAGGATCAAAAAGCTCTTGATGAATTTAACCGAATCAAGGCTGATGCTCTTGATGTCATTAACTCTTTTCTGAACGTATAGATACTTGGCTTGTATTTTGAAGATGTAAATATTTAGGTCTGACCCTATTATACCTGAGAACAATTTCCCTTTCCTGAATCATAGGAAATTTTCGTTTTTCTCTTTCTTCTCTGCTTCTGTTATCATTCGGCTGTTCCTGAGTATGACTGTACCCACACCTGTGCAAATCAGCCGAACACAACCGCCGTAGACTCAAGTACACGCTTTTAGCCGAATGGTTCTCATTCAGCTATTTAGCCGACCGCATGCTGGTAACTGAATCGACCGCAGTAATGGGCTTGGCCCAACTCAATATCGGCCCATAGAAGTGTGAAAACCCTAATCTGTCGATTGGTTTTCCCGCAGGTTCCGCCAAGGCTCCCATCATTCATAAATAGAGCCACTCGGCTCCCATCATCACCACGCCAATCAGTTGCCATCTCCAATCTCTTCCACTTCCTCTCCACCTTCAAGCCAAAAAACCCCATCACCACCAATGGCGAGCGGCGGCGATTACGGCAAGCGCCTGGCCGAGGACGAGGCGGAGGGAAGCAATGCCCGGCGCCGGCGGTGAGGAGTCTTCATCTCTTCGAGTCGAGATGCCACAGATCTTGTCTCCTTTCACCCGATCTGGGCCTTGCCCCCTTGCAGTTATTCACCTCCTTGATTTTGTTTCAGGGATACCGGGGTCGCCGGCGACTACGCCGCCAACTTCCGGAGGCAGGTCGCCCGGGCCGGCACACACACTCCTCCTCCTGCTACCGCTCCTGCTCCTGCGGCGGATGTGGCGGAGGGAAGTAACCGTGGTGGCCGCCGTCTGCAGTAATGAAATAACTTCTCCACGTCTGCGTTTTTTTTCATATATAGCCGATCTTGATTGCACCTTGCTTGTAGGACGGCGAGCATCAGCACCGGCCAATGGCGCTTCTTGGCGCCAGCCGCAGCGGCCGCAGTGCCTGCTCCTGCTCCGGCCCCTGTTCCGGCCCCGGCTCCTGCACCTGCTCCGGCGCCGGCCTCTGCCTCGGCCTCGTCGGGGTCCTCCTCCGGCAGCTCGTACCGCCCTATATGGGATAGGGAAGACGAGGAGATTCCGGCGTACACCTGCTACGACGCCGCCGCATACCGCCGCGAGAGGGACGAGGCGCGGGAGCTTCTTGGTGAAGAAACCAAGAAGTTCGGGATCGCCCAGCTGGAATGGGAGGACAACTGCCGGCAGCTGAGCGAGGCCATCACCAGTATTTGCCCTACAATCATTACTTCGATTCCCGTTCTTCCCGACTTGTTTATTCATTGGTCTGTCTTGTGTTTTTGCAGATCTCTCCAATGAGCTCAACCGCCTGAAGGTGGCGGCGACGAGGGTGGCCGATCAGGTGAACGCCAGGGGACCGACCATGGCGGATCGTCTGGAGGCGGTGCCTGATCAGATTGATCGGGCAGCCCTCCATGGTGTGCACCTTGGCACTTCCCTCGGCTTGGCGGGGATGTCGTCCTGGACTGGGGACGACTATGCTCCCATGCCGGTCGGCTTCCGGGGTGGTCTCCCCCACGAGGTCGACGGCATCGAGGGTCTCCTGGCGGCGTACGACGACCACGCCGATACCATGGCCAACGCCACCAACCCGGAGTCCGTCCTCAACAAGCTCTTCACCGAGGAAGAGGAGTAGCTTGTATTAGGGCTGGCGCGGGTTGTAAAAAAAAACTTTTAATGAAGAATGTTGGTCTCCTCCTTGCTCTTGCTTGTCTTAGATGTAATGGCGTTTTAGCAATCATGTTTGTTCTTGCGAATTTTCTTCACTCCTCAGTTAGAACTCGACTGCAACATTCTTCCCGAACGAAATTTTCCCGAACGCATGACATCATCTTAGCCGATTAGATCTTGGCATTGCTCCATGACTTGACATTTTGTAGCGTAGCTCTTCAATTCCCTTTATCTTCTCCCGATAAACCTACCAGCTGAAAAACTGTTCACTTATATTCTAAAAAATTGGCTAAAGGCGATACAACTGCATCGGCTATTTCTGTTCTAAAGACGACACACACGATATCGGCTATTTTTGCACTAGAGGCGATACAATAATATCGGCTATTTTCTCCAACTTCTTCCCCTTGTTCTGAAGGCGATTTTTCATTCAATCGGCTATACCACGTTTAAGTCATAGTCACAATTAAGATCCAACTTCAACACTTGGATAAAACTTCTTAAGGTATCTGCCATTGATGGCTCTAGTAAGTTCTCCTCCAAATAGCGTTTTCAATATATATGCATTACCAGGTGCACAACTAACAACTCGAAAAGGTCCTTCCCAATTTGGTGACCATTTGCCAAATGTCTTATCCTTTGTGCCAATTGGCAATATCGTTTTCCAAACCAAGTCTCCCTCTGCAAATTGCTTAATTTTAACTTTCTTGTTGTACTACTTGGCAACACGCATTTTATTCTTCTCAATGTTCCTCAAAGCTTTAAGATGAATCAAATGCAAATCCTCTAATTCATCCATCATCAAATCCTTATAATCTTTATCTGTCAAGTCCTTTTGCAATTCAACTCTCCTTGATCCTGATTGCAACTCCCAAGGCATTACAGCATTATGTCCATAAACCAACTCATATGGAGATGCTTGTATGGACCCATGGCAAGCCATTCGGTAAGCCCATAATGCTTCATTAAGGACCAAGTGCCATTTCCTTGGCTTCTCATCGATCTTCTTTTGGATGATCTTGATCATGATCTTATTTGATGCCTCTGCTTGGCCATTAGCTTGTGCATAATAAGGGGAAGAATTATATAATCTTATTCCCATGCTTTCGGCAAAGTCACAAAACTCTGAAGAAGTGAACTGAGTTCCCTGATCAGTTGTAATGGTCTGTGGGATCCCAAACCTATGAATTATATGCTCTTTGACAAAGCTGACCATATTCTCTGATGTAACTGTTTTCAAAGGGATAGCTTCAACCCACTTGGCAAAACAATCAGTAGCTAATAACACAAACTTGTGTCCTTTGCTGGATGGAGGATTAATCTGTCCAATTAAATCTATGCCCCATCCTCTGAACGGCCATGGTTTGATTATCGGGTTCAGAGCAGATGCAGGTGCTCTCTGAACATTACCAAATATCTGACAATCTCGACACCCTTTGTAATATTCAAAGCAATCCTCCAACATAGTCGGCCAAAAGTACCCTGTCCTTCTGATTATCCACTTCATTCGGTAAGCCGACTGATGTGCACCACAAGCCCCTTCATGAACCTCAAACATAATCTTCTTAGCCTCTTCTTGACTTAAGCACTTGAGCAACACTCCATCTATAGACTTGTGGTACAATTGATCATCAAGAAGTACAAATTTAAGGGCCTTATACCTGAGCCTTCTGGAAACTCTTTGAGATGGATCTTTCAGATAATTGATAATGTCACTTCTCCAATCATTATCCACTTGATCAGCACTGAAAGTACCTTCTTCTATTGCAAAAACCTCATGATTCTCCCGATATCCAGAGGCTGCTTGAGCTAATTTATTTGCTTCTCCATTGTGCTCTCTGGGTATATGATGCAAAGTAACCACAGAAAAGCTTCTTAGAAGCTCCCGACACTGTTCATGGTACCCTTACAGTACATCATTTTTGCATTCATATTGTCCCGTCAATTGATTGATCACCAATTCAGAATCACCAAATATCTCAATAGCAACGGCTTTCACCTCTATTAACAGCCGAAGCCCTCTAAGCAAAGCTTCATACTCTGCTTGATTGTTAGTGACAGGATATTCAATTGAGAAAGCAAATTCAAATGTCTTTCCACGTGGGGATATCAAAAGAATACTAGCACCACCACCTTTGTCACATGACGATCCATCAAAAAATAATGCCCATGGGGCAATGTTAACCA
The DNA here is from genome assembly GCA_018135685.1 of Themeda triandra. Taxonomy (NCBI): domain Eukaryota; kingdom Viridiplantae; phylum Streptophyta; class Magnoliopsida; order Poales; family Poaceae; genus Themeda; species Themeda triandra. The sequence goes on along the minus strand of JAENPR010000666.1, from coordinate 191,940 downwards.
TATCAACAGATAAATCACGATGCTGAGTAATAAAATCGGCAATTACCTGTCCCTTCACTGCTTTTGCCGACTCATACTTCAGATTAAACTCTAACAGTGCTAATACCCACTTGCCGATCCTTCCATTTAAAATCGGCATTGATAACATGTGCTTAATTACATCAAAATTAGACACCACCACACATTCGGCATTTAACAAATAGTGCCGAAACTTGATACATGAGTAATAAACACACAGACAGAGTCTTTCTATAGCCGAATACCTTGTTTCAGGATCTAACAATTTTCGGCTAAGGTAAGCTGTCACCCTCTCTTTTCCATCAAACTCTTGCATAAGGGCCGATCCTATTGTTAGGCTATCGGCCGCCACATACAGCTTGAAAGGCTTCTCAAGTTGTGGAGGTACCAATACTGGTGGTGCCTTCATATATTCTTTGATCTCATCGAAAGCCTTCTACTGTATGTCACCCCAAACAAATTTCTGATCTTTCTTGATCTTCAATAATGGAGAGAAAGGTAACACTCTTTCTGATAAATTGGATATGAATCTTCTCACGAAATTAATCTTGCCTAGCAATGATTGTAACTCTGTAAGGTTAGTTGGGGGCACAATTTTGTCTATTGCCTCCATGCTCTTTTTCCCAACTTCTATCCCTCCTTTGTGGATCAAGAACCCCAAGAACTCACCAGCCAAGACTCCAAAAGCACATTTATTTGGATTCATCTTCAAACCATGTCTTCTTGTGCACTCCAAAGTCTTCCTTAAATCGGCTAAATGTCCTTCATGGTTTCTGGATTTGACCACCACATCATCAATGTAAATTTCTACAATTTTACCGATCAACTCATGAAAGATATAGTTCATGGCTCTCTGATAAGTTGCACCAGCATTTTTCAATCCAAATGTCATCACTATCCATTCAAATAATCCAATTTGACTAGGGCACCTGAATGCAGTCTTTGCAATATCTTCAACTGCCATGAAAATCTGATTGTAACCAGCATTGCCATCCATAAAGCTGATGACTTCATAACCTGCTGCTGCATCCACTAGCAAATCGGCAACTGGCATTGGATAACCATCCATAGGAGTAGCTTTGTTGAGATCTCTGAAATCTATGCATACTCTGGCATTGGATAACCATCCATAGGAGTGGCATTGGATAACCATCCATTCATAATCTTGCATTGGATAAAGTTTGCTTCAATCAGTCTTTCAGCTTCTTTCTTTACATCGGCCAATACCTCCTCTTTATAAATTTTTCGTGGAGGTTGCTTGAAAGGACGAAACCCAGGTTTTATAGGCAACTTATGCTCAACAATTGATCGATCCAATCCAGGCATCTCTGTGTAATCCCAAGCAAAACAATCTTTAAACTCTTTCAGCAACTCTACTAATTTCAATTTATATTCTGGGTCTAAATTTGCACTGATATACATCGGCCTTGACTTTGTGCTATCACCAACATCGATCTCTTCTAACTTGTCGGCCGACATGAAACCACGACCCAGTTTGCCTTTGTTGCCATCGATTGGATTGCCCATTAAAAGTTACTGTCGGAGCCGACTGCTCGGATCGGCTGTTGATCTCTATCGAACACATTGACAGGACCTTCTTTCCATTTTTTACCCGAAAGGCAATCTTGTCCATCATACTCCCAATAAGCAGGCTCGGAAGTGGCAACACTTACTGAATCATCAGCTTGAACAACTTCTACATCGTCTCCAATCCACTGAATAAGAATCTGATGCATAGTTGAGGGTACACAGCAATTAGCATGAATCCAATCTCTTCCCAGAAGCATGCTATATGCCCCCTTGCCATCAATGACAAAGAAAGTAGTGATCAAAGTCTTGGATCCAATCATCAGTTCCACATGTACAGCTCCACGAGTGTCAGAAGCGTTGCCAGCAAAATCTCTAAGGATCATGTCAGTCTGCAATAAGTCTTCACTTGTCATCCCAAGCTTTCTGAAAGTAGCATAGGGCATAATATTGATAGCAGCCCCTCCATCCACAAGCATCTTGGTCAAAGGTTTGCCATTGACATATCCTTTTAGATATAATGGCTTCAGATGGCAATTTTTAATTGGCTTGTCAAAGACTGCTTGCCGAGTCAACACAAGTTGAGCCATTAGGTCTCGGCATTCAGTTTCATCAAAGTCTGAATATACTTCATCCTGAACATCTTGGTCTTCAGGAGCTCTAAACTCCAATGGGATAAAGAACACCATATTAGCATCAGCCGAAGGACCCTGTCCATCGTCCTTTTTCTTAGGACGCCACACTGGCTTCTTTTCGGCTAATTCTTGTTTCAGCTCCTGGTTCCTCAAACGCTGAACCCTTCTTTTCTGGCTTTTCCTCAAACCAGGAGGGCACCATTGACCTCTTTGCCACCTGTATGAGCTCTCTTCCGCATTATGGGCACTGCTGTGAGCCCAAGCTTGGTCTACAAACCTTTTCCTCCGGTGTCCATCTAAACTGTTTATTTTTAAGTGCCGATTGTCCTTAGGAACTCTTATTCCAAGTCTATCATAGACGGGACGGCGGTTGACTCGAGACTGCCTGTACTCTGAATACTGATCACTGCATTCAGGGCAGTTGTTTCTAGCAGGCAATTTCAAGCCTTCATTCCAACAATGTCTGAAGAAAGAACAGTTCCAATGCGATTGCTCTTGTTCTCTCCTGTGCTCTTCTTGTTCTCTTTGGCGCACTTCTGCTTCATACCTCTGACGTTCTGCCATGAACCTGCGCTCCTCTTCAATGTACTGCTACTCCTCATCATACTCTATCTTTTTCTCTCGCTGCCACTTATTCAACAAGTGTCGTGCTGTAACTCTGCGCTTTGGCTCAGTGTACATTCGGCAATTCCCCTTGGCTGCATCTGAAGTCTGGCCCTTCTCTGTTCGGCTATTTCTGAACTGAACTTGCTGCACCTCTTCCTTGGTAACTTGCCGATCAGGGTCAACAGCACCATTTTCTTTGGCTCTTTCAGAGGTTAAAACCTTCATCTTCCCTTTCTCTTTGGACTCACCAGCATCAACCATGCCTATAGAGAAAGAGATCATGTTTACGGGAAACGGCCGATCATCCACTTTCATCTTGCCGTCGAACCTCAAGTGTCCATCTTGGATAGCTTTCTGAATCTTCACTCTGAACACTCGGCAGTCATTAATATGATGAGAGCTTGTATCATGAAACCCACAATACTTCTTATCATTTACTCCTTCAGGGCGCAGCATAGGATGTCCTTACGCGGCTTAATGCGTCCTTCTTTTATCGATACGGAAAAGCCTATCTCGCTTTGCCGACATCAAAATCGTAGGATCCCTTGTGCTGTTTCACCCATCGTTGACTGACTAAAGTAGGCTCCTTTGTCCAATTCAGCTCCGCAGCGGCTACTTCATCCTCATCTTCATATTCAGATGCTTCTTCCAGAAAACCTTGATACATATCAATAGTTGCACTATTCTTCTAAAAGCGAGCATCTCTCCTGAATCCTTGGGCTTGGTTACTCATTGCTGTCAATCTCTGTGCAAGCTGCCCCAGGTCTTCAAACTCCATGCCGAATAGCTTATCCTTGATGTGTGGCAACATGCCTGCAATGACTAGCTGTGGGAGCTGATCATCGGGTATGTTCAGAGAATAGCACATGTTCTTGGCTTCCCTGAATCTGCGAAGATACTCCATTGGTGTTTCGGTAGTCTTCATCCTCATAGCCCACAGGTCAACCATCTTCTTCTCATTGGTCCCTGTATAAAAGTATGCATGGAACTTTTGTTCCAATTCTGCCCATGTTCTAATGGAATTGGCCGGCTGTGATGCAAACCATGTGAAAGCCGGCCCTGTCAGAGACATAGGAAAATATCTGATTCTCCAAGCTTCGTCACTAGCAGCTTCTCCAAGTTGCATTAAGTACCTACTAATGTGTTCGATGGTACTGGTGTCATCTTGACCAGAAAATTTGGTCAAATCTGTAGGTGGCTTTACTCTTGGTGGAAGAGCTACTCTATTGTACCATTCTGGAAAAGGAGATTTATATGCATATGTCTGATTCTTTGGTTTAAGGCCGAACTGATTCTGCATCATATCAGCCATTCTACTTAGGAGAACATCATTGGCATCCTGCGCCCCCTGCCTTCCAGAAGGTACTCCTAACGCACTCATATACCCTGGATTCGGCAAAGCATTCAGAGCACTGTAATTGGTAAATTCATTGTAACCATCTCCATAAACACTCTTCTGCAATCTGTTTGCCACTGGAGAGATCTTGTAAGCAGATGCAGGTATGTCCGTTGTTGCACCAAAAGCTACTTGACCATGAGTTTGCTGCTCGGTTATACGAGGCTTCTCTTTTTCATCATGAACAGCTCCATCTTTGCTTGTACCGACCATCTCTCCTCCCCCAGATGGCTTCCCTGAAGATTGCTGGGTGTTAAAAAACACTGGTCCACCAAGCTCTCCAAATTTCTCTTCAAAGCGCTTATCTACTGATGGACCGAAGGTGTCAATCATGATTTTGCGGAAGGTGCCCAGAAAAGCTGTGTTGTGGTTCAACATGGTATCTCCCACAGCTTTGTAGATGACTCCAACTACCCTCTGCATCTCCTCCTCGTCAGTAATATCAGACTGACCAGCGAAAAGAACTCGTGGCAGTGATTGCTTGACGATCACTTTGCCACTCTTGTTTCTGGAAAAAGACATCAGACACTTCTGCTGATACTGTTCCATTGCTTGCTCCACAATCTGGCGTTGCTCTGGCTGCAGTTCGTCCATGGTCACGTTTAGAACGTGATTGTTGTCAATCTCCGATCCCATTTTAGACTGAAAAGTGGTCCCACCGGGCGTGCCAAAAAGTGTGTTGACACAAAATGTGGTGCACCGTGTCTCACACACAGCAAGCCGGAAAGCCTAGCTTCAATCGGGTGCCCGGGCGTTGAATCCGGAAGCGTGCCAGTCGATTTGACCTGAGAAATCGACAAGGGAGGAAATGGTAAGATCAAAACTGGAACGTGCTGGGTGAGACCAGACAGTTCCATCTTTACGGCCCTGAAGCCACTTACGACGACATATAGCTATAGAAGCTATCTGCCAACATGTTTGCAATTCATTCGGCTAATGTAATATGAATGATATGAATATAACTGAACTGCCGAATACGTGTAAATGAACACATGTTTGAACAAGATTAAATCATTAAAGCATGTCAAATTACATCTCGGGTTTAAAGCATCATCAAGCACTAATAACTAAAGATAAGTAGCTTATAAATATAAATCTACTAAATAACACATGCATAGGCTATTCCGACTAGTCTGCCGCACGTCTAGCTTTCATAAACCCAAGCAAGCTAATCCACCGCATGATACCACTCACTATGAATTTACACCACTCCTTACTACTAGATCAATCCATCGCATGATACAATCTAACGATAAAGAGCTAAAAGCACGTAATTACCTGTCAGATCTATAAATACTCGCTACATGTGTGAGCATAACCGTATCGGCAAGATTGCCGAATCGGGGTCCATGAAGAAGGAACAAACAAGCTATTACAATCTAGAGCAAAGCAAAGCCTACATCTGCCGCATGATATCCAGCTCTAACTAAGATCTAAACGCTCTAACTTATTTGATCCCGCAACATGTAACAATCTTGATTGATCTAATTCGGCTATACGAACTCGATCTACTTTATATTGAACAAACATGAAGAGATGATCGAGAGCCGAAAAGAGTATCAATCTATATTGGGCAAAAGAGTGTTGCAAATAAATAAACATTAAATAAAACATGCAACACGTGATAACTTAATGAATCTATTAGATCTTGCCAAATCTAAAAGAGCCGATAACTATCTTGCTTAAACTAAGCTATCAAGCGGACACCTGCCGCACGGCCATCTAGTCGAGATAAACAAAGCATAAGCAAACACTTTCTGTTGTCAAGCAGACGCCTGCCGCACGGCCATCCCGTCGAGGCAAACAAGACTACTTGCATCACATCTAAATCCACCGCATGATACTAGACATGATAGCAAGGTTGCCGGGACTTACGGAGGTCGACGGATCGATTGGCCCTCTCGAAGAACTCGACGACACGACAAAAAGGACTCGAAGGGTGGCACGTTGCCGGTTGTATTGAATTGGTTGTGAACCCCTATTACAATGGTCGAAGGCTTATATTTATACCCTGGACAAACATGAGTCCTAAATGCCTACGAGCTCTAGAACAAAATTGGAAAAATACAAATATGCTAACTCTAACCATAATCGGAGTCCTTGACTTTCATGACTCCTTCCCTTTCTGGCCAGCTTCCTCTTTCCTTTTTCATGAAGCCATTACTCAACCGACCGCTTGACCATTTTGCCGAACATACAGGAAGTTAGCCGACCGCACGCGTGCTTGCCGTTGCTCTCTCTGCCGCTCGTGGGCCCACCTGTCATATCCCTGACCAAAATCTGGTGTTAACAGTTCCCAATTCTGTTCAACGAGGAACACCTGATTCATTTGCATTCCCGTTGAGAACGAATTCCAGAGATTTTCGATGGAAAGCGGCAAAAGTGGATTTCCCATTTGAATCAATATCGGAATCCACGATTGAATTGAAACATGCGCCGATTGCATTCAAATGGAAAAGCTATGATGAACAATCGTCTTCTCCTTCCCCGAATCGGGGAATGAACTCTGCTCCTCTGATGAACAACAACAAAGGCAGCGGGAACTGGCGTGTGGGCCAGAAGCGTCAGCCACGTTGGTTCAGAGCTAAACCGAAAGTCCAAATCGTACCAGGTATCCTGGGTTCAGGGCCGTCAGTTGAGACACGCGTCACACATCCATCAGGGCCTTGGGGTAATGAGGATAAGGCTCACCAACCCGCTGGAGCAGGTGTGGTGTCCCCAAATCTGGTAGAGGAGAAGGGGATCGATCTCGATTCCAGGGAGAACCCTAGCTTCTTCCCCCATCTTGGGAAACTTCTTGGCCATCTCTGGTCCACACCACCGCCAAGATCCTTCGCAGAAACTGTGAGATTCGAGTCGGCCCCCAAGGTTGTCATCAAGATGCAGCCAAGGGGAGCTGGGAGGAGAGGGCCGTGGAGACCCGCTCGAGATAATGGCGGATTTGGGGGGCGTGGTACTGGAGGCGGCGACCGAGGAGACCGTGGAATCCGCGGTGGTTTCAATGGAGGACGTGGGAGCTGGGGTCCGGATGGGGGCCGAGATGGTGAAGGTCGCAATCAGGAGGGAGTGTTTGGCAACCGAGGCCGTGAAGATAGCGATCAAGGTATGCGCTCTGGCACAATTGGAGGTCGTGGTGACCGGGGGGCTACACCGGTGGTGGAGTGGGTCGGGGTGGATTTGGTGGAGGACAAGGAGATCGTGCAGGACGCAATGATCGTGGTGGATTTGGAGGCCGTAATGATCGTGGTGGGTTTGGTGGTGGTCATGGTGACCGAGGTGGACGAGCTATTGCTAATGATGCTCGCAATGGTGAAGCTGTTGCAACAGAAAAGGTGAATCAACCACTCGGCCATGGGAATGTTGGTCCAACTCAACAAATCACTCAGGGGGGCAGCATCAGTCAAGTGGAGGAGGAAAAGGATCTGGAACTTGTCCTCCTCGATCTTTGGTCTGGAAGAAAAAAATAGAATCTACTGAGGTGGCTGTGGAGAATCAGAGTAAGACAGTGGAAATGGCTGGTACAGGACCAACAGATGTTGGAAATGGGGATGAATGGGAATTGGTGGAGGAAAATCTTCAGATGGTTAGCAGTAACAAGAACTCTGCTTCTGGAAGTGGCACTAAACCAGTTATGCAACTAAATGCCAGCAAAGGGAAAGTAATTGAGCAGAATGAAAGGAAAGGGTATGAAATCTGTGGTCTGAGGAACCATACTACCATGGAGTGCAGAAGATGGTTTTGTGAGATATGTAACTGCAACACATACAGCACATATGATTGTGTGGCATGTGTGCCCTGGAATTATGGTCCAGAACTGTGTGCTGCTCAAGCTGAGGGACAGAGCTTCTTCTACATAGATGAAATACTGGATTCTAAGGTGACCAAGGAAAGGGCTAGCTCTGCTATAGTAACTGTGATCAAGGGTGAAGCCAACTCCAAGGATATTGAAATGCTGTTTGGTAATCTATTGGGCTCTACCATGTGGAGGTGGTCTGCTAGACCCCTGGATGATAAAACATTTGTGGTTAGGTTCCCTACTGCAAATATGGTCTAGGAGTGGAGTCTCATCAATACAATGCAGCTAAAGGGTGGTAAAGCTATGTTAAAAATTGAAGCATGGGCTGCTGCTGGTCAGAATGAAGGTGAATTGCAGCAAGGATGGTTTAGGATAACCAATATTCCCGATAATCGAGATCACTTGGTTACAATAGCTAAAGTGTCGTCCGGTTGGCAAAGCAATGGAAGTAGATGAAAGATCAAGGTTCAGAATGGATTATGTGAGAGTCAAGATAGCATGTAGGGATGTCAGAAGAGTCCCTAAGAGAGCAGAAGCATTTCTAGGGATGCCAAGATTTGTCTTTGGGTTTGAAAGGGAGGTGGAAGAAGAGGATAAGCCAAAGGCTCAGAAATCTGCCATTAAGATAAATGAAGATCAGCAGTCTCCCAAAAGGTTCAAGCCTGGTGATAATGCTGAAAGTAGTAATAACAACAAAGCTGGGGGGATTGATAATATTCCAGAGATGAATGCTTTCAGAATGGGGAAACAATCAGCAGCTTCTGCTCCTCCTAAAATGAGAATGACAACAAGTGAGGGGGCAAGCTGATGAAGGATGCTCAAAAGTCATTTAAATTGACTGAAAGTGATGAGGAGGGGAAAAATTTTATCCCAGAAACTTGTGAAGATCTGGAATCTGACAGTGAATCTGATCTTGAAGTTAGAATTGCTGTGATCAATGAACAGATACCAAACATCGTCAGTGATAAGGGGAGGTTGTGGACTGATGTGGTATCTGATTTCATAGACAAGGAAACCATGCAGTCTAAAGCTTCATCACCCACACTTCAGCTTAGGAGTGATATGGGGAAGGATGGAATATCCAGTGGTCAAGGGTCCCCTGAGGTCTTTCTCACTGATGATACAATTGTTTTCACTCAAGATAGCCAACCACAAGAGGTGCAAGAGCATGTGGGAGGAGAAGATGGTGGAGTGGAAAATGGTGAAGGCATTCCTACCATGCAAGTTGACATGACACAAATGCTGCAAGAGAATATGGTGGATAACAAGGTGGATGAGGACAAAGCTGAAGCAAACAACAACACTCAAGCTAGCAAGACTAATCAGACTCAGCCCACCAGGAGGAGTGAAAGGCTCATGAAGGAGGTGACATTGACCACAAAAGAAAAGAATGATAGGATGGCCAAGAAGAGGAACTTGGAAGGTAATTACACTGAATCCAATATGTTTTCTGTACTATCTGTTGATCCTTTAGCTGATATATCTAAAAGCATGGGGATAAATGTAGATGATAGTACTTTTGCTACTTTTGACTTGGTTAAGGATCTTGAATTAGCTAGGCACATGAAAAGCAAAACCAGTGAACAGGACCCCCTTACTGAATTAGTGGGGGATGAAGAAAGGAATGCTTCCCCTTTACCTATTGACTGGGTTCAAGATGAGAACTCTGATCTAGAGGATTTTACCCTGGTAATGTCAAGGAAAAAAGCTAGAGAAAGAAAGAAAACTGTTAGATTTTCTCCTAGTGATGGCATGAAAAATAGATCGCGGGCACCTCTGGGTCATCTACGGGAATGGTAGGAATCCTAATCTCCCTGGTGACCGAAAAAAGAAATCTAGATTTAAATGACATTACAAGGTCTTATTTGGAACTGCAGGGGCCTCAAAAAAATTGGGGTCGCCTCCTTTATTTCTTCTCTAATCTTCCAGTATAATCTACATTTCTTGGGCATTCAGGAAACTATGCTTGAGGATATTGATGATAGTCTAATTAGAAAAATTGATGGTAACCAAGACTACCTTTGGATGTGGAATCCCTCCAAAGGTAAGTCGTGTGGCATAATAATGGGAGTCAAAATTGAGTACTATGATGTAGGATCATTTAAAAGAGGGGAATTCATGCTCCAGTTAAATCTGTGGGATAAAGAAAACAGATGTAAATGGAATTTGTTAGTGGTTTATGGAGCAGCTCAAGATGAACACAAAATGGAGTTCCTGTCTGAGCTTGCCCAATTTTGCTCTTCTAGTAAAGAACCCCTTATCATTGGAGGGGATTTTAATATCATTAGATATGCTAATGAAAGAAACAGTAACACTGGGGTCCATAGACATTCTGCTCTCTTTAACTCTCTGATCCATACATATGAACTTAGAGAGATTATTATGACTGGAGGTTTGTTTACCTGGTCAAACAATCAAGATTTTCCAGTGTTGGAAAAGTTAGACAGGATTCTGGTTACTACGGAGTGGGAAGACTTATTTCCTCTTGCCATGGTCAAAAAACTACCTAGGGAAATCTCTGACCACAATCCTCTCCTAATATTGACCAATGGACTTGTTCCTACCAAAACCATACAATTTAAATTTGAGCTAGGGTGGCTTAAGGATCCCGAGTTCTTTAGATTGGTAGAGAAAATTTGGATTAAACCATGTAGAGCCAAATCCACACTTGACAAAATTCAGCGAAGCTAAAACGATAAAACAATACTTCAAAGGTTGGGGGTAAATGTGGCGGGGAGAGATGAGGAGAAAAAGGAAAGATTTCCAGATTGAGTTAATAGAGTTGGAAAAGGCTGGAGGAATTGAATCAATTATCTCGAGAACAATGGGAAAGGAAAACCCGGGTACTAGAAGAGAACATGAAACTTCTAGAACAGGGAGGAGTTATATTGGGTGAATGGGTCTCATGAGAACTGGTTGCTAAATGGAGATCTAAATACTAAGTACTTTCACAGAGTAGCTAGTGGGAGAAGAAGGAAAAACACCATTCTTAGCTTCGCCAAGGATGATGAAGTTATTGAAGGGGATGAAAACCTACTTGCTCATGCCACTCGAGTACTATTCGGACCTTTTTGGTCCTTCTCAAGAACAAAATATACAAATAGATGATAATATTTGGATTGGTGCGACTCATTATCCGAATCGATAATGAACAACAGTGCAAGCCTTTCTCTCAAACAAATTTGGGCTGCTCTTTCTCAAATGGAGAAAAACAAGGCAAAGAGGCCCCGATAGCATACCTATTGAATTTTATCAAGCCTGTTGGCAAATTATCAAACTTGATATCATTGCTTTATTTGATGACCTTTTCAAAGGGCAAGTGAATATCGTAGAATCAACTATGGCATTATAACCTTGCTGCCCAAAGTAGCCGATGCGGCTAGGATACAGCAATACGACCTATCTCGTCTACGCTCAACCGCCTATATAAACCGATCACAAAAACTCTAACAATTAGAATGGAAACATATCTTTGAGAGATTGATACACCCCGCACAAACAGCATTTATGGAAGGGAGGAACATCATGTTTGGGGTGATGGTCCTGCATGAAGTTTTACATGAGACAAAAGTTAGAAAAGAGTGTGGAATTATTCTCAAATTAGACTTTGAAAAGGCGTATGATAAGGTGAATTGGAAACTATTGTTTACCAGTCTGAAAGCAAGAGGGTTTTGTGATCAATGGTGTGGCTGGATAAAACAGGTAGTTGAGGGAGGCACAGTGAGTGTCAAGGTCAATAGCTTGGTGGGGCCTTATATCAAAAGCTATAAGGGTGTTAGACAGGGGGATCCCCTATCCCCGGTCCTCTTTAATTTTGTGGCTGACTGTCTCACCAGAATGGTGTTGAAAGCTCAGGAAAATAAACTGTTTGAAGGATTAATAAGTCATATCATTCCCAATTGGGTATCTATTTTGCAGTACGATGACGACACTATAATGTGTCTGAAACATGACCTGGTAGGGGCAAGGAATGCTAAACTCTTGCTGTATATGTATGAAATGCTTTCTGGGCTAAAAATAAACTTTAATAAAAGTGAGATTGTAGTGATCAATGACCATGATGATGTTTCCATGGCATATGCTGATCTTTTTAATTGTCGAGACTACCCATTTCCCCATTAAATATCTTGGTGTACCCGTGAGTCCCACAGACTTCATGTGGTGGATTGGAACCCTTTGCTAGATAAAAATGCCAAGAGATTGGACATATGGAAAGGATCTTCCATGTCAATCGCAGGTCTACTCTTATAACATCAAGCTTGAACAATACACCAATCTACCACATGTCAATATATAGGCTCCCTAAACTGTCATCAAAAATATGGACAAGGTTAGAAGAACCTTCTTTTGGCGAGGAGGGCACACTAAAAGAAAATATCATCTTGTGAAGTGGGTTAAAATATGTAAGAGCAAGAAAAAAGGGGGTCTGGGTATAAAAGATATCAATCTGATGAATGTTAGTCTCCTGTGCAAGTGGTGGTGGAAACTAGAAAGGGAATCTGGTCTCTGGCAAGACATTGTGTCTTTTAAGTACTTGAAAAATGACTCTATTGCCTCTGTCAGCCACAAGCAGAATGACTCCCCCATCTGGGCTGACTTGATCAAAGTGAAAAATGTTTATCTACAGGGGAGGAGGAAAGTTGTTAAAAATGGTGAAAGCACCCTGGTGTGGCTGGACACTTGGCTCTATGAAGAACCACTAGCCTCTCTTTTCCCTGATCTGTTCAAGCTTTGTGAACAAAAGAACATGACTGTAGCCCAACTCATAAGGGGTGACATACTCACTTCCTTTTGTAGGTGGCTTACCCCTGAGCTGGAAGATCAGTGGGTAAAAATCCTTATTGACATACAGAAAACTCCTTTGAAGTCAGGGAGTGATCAAATATCTTGGAAATTTGGAACAAAGAAACTGTTTTCAGTTAAATCAACCTACAATGCTTTAACTAAAGCTGACTGTGGTCCTTCCTTTAAACTCATTTGGAAAGGGAAAATGCCTGCCAAAATTAAAATCTTTCTCTGGTTAATAGCCAATGATGCTATTCTGACCAAAGACAATCTGTTGAAAAGAAAATGGAGTGGAAATCCCACCAGTCACTTCTGTGACCAGGATGAAAATGTTAACCATCTGCTGTTTGCTTGCACTACTGCTAGATGTGTGTGGGGTGTAGTGGCTACTGCATTAGGTGCTACTGACATTCCAATTAATCTTGATCAGTGCTGGGGCTGGTGTAGAAAATGGCTAAAAAACTTTGATTCTTTGCATGCAATTGGTATAGGTGCTATCTGTTGGTCCATCTGGAAGATGAGAAATAACATTTGTTTCGAAGGGAAACCCTTCAGAAACCCTTTAACGATTATAAGTCATGCAAGTGCTTTGATGAAACACTGGACAGGTTTGCTCAAGGCTGAAGAAAGGGAAGCGGCGAAGCAAGGCGTGGAAGACATGTGCAGGATTGCTGTTCAGCTCCTGGCGCCCAGAAGGACAATACCACTGCTGCTGATGCCGGCCACCCCGGTGGATGTCGAAGAGGGACATGAAGACCCCGCTGCTGGAACCCAGATCGAAGCGGATGGAGGAAATCAGATGTGAAAGACGGCGCTGCGCTCTGATATAAAGATGTCTCAATAGTAATATGCAGTAGTTGTGGTAGCCTGTTAAGTTGGTGAAAACCCTGTGAAAGCCTGTTGGCTGGTTCTGTAATAAGGTCACATTCTGTGGGCCTATTTTTGCTTCCTCTTAAACTCTCTTGAAATGCTGATGTATTTCCGTTAATTTCATTAATGGAAATGGGGGAATCCTCCTTGTTCGAAAAAAAAAACGTTCTGTTTCCAGTTTCCGGAAGCATATGGAAGCAGAGGTCGTCACAAATATTCCCGGGATCCTCTCTGACATAATATTTTTGTATATATATTTCATATATATAGCCGTGGCCAAGGTCCTGGCCTACCAAGTGTCATCGCCTTCTCAAGTCCAGAACGACTGATGACTACCTTTGGACTAATTAGGCTTTTCCATGGGAAGGAGCCAAATCTTGCTTACGGTCTTCAATGTTCCAAAGCAAGAGAGGCAAATAGATAAGGTTGCTTGTTATCTTCACTCGTCAACGTGACAACGTGTAACATTCGTCAGTTAAGAAACCAAGCAGTACTGCTTTCTTACCCAGCTATGACACCATATATTTAGGTCGAGATTTTTGCCATTTCTGATTCTCACTAGATATGCTAACAAAAAATTCTTTAAAAAAACTCACGGGATTTAGCTTGGTGGACTCTAAATATTATCCACCTTTCTCGTTATAAAAAATATAAAAAGGAAGCCCTTAATTTCTACTAATCCGTTCCAAATTGTAGTTCGTTTGACTTTTTTACCACAACTTTGGCCACTCGTCTTATTCAAAAATTATGTCAAATATCATTTCTTTTGTTGTGGCTTGCTTTACTAACATAAGACCTCCAAAAATTACTTAAATTTAACCATATTTGCACTGATTTTTTGAATAAGATGGGCGGTCAAAACTGGGATCCAAAAAGTCAAACGAACTACAATTTGAAACGGAGGGAGTACATCTAAATTGCCCATCTCTCGTTGTGAAAGAAATTTTAAAACAGGCTATTAATTTTGTATATAAATAATACACATATGTTATTATCAAAGATAATTCAAAATAACCTCTAAATTTGAATATAAATTTATCACACTTCCGTCATTTTGAAAGTTAATTTAACATAATATGGTAATATTTTCTTATAAACTACAAGCATCTTCCATTATAAAAGATAATGCAACACAACATCTACATTCACATTCAAATTACTCTTATGAACCCAAAATAATAAAGTTTTATAATTTATTAAAGAAGAACCTGAAAACTATGAGTAATTAATTAATGAACATATAACAGTCATGAAATTTGATAAACACAAATAAGTTTCTAATGTTTTTGGAGCACAGAAGAAACATTTCTTAATGTGGTAGTATTACAGTGTGATCCATGAAACTCAAATGTTCAAGTTTTCAAAAGACCAACTTAGCAACAAAAGATTAGTATATAATAACTACTGTTTTTATCTGAAATTGAAGTAGCATGGCTATTTGAAACCATGATTTATATCTAAATTATCCACCATCTCTATAATAAAACAAAATCTCTCAAATCAAAATATATATACATACTAACATAAGCTCTCACAAAAAAATATGAAATCGATGCGTAAGTAGATTCATCTCTAAATGTAGTTTCAAGATAGTATAAATTTACTATTTTATAAACAATTTTAATGCAAAAAGTAGTGGTCAAAATTATTTCTTAAAGACAGTGTCAATATCTGAAACTACTGCTCCAGTAAACCGGAGGGAGTATCTAATTAAACAATGTTAGCATATTAGCATGCAGTGTTCGAATCGTGTCATCACTGTTCAGTGTTCACTCATCAGGGCAGCGGAACAGATCCATAGGTTGCCCGTTGCCGTGAGAGTTTATCTCGCAGCCTTCTTCACCGCACAGACCGCTGGTGGTCTCTACCGGTGGACAGCGACTCCGTGCGTTTGCGGTGTGGCCGACGCGATAAACACCACTCACGCACGTCCAGAACCAGAATCGCCGCTTCCTCGCCGCATCTTAATTTCCACACCACCAAACAAGCCCGGACACCGCTCGAAAACCATAAGCCGCTCAAAGCACCAGCTTCGCCTTCGCGGACGCCTATTTCAGGCTCGATCGTCTCCTCTGGCCTCCCAGTCCCAGCAGGAGTCCACAAACTTGAACAAGCTAAGGCTTGTTCCAGAAGCGAGCAAGGCAAGCGCGGGCGACATGCTGACGCTGCACCCCAGGGTGGTGGCGACCGCCGTGGAGGCCGAGGACCACTACGAGACCTGCGCCTGCTACTGCGTAGTGGTGTCCTGCGTCTCGATGCTGCTCTTCATCGTGCTGGCCGCCGCGCTCAGCATCTCCAGGGCCTGCGCCATCGCCGGCGCCGTCGCGCTCCTGCTCGGGCTCGTCAGCTGGTTCGCGCCCACGGGCAACGGCGCCAGCGGTCCGGCGGCGCAGCAGCAGCAGCGTGATGCCGCTGCTCCGGGGTTGCGGCTGGTGGTGCACCACCAGTGCGCGTGCGGCCTAACTGACGCCGCGATCGCTGCGCTGCCGACGTTCGCGTACGAGCCGCCCGTGGCGAAGAATGGCGACGGCGACAGGAGCGACGACAAGCCTCCACGCGGCAGCTGCTTGCTGTGCGCGGTTTGCCTGGAGGACGTGCGGGCCGGCGAGATGGTGCGGCAGCTGCCGGCGTGCCGCCACCTGTTCCACGTCGACTGCGTCGACGCCTGGCTGCGCGCGCACCGGACGTGCCCGCTCTGTCGCTGCCAGCTCTTCACGGGCAACGTCGTCAACACCAAGGAGGCAGCCGTTGCGGAGGAGTCATCGGTCGATGTGTTGCCGCCGGTTTGAGTGCCACTCGGTCGGTTCATCGATGGCTCGCCGGTGCATTCGTAAACTGTATTGGGTGACGTTTCATAAAAAAAACTGTATCACCTCCGGGAAGCTCATCCCCAAACACCTTCGGCGTGGTTTCGACTCCTTCCTACTCCTTATCGGTTTCGACTCCTTCCTACTCCTTATCAGCTGGGCACTCTGGAAGGAGCGCAACGCACGTACCATCGACAGGTGTAGCACCAATGCCAATGATATCCAGCAGGCAGGATCAAGGAGGAGGTGCAACTCTGGATCGTGGCGGGAAACGGGCACCTGCTGAAGCTTGATCAACGGCGGCTACAGCTCGCCGCGAGTTACATTGGGGCGTCGCAAATTCTAGCGCAAGTGTAATATCGTAGTTATCCGGTTGGTTCTTGGGTTGGTATACCATTATCTCCATTGTACTTGGATTTGCTTTCTGCTTAATGAAAAACGTGCATTAGCACGGTCGCAAAAAAAAAAAAAAAAAAAAAAAAAAAAAAACTGTATTGGATGACACTCTTCATTTTGTAACACCACATACGTAGAACATATTTGTAGATTAGATTGACCATAGTTTACTAATGTTTGCGTATGTGCTTGTGCTTGTGTAAATATTGTTGTGACAGGTTAATAAGACGACTGGTCCGAAGAAGAAAAAATGTTGGATTTCGAAAGCGCGCAATAACAGACGTGCCTCTAGGCATGAACCAATCGAGTGATTCCATATCGCCTGACGCTTCCAGCCGCGAAAGATTAGGGAGCATCTAGCCGATGGGGACTGGTACCAGATCGTACGGAGTAGAGAGTCTAGAACCTGACACGTTTCAATTCTGCCGCTACCAGACAGACAATCATAGTTTGTCACGTCAGTGCCAGCTTTTGTAAGCGAGGGTCTGAATGCTGCTGCACTACACTTAACTGGCCAATTAGAACAAATACCCGTGTTTCTCAGGCAACTGGAGCTTTTGGGCCGTTGGGATAAGTTTTAGTTGAGCTGAACCTGAAACATCGTCCATTGATGGCTGTATGGTACATATCTGTGCTGTTGATCGTTTGGACTATCTGACCGGATGAGTGGACTAGATTTATGAGAATTGGACAGGTTCTTTTTGTTCACTTGCTTTGTGTGGCAGAGGAGGGTGGCAACCCTAGATTGAAAACGGTGACGTCTGAAAATTCCAAATGTTTGGGCTTTTGTCGATTGTCCCGTAAAATGCTTGGTGTGAGCTGCTGGAGTTGATCGGCTATTTGGGTGGTGGTCGATTGAGTTCGCTCAGTTCAGTGAGTCATGGTTGAGTTGAGTGCTTCGTTTGTTGGTCTGTGTGACACATCAGCCTATGGTTTGTGGTTTTTGGTTCAGTTTTGGCTTAAACTACCGGGTTAGAATTTTTTTTTGTTTTGTTTTGTCTCCTCATTATAAAATCTACCATAAAACCTTTGCCGCTATTCAAGAAAAAAATCTTAATATTCTGTATTTATTTTCAAGAAAGGCCAGTATAAGAGACCGAGAAATAAAGAGGATGCTTAGAAGAACTGTTAGTAGCTGCAACAACTTGCCATCAACGGTTTCAGGCCTACAACAAAACTAGTCACAACTATATGTTAGGCTGTTCAGTGCTGAAAAGCCAAAATTCCCTGACGGTGCACTTACCGTCAAGGAAAATAAAAAACCGTAAGACGGTGCATCGTCAAGGAAGAACCATTAGGGCTGGCTCGACAGGGTAAATGGATATTCCTTGACGGTTAATCATCAAAGAAATATGTTTTTAATTTCTTTATGATTGAAAACCCACAGGAAAATTATAAAACCGTCAGGTAAATCAAATTGTCTCGTTCGGTTGAAACCGCCAAAGAATGTGGACTACCGATAGAGAAAATAGTTTCCTTGACGGTGTAAAACCGACAAGGTATACGGGAATTTACCCTAACAGTCAGCGAATCATAAAAAATTACATTCTCCTGTGTAAGTTTTTTACCCTGACGGTTAGCAAACCTTAAAAAAATAATATTTTCCCGTGTTTGTTTTTCCTATCTACTTATAACCGTCAAGAAAATATATTTTCTACCGCGACCTCCACAGAGATTTGTCCCCTAAGGCACAAGATACCATTTGGCATAGTTTGGAACCATTCTGGATCTTTTCGGGGGTGGGCTCAGTTCAACGTATGGTTACTTGGTGAAGTCGCGTGAAAATTCAAATAAACTAAAAAGAATATCAAACTAATCTAGAAAAATCTCAAATTTGGTGGTTACTTCACACAGGGCATTTGCAAGCCTAAGATAAAGTTTGAGATCAATACGACACTGGAATGCACATGGACCATAGAATCTGTAAGAACTTAAGTGTATAGTCATGGTTCGATAAAAGGTTCCATATACCTTTATGAAGCATGTAGACTCCGCCTGTGTTAGAATGACTAAATGTTTTTCGGCATTTAGTGCTTCAAAATGTTGTTTGAAGTTGCTATTTTTTGAAATGCAAAAATTTCATTTGATAATACAAAGTTACATGAAAATATGATAAAATAATAGCTTTAAGAACATAATAGATTGATAGAGCATGATTTAGAAAATTTTAGAAAAAATAAACATCAAATTTGATGTTAGTATGAGGGAGAAAAACTACTTACAAGATTTAGCATTAGATTAAAAAGATAAAACCATTGTGTTCATGTTCTTGATTTCATAGTATTTTCCTGTGTGTTTTTAAAATATCATCAAGGTAATTCATTTTACCCTAACGGTTTATGCAATAACCGTCAAAAAATATGAAACCGTCAAGGTAATTTTATTTACCCTGACGGTTTATGCCATTTCTCTGATGGTTAGGTGCACTCATAAGTTAATTATGAATTACCTTGATGGTTATTTAATTTTCATGTGAGTTTTCTAGAAATTGTCAAGGTAATACCAATTTTCCTGGTGGTTATTTAATTTTCTTGTGTGTTTTTTGAAAACCGTCAAGGTAATTATATTCACCTTGATGGTTTATACAATAGACGTCAAAGTAATTCGAAACCGTTAGGGAATTTCATGTTTCGAGTAGTGATTAGGCTTTGATGAAGCAACCGAATGAGAAGTGACATCGCTGTGAAGCCACAACCCAGTAAAACCTCGCCCGGAAAAGCAAGCGGGCTCAAAGTATAACAGAGAAGACAAAACAAAAATGCAGCTCCCCGAACACACAATAAGGTTTAGCCTAGAGAAACAACCTCTCAACTGTTATTTAGGCCGCCGGGTGTGTTTTGTTAGATAAAGAGGTGGTCCATCTTCTTCTCACTTCTCACTTTTTTTTATTTAGTTTGTGGTGAGTTGATTCATTACCACCTTATCCCTCACAAGTTAAATAATATAGCATGAGGAATGAGTTGATTTCACCAAAGTTCATGTAATGAATGAACTCATGATGCATCATGTTCACGTCATGAAGCATGTTTTTTTTTTAGAATTTCATGAAGCATGAGATGCTACTAACCAAACATAAGCCTTGATTGTGAAGCCCCGAACTCAGAAATTGGTGTTTGGAAGCCCGGTGAGCCCAATAATTGTTCATCTTATTTGGGCCAGAAAAAGTTATGGTCTCCTGAGACTACCCGAAGAAAAAAAAAGACACCTGATGGGGCGAACATGCTCTCCCTTCGCTTGCTGGACCCAACGACGCAAGCGATGATTCCTCGCTGCGGCGGCGGCGGCCTCCAGTTGAGGCCAGTGAGGAGGCGTGGGCCACTCGATCTCCCTTCCTTCCCTGGCTAGGTCCAATATATATGGAGGCGACTAGGGTTCCTTCTTCCTTGTGGCGACGGCAACGACCCTGAACTTAGTGCGGCGAGAGAGCATCGACGCCAGCGCGAGTGAATCAACGTCCTCGGCACGTGAATCCTGGAGCCTCAACGACAGAGAGAGATGGAATGCTTTTAGGTATCCTGATCCCCTCACGTTCTTTTACCCACTCTCGTATTTTTGTTCTTCATTTTTCTGTAGTTCTAGAGCGCTTCGGTAGATCTAGTATGCCCGTGTGTTGATCTTGCGCTAATCCACTTAGATCTCCACCAGCCTCACATCTGCACGATATGTGGAGGAAATTTACTAGATCGAATTTCTTTGTTTCTTCTGTCTTATTATCTGGATGTGTTATGTGATGAGCCGATCGCAGGCCTAGGCGCCAGATTCACAGAGGACGACGCAGACGGCCTGAAGCTAGGGCCGACAGGGGCGCCCAGGAAATCATGACCGGCCGAGGAACCCTGCTGACCGCCTGCGCCGCGACGGACAGAAACGTCGGCGGCAACCATGACCATTTTTTAAGTTGAACTGAAGTAGAACGTGTGCCTGTATGCACCAGTGCCCGGGAGACGATCTGAATTTTCTGGACGCATTCTCAGGTTTGTAGCTCCCCCGTTTCCATTTATCATTAATTAATCTTATTAGGTTTAGGCTGTATCTGCATACACGGAATGATTGGTCTGTATCTTTATTGCCTTCGAACGACTGAATTCCCATTAGTACGTAGATGTGTTTTATATCACAGAAAGGAGGCAAGCTGAGGCCGTTGAGGCTAACCGCATCCGGGACAAATTCCCTGCTAGGGTATCTTTTGCCATGTTCTCTGCCTATTTTCATGATAGCTTTTGATCTCATTCAAATCGGCTTTCTTGTAATGTAGGTCACTGTTGAGGAAGCCAAGGGGAGTGAGTCCGTCGATCAGCGTGTGAGGAAACCCTGCTGCTGCTCGCCTTTACTCTCGGCCGGCCAGCCATAACCCCGGCGCCGCGACGAACGTGCAGCAGGCCGCAAAACCCGGGCAGTCCGGTTGCATTAGAGACTCGCCAGCTGAAGATTGGCGCCCGGACGAACGCACACTCGCACAGGCCAAGAACCCAAGCAGCCTGGCTGCTGAGGTCATCACTGTTACCAGTCCGGCAACAGCTGCAGACAGGTGAACTCTTTTTATCCTTTGTATTTAGCTTGTTCCTTCTATTTGTTATTTTTGTATCAGATATTTGTGTTGCTCTAACTCCTAGGGTACAATGTACATAACCTGTTGTTGGCATTTTAGCATCTCTACATGTGACTTACATGTTTGTGTTCCGTGTTTCTATATCTATCTCTACATGTAACTCGTGCCGTAAGTTATTGAAGCATATGGTTGTTGGTTTCAGGAAAACGTCACCTCCTGCTCAGTAGAACAATATTTGCATTAGTTCAATGCCCAATATTTGAAGAGTATTCTTGCAAAATCAGAAAAATTGAACATAATATTATTTATCAGAGGTAGGTACACACAACTACAGCCAGTACTTCAAAATATCTATGCCAAGAGATAGATGCCATGTGCTAAGTGATATCAACATCACAGGTATGCTTTCAATACATATTTATACAACACATTCTTTTGGCGAGCTGCACTGATTTTCTCAATATATATGTTAACACAACCACTACTTTTGATGAGGCCATGCAAACAAGGGAAGAAAGAAACATGCAGGAATGGAACGTGAGTACCAAGCATGGTTCTCTTGCTTTGACAAGACCAGTGCCAATCATTAAAGATGACTCAAATGCCGGCCCAGGTATACTTTCGAGTTTTTCTAGCATTAGTAACTTTCTTTATTTCTATATAAATAAACCAACTTTTGTACAACTAATAGAACAACTTATTCTGTAGCTATTTAAGTTACAATAATTACTATGTTAATTTATGAGATTATTATAGTAACTTAGTATTAAGTGGTTTACTACAATGTTATAATAAATATCCTCATGTGTTGTAGTAACCAAACTATCGTAAATATGTATTAATGTTATCGTAAATTAGTACTATATATAAAATTATTATAAATGGAAGTGGCTACGGAGTATGTACTCCCACTAGCTTAAAGCTCCGTTGGCGGAGATGCCTGGTTGCAAGCCTTGCTCCAACGGGCAGCAACAGCAACCACTCACATGAGTTGACCGTTGCCGCCTCCGACTATAAAAAATAAACAAACAGAGCACGCCGCCGTGGTGTCTTCATGAGTCCTACTTACGAGGGGCACCACCAGGTGACAGCGTGACGCAAGCATTCGGATTGTGGTTTGTGCCAATTCATTTTCTTCCCTTCCTGCTGTGCGTGTGCATTATGCCTGCTATAACTTCTGTCGTCATCTTCGATTGCGTTAGTGACGTGCACCTGGCAAACAATCTGTAATTGCCAAACATATGCAGGCTCGCCGCGGCCGCTGTGCATGCCGTCACCCAACGGCAGCTCCATCGCCCAACAAGGGCTCACCGCCGCCAGCGCGCACACCGTCGCCCAACACACGTCGCTCGCAGCACTGCATACTTCCAGGTTTTTTCCCTCCCACTTACAGTTCATGATCCGACAAATTCAGCTTTTATCCCATCTGCGCAGACGAGTCCAGCCTCCTCCATGATCTCTGATGCGCGATCTCATATTAGGTTGAATTGTATCTGGCCGCCGTTTCGATCGGACTTCGTCATCACCGGCACAGCTCATGTGTACGCGACCCAGTCGCTATCATTAGCTGATCGTGCATGATTGATTCTTCATCAATAAAGGGTTCTGTGTTTTTGCTTAGCAGTTTCCTGTGACGTAGCAGAATATGAGCAAAGTTCTTTTCATAGTTGTGACTGCCTTTCAGTAAAGACATGTGGGTGTTCATCGTTGTGACTGCCTTTCAGTAAAGATCCTAGTATATATAAAAGTACAACCATCTCAGCAGGAAAAGGACATATTTTGTCATATATATGATATCAAGATGACGTGGCTTCATATTTTTTCAACCCGCTGCTCGCCAACGTGATGCTAAATATGGCGTTCCGTTGGGTGGAGTTCCCTCAAAACAAAAACAAACAAAGCTCCGTTGGCGGAGATGCCTGGTTGCATGCCTTGCTCCAACGGGCAGCAACAGCAACCACTCACATGAGTTGACCATTGCCGCCTCCGACTATAAAAAATAAACAAACAGAGCACGCCGCCGTGGTGTCTTCGTGAGTCCTACTTACGAGGGGCACCACCAGGTGACAGCGTGACGCAAACATTCGGATTGTGGTTTGTGCCAATTCATTTTCTTCCCTTCCTGCTGTGCGTGTGCATTATGCCTGCTATAACTTCTGTCGTCATCTTCGATTGCGTTAGTGACGTGCACCTGGCAAACAATCTGTAATTGCCAAACATATGCAGGCTCGCCGCGGCCGCTGTGCATGCCGTCACCCAATGGCAGCTCCATCGCCCAACAAGGGCTCACCGCCGCCAGCGCGCACACCGTCGCCCAACACATGTCGCTCGTAGCACTGCATATTTCCAGGTTTTTTCCCTCCCACTTACAGTTCATGATCCGACAAATTCAGCTTTGATCCCATCTGCGCAGACGAGTCCAGCCTCCTCCATGATCTCTGATGCGCGATCTCATATTAGGTTGAATTGTATCTGGCCGCCGTTTCGATCGGAGTTCGTCATCACCGGCACAGCTCTTGTGTACGCGACCCAGTCGCTATCATTAGCTGATCGTGCATGATTGATTCTTCATCAATAAAGGGTTCTATGTTTTTGCTTAGCAGTTTCCTATGACGTAGCGGAATATGAGCAAAGTTCTTTTCATAGTTGTGACTGCCTTTCAGTAAAGACATGTGGGTGTTCATCGTTGTGACTGCCTTTCAAAAGATCCTAGTATATATAAAAGTACAACCATCTCAGCAGGAAAAGGACATATTTTGTCATATATATGATATCAAGATGACGTGGCTTCATATTTTTTCAACCCGCTGCTCGCCAACGTGATGCTAAATATGGCGTTCCGTTGGGTGGAGTTCCCTCAAAACAAAAACAAACAAAGCTCCGTTGGCGGAGATGCCTGGTTGCATGCCTTGCTCCAACGGGCAGCAACAGCAACCACTCACATGAGTTGACCGTTGCCGCCTCCGACTATAAAAAATAAACAAACAGAGCACGCCGCCGTGGTGTCTTCGTGAGTCCTACTTACGAGGGGCACCACCAGGTGACAGCGTGACGCAAACATTCGGATTGTGGTTTGTGCCAATTCATTTTCTTCCCTTCCTGCTGTGCGTGTGCATTATGCCTGCTATAACTTCTGTCGTCATCTTCGATTGCGTTAGTGATGTGCACCTGGCAAACAATCTGTAATTGCCAAACCTATGCAGGCTCGCCGCGGCCGCTGTGCATGCCGTCACCCAACGGCAGCTCCATCGCCCAACAAGGGCTCACCGCCGCCAGCGCGCACACCGTCGCCCAACACACGTCGCTCGTAGCACTGCATACTTCCAGGTTTTTTCCCTCCCACTTACTGTTCATGATCCGGCAAATTCAGCTTTGATCCCATCTGCGTAGTCGAGTCCAGCCTCCTCGATGATCTCTTATGCGCGATCTCATATTAGGCTGAATTGTATCTGGCCGCCGTTTCGATCGGAGTTCGTCATCACCGGCACAGCTCTTGTGTATGCGACCCAGTCGCTATCATTATCGGATTGTGCATGATTGATTCTTCATCAATAAAGGGTTCTGTGTTTTTGCTTAGCAGTTTCCTGTGACGTAGCGGAATATGAGCAAAGTTCTTTTCATAGTAGTGACTGCCTTTCAGTAAAGACATGTGGGTGTTCATCGTTGTGACTGCCTTTCAGTAAAGATCCTAGTATATATAAAAGTACAACCATCTCAGCAGGAAAAGGACATATTTTGTCATATATATGATATCAAGATGACGTGGCTTCATATTTTTTCAACCCGCTGCTCGCCAACGTGATGCTAAATATGGCGTTCCGTTGGGTGGAGTTCCCTCAAAACAAAAACAAACAAAGCTCCGTTGGCGGAGATGCCTGGTTGCATGCCTTGCTCCAACGGGCAGCAACAGCAACCACTCACATGAGTTGACCGTTGCGCCTCCGACTATAAAAAATAAACAAACAGAGCACGCCGCCATGGTGTCTTCGTGAGTCCTACTTACGAGGGGCACCACCAGGTGATAGCGTGACGCAAACATTCGGATTGTGGTTTGTGCCAATTCATTCTCTTCCCTTCCTGCTGTGCGTGTGCATTATGCCTGCTATAACTTCTGTCGTCATCTTTGATTGCTGTTAGTGACGTGCACCTGGCAAACAATCTGTAATTGCCAAACCTATGCAGGCTCGCCGCGGCCGCTGTGCACGCCGTCACCCAACGGCAGCTCCATTGCCCAACAAGGGCTCACCGCCGCCAGCGCGCACACCGTCGCCCAACACACGTCGCTCGCAGCACTGCATACTTCCAGGTTTTTTCCTTCCTACTTACTGTTCATGATCCGACAAATTCAGCTTTGATCCCATCTGCGTAGTCGAGTCCAGCCTCCTCGATGATCTCTGATGCGCGATCTCATATTAGGCTGAATTGTATCTGGCCGCCGTTTCGATCGGAGTTCGTCATCATCGGCACAGCTCTTGTGTATGCGACCAGTCGCTATCATTAGCTGATCGTGCATGATTGATTCTTCATCAATAAAGGGTTCTGTGTTTTTGCTTAGCAGTTTCTTGTGACATAGCGGAATATGAGCAAAGTTCTTTTCATAGTTGTGACTGCCTTTCAGTAAAGACATGTGGGTGTTCATCGTTGTGACTGCCTTTCAGTAAAGACATGTGGGTGTTCGTCGTTGTGACTGCCTTTCAGTAAAGATCCTAGTATATATAAAAGTACAACCATCTCAAGAAAAGGACATATTTTGTCATATATATGATATCAAGATGACGTGACTTCATATTTTTTCCACCCACTGCTCGCCAATGTGATGCTAAATCTGGCGTTCCGTTGGGTGGAGTTCCCTCAAAACAAAAACAAACAAAGCTCCGTTGGCGGAGATGCCTGGTTGCATGCCTTGCTCCAATGGGCAGCAACAGCAACAACTCACATCAGTTGACCGTTGCCGCCTCCGACTATAAAAAATAAACAAACAGAGCACGCCGCCGTGGTGTCTTCGTGAGTCCTACTTACGAGGGCCACCACCAGGTGACAACATGACGCAAACATTCGGATTGTGGTTTGTGCCTATTCATTCTCTTCCCTTCCTGCTGTGCGTGTGCATTATGGCTGCTATAACTTCTGTCATCATCTTCGATTGCCGTTAGTGCCGTGCACCTGGCAAACAATCTGTAATTGCCAAACCTATGCAGGCTCGCCGCGGCCGCTGTGCACGCCGTCACCCAACGGCAGCTCCATCGCCCAACAAGGGCTCACCGCCGCCAGCGCGCACACCGTCGCCCAACACACGTCGCTCACAGCACTACATACTTCCAGGTTTTTTCCTCCCACTTACTGTTCATGATCCGACAAATTCAGCTTTGATCCCATCTGCGCAGACGAGTCCAGCCTCCTCCATGATCTCTGATGCGCGAACTCCTATTAGGCTGAATTGTATCTGGCCGCTGTTTCGATCGGAGTTCGTCATCACCGGCACAGCTCTTGTGTACGTGGCCTAGTCGCTATCATTAGCTGATCGTGCATGATTGATTTTTCATCAATAAAGGGTTATGTGTTTTTGCTTAGCAGTTTCCTGTGACGTAGCGGAATATGAGCAAAGTTCTTTTCATAGTTGTGACTGCCTTTCAGTAAAGACATGTGGGTGTTCATCGTTGTGACTGCCTTTCGCAAAGATCCTAGTATATATAAAAGTACAACCATCTCAGCAGGAAAAGGACATATTTTGTCATATATATGATATCAAGATGACATGGCTTCATATTTTTTCAACCCGCTGCTCGCCAACGTGATGCTAAATATGGCGTTCCGTTGGGTGGAGTTCCCTCAAAACAAAAACAAACAAAGCTCCGTTGGCGGAGATGCCTGGTTGCATGCCTTGCTCCAACGGGCAGCAACAGCAACCACTCATATGAGTTGACCGTTGCCGCCTCTGACTATAAAAAATAAACAAACAGAGCACGCCGTCGTGGTGTCTTCATGAGTCCTACTTACGAGGGGCACCACCAGGTGACAGCGTGACGCAAACATTCGGATTGTGGTTTGTGCCAATTCATTCTCTTCCCTTCCTGCTGTGCGTGTGCATTATGGCTGCTATAACTTCTATCGTCATCTTCGATTGCCGTTAGTGACGTGCACCTGGCAAACAATCTGTAATTGCCAAACCTATGCAGGCTCGCCGTGGCCGCTGTGCACGCCGTCACCCAACGGCAGCTCCATCGCCCAACTAGGGCTCACCGCCGCCAGCGCGCACACCGTCGCCCAACACACGTCGCTCGCAGCACTGCATACTTCCGTGTTTTTCCCTCCTACTTACTGTTCATGATCCGACAAATTCAGCTTTGATCCCATCTGCGCAGACGAGTCCAGCCTCCTCCATGATCTCTGATGCGCGATCTCATATTAGGCTGAATTGTATCTGGCCACCATTTCGATCGGAGTTCGTCATCACCGACACAGCTCTTGTGTACGCGACCCAGTCGCTATCATTAGCTGATCGTGCATGATTGATTCTTCATCAATAAAGGGTTCTGTGTTTTTGCTTAGCAGTTTCGTGGGACGTAGCGGAATATGAGCAAAGTTCTTTTCATAGTTGTGACTGCCTTTCAGTAAAGACATGTGGGTGTTCATCGTTGTGACTGCCTTTCAGTAAAGACATGTGGGTGTTCATCGTTGTGGCTGCCTTTCAGTAAAGATCCTAGTATATATAAAAGTACAACCATCTCAGCAGGAAAAGGACATATTTTGTCATATATATGATATTAAGATGACGTGGCTTCATATTTTTTCAACCCGCTGCTCGCCAACGTGATGCTAAATATGGCGTTCCGTTGGGTGGAGTTCCGTCAAAACAAAAACAAACAGAGCTCCATTGGCGGAGATGCCTGGTTGCATGCCTTGCTCCGACGGGCAGCAACAGCAACCACTCGCATGAGTTGACCGTTGCCGCCTCCGACTATAAAAAATAAACAAACAGAGCACGCCGCCGTGGTGGCTTCGTGAGTCCTACTTACGAGGGGCACCACCAGGTGACAGCGTGACGCAAACATTCGGATTGTGGTTTGTGCCAATTCATTTTCTTCCCTTCCTGCTATGCATGTGCATTATGCCTGCTATAACTTCTGTCGTCATCTTCGATTGCCGTTAGTGACGTGCACCTGGCAAACAATCTGTAATTGCCAAACCTATGCAGGCTCATCACGGTCGTTGTGCACGCCCAACAAGGGCTTACCCAACGGCAGCTCCATCGCCCAACAAGGGCTCACTGCCGCCAGCGCGCACACCGTTGCCCAACACACGTCGCTCGCAGCACTGCATACTTCCAGGTTTTTTCCCTCCCACTTGTTGTTCATGATCCGACAAATTCAGCTTTGATCCCATCTGCGCAGACGAGTCCAGCCTCCTCCATGATCTTTGATGCGCGATCTCATATTAGGCTGAATTGTATCTGGCCGCCGTTTCGATCGGAGTTCATCATCACCGGCACAGCTCTTGTGTGTACGCGACCCGGCGCTATCATTAGCTGATCGTGCATGATGATTCTTCATCAATAAAGGGTTCTCGTGTTTTTGCTTAGCGGTTTCTCGTGACGTAGCGAATATGAGCAAAGTTCTTTTCATAGTTGTGACTGCCTTTCAGTAAAGACATGTGGGTGTTCATCGTTGTGACTACCTTTCAGTAAAGATCCTAGTATATATAAAAGTACAACCATCTCAGCAGCGCGAGTGGTTTTTTTCTTTTTTTGAGAATCAAGATAGGGAAAAAGGGGATGTTTTTTCTCCTTTTTTTTTCCCACAAGGAAGAGAAGAAAATAGGGGACGCAGGAATCGAACCCTCGCCGAGGTGTCGTGTCATGCGCGTTCCAAGCCACAGGCGTGATATGTGGGTGGGCCAGGAGTGGGAAGCCTGACCATCTATATACTATATATTTGAAATCTTCTAAATGAGTGGGAAGCCTGAATCTCGACTCTACAGCATTTACAAATCTCTACTAATGATGTTGAAATGGTAGAGCATCAAGAAACAGAGATGGACAAGAAGCGAAAACGTTCTAAAGAGGAGGATGACGTACACCAATATCTCTGAATCAACTCAATCTCTGTGCATAATACGTTCGTGTGGACTGTTGCATACAGAGTGTCCCCATCTCTAACTAATAGTATTGCATATGCAGATCATTATGGTAGAAGCAGATGCAACCAAAAAACAAGTCCAAGGTGATGGCGTACAGACTCCACGACAAGCAAATGACTTGCATCCAGTGTGCGCCAATGCTGAGATGATGGAGTTGCCTCAATATAATAAACCAAAGAAAACAAAGGATGCACAAATTATAAAGGAAGGTGAGTCCTCCACAATTGGAACTTCATAGTTCATAATTTGGAAATTGATTTTTTAGTTTCTTAATTATTATTTTCTTGTATTTAATAGTCATCAGCATTTATATACATATTAATTACTTACCATAAAACCTCGACAGATTATTTGTCTATGAACGAAGATTAAGGATGTACAAAAGATTAAGGATGTACAAATAAGTGCCAAACTACAGCTTATGCAGAAATCATTGATCCAATAATACAACACATATCAGCTACAATCACCACAATTGAGCATAAATCATAAAAGGGATTCTAGTACCCGGTGCTCCGCCTTGACTAGCTAGGGTTCATCTTCAGCTACGGATCCGGCTAGGGTTTCAGATCCGATTGGCCACAACAGGTGTGGAGGTAGGGGATCCAGATCTGGAGTCAAGCTGTTGTGGCAATATCAGAGGAACGCTCGGAACGGGGTGGGCATATTAGAGGAGGCAACAATACTTGAAAGTTTGAAAGTGGAGAAAGGGATGGAGTAGAAAAAAGACGGGTGCGGCTGGGAGAATGGGAGATGGGGGCGGAGAAGGCCAACCCTTGCACGACCATCACAATACCACAAATACCCTTTCTCAGGTTGATGGCATGGTGAAGATATTTTCCGTGTGGAGGGCAAAAGATAGACACCATCATGTTGGTGGGCTCCGTGTGAAAATTTCGCCCAAAAATCAAATTTTCGTGCGGGTGGAGGCTATTTGGAGTTATTGAGTTCAAAAAATCAATAGGGATGTTACTCCAAGGATTGTCAACAATAGTGTCAAAGCTGTGGTAAACCTTTTTCTCACTTGGAAACTAGAAACCTTTCAATCATCATTGCATTTAGCATCAACATGTTCATTTTTTGTCGATAGAATGGTACGTAAGCTCATAAGTGATAGGAAAACATCTTGAATGAGTTTGTTGAATACCAACTCCGTGTCAGTAAAACCAATCACAATATCATCACGGAGTCAAAGATAATCATCTCCAATCATTTCTTAGCCCCATTTCCAATTCCTAGTAGGTACTCATAAAAGAGATTATCATGTAACATGAGAGCATGGTTGACCCTTGGTTTTCTGAATACCTGCTACGAATTGGAAATGGAACCGAGAAAATGATTGTGCAGATAATTATGTTTGATTCCTTGATGACATTTGTGATTGGTAATACCGACATGGAGGTGGTAGTCAACAAGCTCACTCAAGATGTTTTCTCATCATTCGAAGAACATGCGACATGCGCCACCTATATGAGCTCGTGTGCCATTCTATCAATAAAAAAAGAACATGTTGATAGGCTAAATGCAATGATGCTTCAAAGGTTTCCTATTTCTAGGTGAAGAAAAGGTTTACCATAACTTGGACACTATTGTTGACGATCCTCAGAATCATTTCCCTATTGATTTTTAACTCTATAACTCCAAATGGCTTTCTCCCGCATGAGTTGAAGCTAAAAATCAACCACGATTCTTCTCCACAATCTTGAACCTGACAATGGCTTGTACAATGGAACAAGTCTTATGTTCAATGCATTGCAACACAATGCAATTGATGTGGAGATTGTTGGCGGACAACATGTGCGGAAAATAAGTGCTTTCTCGAGGTAGTAAAATGTATCTAACCAGCTACCGTTCCCCAACAACGGCACCAGAAATGCTTGTTGACACCAGAGGTGGTAAACAGAATTACCGCAAGCGGACGGGTGGTCAATGTAGCACTTCACCGGGAGTATTCCAGGTATCATATTTTCCACAGGGAACGAGAAGTGGACTAGCTAGACCAAGGGATGTTGTCAGGCAATGATCAAGGGCTTAGGACTGGTTAGAGAGGTATTTCTAGTCTTTGGATTCTGGCTCAGCTATCCTAAGGATACATGAGAGTTAACTCACCTTCCTGCTGTGGCCGATAGGCGAAACGGGTGTGACACATCAGCACCCTGAGGCGGCTACCACTTCCGGCCAACTATTATTTGCAACTTACCTAGAACACCACGAAGAGAACTCCTAGGTCCCGGAGAGGTCTGTCACACTTCGCTCTGGGCGTTCTTCGAGTGCGACAAGAAGTCCACACGGCAGATCTAGTCTAGACACCATGTCTACACTACTTCTACTACTCTAGGCCTAGTTAAGGCTTCGAGCACTTCACTCAAGGCAAAGCAACATGCTAGCAGAAAGGTTGTATACTTAAAATAAACTAAGGTAGAAAGTAAATGCTAGAAGTACTCAGATGAAAGGCAACTAGGAAGAAGACTTACTAGAAGACAAGCATCTGCTGAGGCGCTCCTGGAAGAAGACTCCCGACAGGCCGGGACTCCTTCTCTGGAACTCCTCACTCTCTTCCCTCTATTCTCACAATCTAGCTAAGAGTAGCTCTTCCTATGATACATTGATGCTAACTAAGCTCTCTAGGGGGATATTTATAGGGGAGATGGAGTAGGGGCTACTCCGGTGCCACGTCAGCGATCCGCATCATGTCACTTCTTGGCCCTTGGATCAAGCCGACTTCAAATGGACGCCTGTGAGCAAGAGACACATGGAGGCCATGCAGGAAGTCGGTGGGAGGCCAACCGACCTTTGGTGGGCACACATGTCAGGTCGGCCGACCAGGGTTTGAGTGACATGTGGGTCCCACCAGCCTTCTAGAAGGTCCTAAAGTCGGTGGTGAGTCAGGACAGGTGGCATCCCACCATAGGTGGGTCGCCGACCTGGCTCTTTGGGAGGCTGACTCACCACTGGCTTCCTGACGTTGTCCCTACATGTCCTGTGACGTGTCTTGGTCATTTCTAGCTTGCTCATATTTGCTTCACTTAAGCTTGTTCAGGCTCGATTAGTGGTTGTTTACACCTGCGTCCAAATAATGACATGTACAAGTGGAATCAAGTAAATTGCACCTATGTCACTACTTAATTGCATGGTGTGTCTCTGAATTTTGACCATTGTTGATGGCTTTCATAAGGTGAAAATAGGGTATAAATGTCGTCAACAAGATCCCCCACACTTAAGTCTTTGCTCGTCCTCGAGCAAAGGTTAGATAGAAGCGTAAAGTAAGACAATGTTAAGATATCAGCAAATACAAAGCTTACCCAAGCGATATGTCATTCATATGGGTTATGTGGTATTGTCTAACATATATCCTTCAGTTGTTGAAATAATTGGAATAGTTCTCAAAGCAAAGTTCTCTTGCCATTTTCATATCATTAGTACTTAGAGTTTTTGAAAATGGTTTTCAAAAAGAAAGCACATGTGTCATTCTTACTCCTCAATGGTACTCTCGGGACACTCAGTTAGTGTATGAATCCTAACCAAGGCATGTCAAGTGTTTGCCTTTATCATCCTACCTCTAAATGGCTTTATGCGGAGCTTAAGTAGGTGTGGCAAGGAATAGCATACTTGCAATGCATTTGTTGTCAGGTTAAGAAACTTGGACCTAAGTAGAAGGATGTCATACTCCCAGATCAAGATGAAATGGATGGAATGAGAATGTGATGGATGGTAAGGTGATGGATGGATGGTGGATGTATGGTAGATGAGGTTGCTCCTTTATTTGATTCTATCTCTCTTTTTCTTTCTATTGAGACAAGGCTAGCTCTCTCTCTCTCTCTCTCTCTCTCTCTCTCTCTCTCTCTCTCTTTTAAGGCAACTAGTGGGAATCTATGGAGTAGATGCCTAGCCTTTTTTGTAAATGTCTCACCTAACAATTGATAATTGAGAGAGTTTTCAACAATTGGAGCATGGAGCAACTTATTTGGTGGAGATGGTAGATATGTGTGTGCACACTTCCAATGTAGAAGTAGCACGTGGATGATGAAAATGGATGGAGATGTGTACTCCCATGGTAGGAGTAGCATATAAGTGGTTTCATACTTCCGGATTAGAAGTAGCATATTTGGTGGTATGTGGATCTTAATCTTAGGAGCATGACCAACTTCTAACACAGGTTCTACAAGACTTAACTAGACTCAATGCAAGCAAGTAGCTTATGTAGAAGGCTTTTGAAATTCAAGGTGTATATGGCTGTGGTAGGAATTTAACACTATTGAGGAGTAAGTGACACTATGGTTTTATGACATTTTCAAAAATAAACCTCTAAGCACTTTAGATAGAAAAGGTATGAATCATGAGCCAAGAACTATATCACATTTATTCAACAACTTAGTCAATATGATGGTCCCATTAATGTTTTTGACCCACAAGGATGAGCATGAGCAAGAGTTAGACTTTATAGTGCTTTTACCTTTCAATGTCACAAGTCAAGGCAATTATTATTTTACTTTTTTTGGATGCAAGCCTTCTTTATTTTATTTTATTCAAAGGCAATAATTCAGGGCAGAAATGAAAGAATGGAGAGGGAGTAGGAGTGGCAAACCAGACAGTGAAGAAGCGCTCGACGAGTAGAGGCTGGCTGGTGGGTCCAGGGCCAACAGGTCAGGTCGGCCGACCTGACCCGGGGCTCCCCGGAGTGGGTCCTGACTCTCCTCGGTCTCATGATCAGCGTGGTGTGCTTGGTTTGCCAATTTGGCGCAGAGGTCAGGTCGACCGACCTGAGGTTCTGGTCGCCTTTCCTTGTGTCAAATTGCCACACCAAAAGCATCTCGATTTTGTGTTATTTTCTGACGTTTTGGTGTCTCTGGGGAGTTGGCCGACTCCCCCACACTTGGATTTTTGCGCTGGAAAAAATGATACAGAAGACACAAGATCAAATGCAAATACCCTGCTGGTGGCAAACACACCAGCAGGGTTAAACAATTTCATTGTTTTCAATTCCATTCTTTTCATTCATTCTTTAATAAAGCAAACTTTTCTAGGCACTATTACAATTTTAAAGGGAAAACAATTAAAAGGGAAAGAAACAAAGAAATTAAAAATTCAAAACAAAAAGTGCCTAGTGTTCTAAGCTATCGTAATCTAGGGAGAGGGGATCTCTAATAGATCCTCCCTATTGATCGCCTTAGCGATCCTCTTGATCTTTGCATTATTGCTAATGCGAAGATCACAGAACTGATCCATCAGATCAAGATGTGCCATCTTCAGTTCCGACACTATTTCTTTGAGGGTCTTGTTTTTCTTATGAAGTGCACCCGTGACATGGAGGAGCTTCTCCACGTCGCTCCTCTCCTGTTCTCCCTCGTACTGGCCCGGAGGGCCCCTGATGGGAGGTGGAGACAGCCTCCGACGAACAGAGCCGCTGGTGGAGTTGTTAGACTCCCTCAACGCCCTCTTCTCATCTGAGTCCAGAGGCGGGATGAGCTTCTTCCCCATCCTTGGCCCGCACTCACGATCTTGCGAAAGGGAGGCGTGGCTGGGTTGTAGGCAGGCGTGAAGCTCGAGCTGCCCATTGTGTTGGAGATGACGATTGGGGCATCACTGGCCCCCGCCGGCGACATATTCTTCAACGCCAGCTGGCCCGTGGTGGGTCGCTTCGGTGTGGTAGATCTCGCCGGGGATTTCCCGAGAGTTCTCTTTGGGGTCAAGGAGCGTGACGAAGACCCAAACTTGGTGGACCGCTGGGAGGTGGCCGGGCGACGATGCCCTGGGTCGGCTGACCCAAAGTGTAGGTCGGCTGACCAAGGGTGTGTCCCCGACGACCCTCCGGTGGGTGGCAACATGGCTAGGGGCTCGGCTTCTACTACATGCACTTCCATAGTGTGCTCCATACCCTCTGTGAGAGAGAGAGTGGGCATGGGCGAGTCTGGCCGAGGGATGATCTGGTTGTTTTTTGTGGGAGGAGCCATGGCAAGGTTGTGGGTGATCGAGGATTGCTCAAAGGCTCAATGCAGGTGCTAGGCTCGAGGTAGAAGGTAATGGAAGGAGAGAGGAGGCCTAGAGGGGGTTTTAAGGACAATTTGAGGAGCAAGCTTGGCAAATCCAAAGGGATTTGAAAGGGAGCGTCCTGGGGGACGTCTCCCCACTGATCAGGCTTTTTGGCGAAGTTCAAATCTTCGAAAAGCCTGGTCGGCCGACCGGCTCATTTCGTCCATTTGAGTTCAAATTCGAACCCTGGCTTCCCCTCACCATTGTGGATGTTTGCGTGTATTCAAACGAGGAACTTCCAGGTCGACCGACCTGACCAAGGTTGGGTCTGGTCAACCAGATTGCGGATCAGGCTCCCATGGGTTGGCTGCACCACTCTAGGTTCGAGTGGGCATCAAACCCAGGACGGTTGACCCCACGCTTGGCTCCTCGAAACTGGTTCCTGGGTGCACAAGTGTTCTAAAAGCCTACCCATGCTACCCCTCTACTCAAGCAATCAATTTGACATGCAGTTTAGAATGTAGAGTGTTAATGCCAACATGTTAATGAAGAAAAACATGTAGATTTTAGTGATTAGGTTGTAAGGCAAAATCTATCATGTCTATTTCTTCTTGTAAAGATTCATGTTCATAAAAGAGCTTGAGGTCCTAAAGCGTTACGGCCCCATGTGTCGCGGCGTCGACCACCAGGTACGGGCCTTCTCATTTGCTCCTTCACTTTCCATGGCCAAAAATTTTGACCCTGGAGTTGAACATGAGAACCATGTTCCTTGGATGGAACTCCTTTTGCTTGATCCGCTTATCATGCCATCTTTTGGTTCTTTCCTTATAGATTCTGGCATTGTGATAGGCTTTCTCTCTCCATTCTTCCAGTTCTGAGATTTGGAGCTTTTGGCTGAGGAAAATCCATATTCCACCTCTTTATAGCCCAATGTGCCTTGTGCTCCAGCTCGACTGGCAAGTGGCATGTCTTTCCGTGTACAAGCTGGTACGGTGTAATACCGATAGGGGTCTTGTATGCGGTCCGGTATGCCCAAAGTGCATCAGGGAGCTTGATCTTCTATGTCGTTCCCATTTCATTGACAGTCTTTTGTAGAATATTCTTGATTTGCTTGTTTGAGGTTTCTGCTTGTCCGCTTTTCTGGGGATGATAAACGGTGCCCACGTTGTGCCTTATCCCCATTTCTAATAGAAATGTGCGAAATCCTCTGTCAATAAAGTGGCTGCCTCCATCGCTAATAACTAGCCTTGGGGTGCCCAATCTTGGGAGGATGGTTTCTTGGAACATACTCTTGGCATATTTTGAGTCTGCTGCTTTGCAAGGTACTACTTCGACCCACTTGGACACGTAGTCCACTGCCACCAAGATGTATTCGTAGCCTTGAGATGGTGGGAATGGACCCATGTAATCTATTCCCCAGACAACAAATAACTCTACTTGAAGGTTGTTTGTAAGGGGCATGGCGTCACGGGTATTGATATTACCGTGTCGTTGGCACCTCTCACACCTTTGGATGAAGCTTTTGGTGTCGTTGTACATGGTAGGCCAATAGAATCCACTTTGCCAAATCTTGGCATGGGTTCTGAATGCACCATAGTGGCCTCCATATTCAGCTCCATGGTACTTCTTAATGATCTGAATGCCTTCTTCTGTGGGAACATACCGTCTCAACACACCGTCTTGGCAGACCCTATAGAGGTAAGGGTCGTCCCAAAGGTGTGCTCTGCTTTCTTTGATCAGCTTCTTCTTGTCTACCCCCAGAGGTACATAACCCTAAACCATGTAGTTGACGATGTTTGCATACCACGGGTGAGCAGCTGACGCCTTGAGGAGTGTGTCGTTCCGAAGATAGTCGTTGATGGGCAAACCCTGTTTGTCTTCAACCTGCATCCTAGACAGGTGGTCTGCGACCGAGTTTTCTACTCCCTTTTTATCTTTTATTTCTAAGTCAAATTCTTGGAGTAGCAGGATCTATCTTATTAGTCTTGGTTTAGCGTCTTTCTTGGTGAGCAGGTATTTTAGTGCAGTGTGATCGATGTAAATGATAACTTTTGCTCCTACCAAGTAAGACCTAAACTTGTCTATAGCAAACACTACAGCCAAAACCTCTTTTTCGGTTGATGCGTAATTTAACTGAGCCCCAGTTAGTGTTTTGCTAGCATAGCAAATAGCATGATACTTTTTATCTTTGGTCTGTCCTAAGACAGCACCCACAACATAATCACTAGCATCACACATTATCTCAAAAGGAAGCGACCAATCAGAGGGTTGTATGATCGGCGCAGAGATAAGTGCTTTCTTGAGGTAGTAAAATGCATCTAAGCACTCATCATTAAAGTCAAAGGGTGAATCTTTAGCTAGCAGGCTTGTTAGAGGTCTAGCGATTTGCGAGAAATCTTGTATAAACCTTCTATAAAAACCTGCGTGACCCAGAAAACTGCATACTCCTCTAACATTCGTGGGAGGTGGGAGCTGTTCTATGACCTCTATTTTAGCTTTGTCTACCTCTATCCCACGTTCGGACACTTTGTGTCCTAACACTATCCCTTCCCGAACCATAAAATGGCATTTCTTCCAGTTCAGGATCAAGTGTTTTTCCTCGCATCTTTGTAAGACGAGGTCCAGGTTCTCAAGACATCCGTCGAAAGTCTTACCATAGACGAAAAATTTGTCCATGAAGACTTCCATGATTTCTTCAATCATGTCTGAGAAGATGGACATCATGCACCTTTGGAAGAAGGCGGGAGCATTGGATAGGCCAAAAGACATGCGCCTATATGCATGTCCCGTAAGGGCATGTGAATGTTGTCTTACTTTGATCATCCGAATGGATCAAGATTTGATGATACCCCGAATACCCATCAAGGAAACAAAAGAAAGAGTGTTTAGCTAGCCGTTCCAGCATCTCATCGATGAATGGCAACGGGAAGTGATCTTTCTTTGTAGCCTTATTGAGTTTTCGGTAATCTATGCACATCCTCCATCCCGTGATGATTCATTGTGGGATAAGTTCAATATTATCGTTTTTAACGACCGTCATTCCTCATTTCCTAGGTACTACTTGTACGGGGCTGACCCACTCACTGTTTGAAACAGGGTAGATTATGCCCGCGTGCAAGAGCTTCAAGACCTCCTTCTTAACTACTTCTCTCATCACATTGTTTAGCCTTCTTTGAGGCTCTCTAGACTATGTAGCTTCGGGTTCTATAGGGATGCGATGTGTGCAGAGAGCGGTTGTGATTCCCTTAAGATCTTGGAGGGAGTATCCTAAGACGGAACGATGCTTTTCCAGAACGGCGATGAGTTTAGCGGTCTCCTCCTCTGAGAGTGGATCGCTAATTATAACAGGACTATCTCTATCGCCATTAAAGAAGACATACTTAAGCCCAGAAGGAAGTGGCTTAAGTTCTATGGAGGGCTTAGGTGGTGGTTCGGATTCATCTAGCTCCAGGGGTTCCTCTCGGTTGGGTCTGTTTCTAGCTCTTCGATGTAATCCTTAGCTTCCTCCTCTAAATCAGGCTGTGATGCCTCTAGATGGGTTGCTACCATTACCTCATCCATTGGGTCAATCTCGGGTCTCGGCTCTATTTTGGCATTGATCAAGCCAACAAAGGGGACCGAGAGGTCTACGCTTTTCCCGATTTGACCCTTAATGTACCCGTCATGGAATCCGTTTAGGAATCTAATGAACGGGTACCCAATTAACAAGTCAATGTCCTCTACATCAAAGATGTAGAAATTTAACAGGACATTCACCTCGTTAATGGTGATCGGCACGTTCTGTGCAACACCGCAACCCTTGACTAGTTCCCCAGATGGTAACTTGAGGAACTTATCATTTGGAGTGTTAATGCTAAATTTTTAGACATTATATTTGCTCCTACAGTGGGGTCGTAAAGAGAGTCTATAGAGGTCCTACCTATGAGACAAGGAATGGTTGTGAAATAGGAGAGAAGCCTGATGACATCAGACGACGCTTCTGATTCTCAGTGCCATTCGCTGCTCATGACGGACATAAGCTCTTGAGCAGTCGCCTTGAGGTAATAAGCCTCTAGGCGAGAAGATATTTGTTCTTTTGGAGCTCTAGGACTTCGTCTTTGCACAGGTTGTTTTGAGACATTGCCAAAATCGGCAAAAAGGTCCGTCTCGATGTTTAAGGGATATTCCAAGGGGTGAATGACTTCTTCCCTTGGAGGTGTTTGTGGTTGTGGTTCAGGCTCGGCAGCTTGGGTTGTGGCTATTGTGGCGTCAGCTGACGAGGTTTCATCCCTAGGGGTTTGGTCTTCCTCAGGGGCTTCACTATGGTTATCAGTGTAGGGGGTGTTGTCTAGTATGGTTGCTAGGACTACCTTACCCTCACTAATAGGTAAATGAAGGAATGTTCCCTTCTAGGCTAGATCAAGGAATTATGCGGAACTTTGCCTAAGTCCGAGATAGAATAGCGTTGGCTCGGGTATGGCTAAGTCTGGGCCTGAGGACATTAAGTCCGTGATTCATGTCCATGCCGCACCTAGAGATTCCTTTTCTTCTTGCTTGAAGCTTAGGATATCTCTACGGAGACGAGCTATACAGGAGATAGGGAAGTAGGTAAGGCAGAATTTGGCTTGTAGCTTCTCTCATTCTCCGTTGACACTACCTACGTAATGAGAATCCCAGCGTCTAGCTTTTCCCGTCAAAGAGAGCGGGAAGAGCTTCCACTTAAGGGTAACTCGTCTCATCCCTTGGATGTGAATGCACGAGCAAAGTTGCTCGAAATCACATAGGCGGGTGTAGGGGTTTTCATCTCCTTGTCCCGAAAAGGGATTCTCTTGAACCATCACTATGAGACTCGGGCGAAGCTCATAACGGGCGGCCAAAATGGCCTGAGAAGAACTAGGCGGCTCCAACTCAGCGCCCGTTGGAGCAGCGTAGTCAAAAAGGGTTGTTTGATCCATTTGAAAGATAAGAGGTTTTAATCAAACAAGGATAACTTGACGACCTTAGTTCTAGCTAACCAGCTACCATTCCCCGGCAACGGCGCTAGAAGTGCTTGTTGACACCAGAGGTGGTAAACAGAATTACCGCAAGCGGACGGGTGGTCAATGTAGCACTTCACCGGGAGTATTCCAGGTATTGTATTTTCCCCAGGGAACGAGAAGTGGACTAGCTAGACCAAGGGATGTCGTCAGGCAATGATCAAGGGCTTAGGACTGGGTAGAGAGGTATTTCTAGTATTTGGATTCTGGCTCAGCTATCCTAAGGATACGTGAGAGTTAACTCACCCTCCTGCTGTGGCCGATAGGTGAAACGGGTGTGACACAGTAGCACCCTGAGGCGGCTACCAGTTCCGGCCAACTATTATTTGCAACTTGCCTAGAACACCATGAAGAGAACTCGTAGGTCCTGGAGAAGTCTGTCACACTTCGCTCCGGGCATTCTTCGAGTGTGACAAGAAGTCCACACTGGCAAATCTAGTCTAGACACCACGTCTACACTACTTCTACTACTCTAGGCCTAGCTAAGGTTTCGAGCACTTCACTCAAGGCAAAGCAATGTGTCAGCAAAAAGGTTGTATACTTAAAATAAACTAAGGCAGAAAGTAAATGCTAGAAGTACTCAGATGAAAGGCAACTAGGAAGAAGACTTACTAGAAGACAAGCATCTGCTGAGGCGCTCCTGGAAGAAGACTCCCGACAGGCTAGGACTCCTTCTCTGGAACTCCTCACTCTCTCCCCTCTATTCTCACAATCTAGCTAAGAGTAGCTCTTCCTATGATACATTGATGTTAACTAAGCTCTCTTGGGGGGCGTATTTATAGGGGAGATGGAGTAGGGGCTACTCCGGTGCCACGTCAGCGATCCGCGTCATGTCACTTCTTGGCCCTTGGATCAAACCGACTTCAAATGGACGCCTGTGAGCAAGGGACACGTGGAGGCCATGCAGGAAATCGGTGGGAGGCCAACCGACCTTTGGTGGGCCCACATGTCAGGTCGGCCGACCAGGGTTTGAGTGACATGTGGGTCCCACCAGCCTTCTAGAATATCCTGAAGTCGGTGGTGAGTCAGGACAGGTGGCATCCCACCATAGGTGGGTTGGCCGACCTGGCAGTTTGGGAGGCTGACTCACCACTAGCTTCTTGACATTGTCCCCACTTGTCCTGTGATGTGTCTTGGCCATTTCTAGCTTGCTCATATTTGCTTCACTTAAGCTTGTTCAGGCTCGATTAGTGGCTATTTACACCTGCGTCCAAATATTGACATGTATAAGTGGAACCAAGTAAATTGCACCTATGTCACTACTTATTTGCATGGTGTGCTCTGAATTTTGACCATTGTTGATGGCTTTCATAAGGTGAAAACAGGGTATAAATGCCGTCAACACCTGCTGACCGTTGCCCCTTCCTCCCTGATGCTGGTTTGCATTCGGTTGAAGCGGGGTTTGCTTTGGATGCTCTTCCTGAAGATTGTTCACACAACCTTGGTTCTGTCCCCACTTCGGGTAGCTCTGCTGGGTCTACTTGGGGGTGGTTTGCTTGAGACTGTATCTCGATGCTTTCTGTTTTTGCAGATCTTCTTCAGACCTAGGGAATTCACACATTTCGTCAAATAGATGCTTCACTATTTTGGGAACCTTCCTGGTTAGCGCCTCTGCGCATGGACCGATTTTAAGCCCCCGAATAGCTGTTGCTATTATGGTGTCGTTTGACGCAGTTGGCACTTGAGCCTTGAGCTGAATGATTCGTTCTAAGTACTTTGCCATAGGCTCATCATCTGGCTGAAATAAGGTGAGCAAATCCATGATGGTTTTCTTGTCCGTCTAGAGGCCTTGAAATGTAGTTAGCAGTACCTCTTTCGTCTGGGTCCATGATCTGATGGATAAGGGTTTGAGTGACATGTACCAGTCATGTGTGACGTCCTGCATCGCCATTATCAAAGACTTGGCTAGTAGCATGTCGTTGTCTCATGCTGAATAGATGGCGGCCTCATAACTTGATATGAATCTTCTTGGGTTGGATCGGCCGTTGAAATTCGGGATTTTCGGCTTGTAGCCTGGAGGCCATGGGTCCTTCTGCAATTCTGGTGATAACGATGGCGCCATGTCCACCAGGTCCGTGCTTCCTTTTGGTGGTGCACTGCCCTGGCATCTTGTCTCGCTTTTGGTTTCCGCCCTTGCGCGAAGCGCCTAAATTTCGCGCTGCAACCTGGCTGCTTCTCTGGCCGCATGCTCTATCGCTACCTGGGTTGCCGATACCTGGTTTCTTGCTTCGATGCCACTTTGTAGTTGATTACGATACGCCTTTAGCTCTTCTATCTTGTTCGTGTGCTCATCCAACATTTTCATGAGCCGAATGTTCTCCAGTTGCGGGTCATTTGCTTTCATTCGGGTCTTCTTGTAACGCAGCTTCAACGTCACCAGCGCCTTCCACAACATTGTCCGCTGCGGCTGCGTCGGCCATTTCGCCCGCGGCGGT
The DNA here is from genome assembly GCA_018135685.1 of Themeda triandra. Classification (NCBI taxonomy): domain Eukaryota; kingdom Viridiplantae; phylum Streptophyta; class Magnoliopsida; order Poales; family Poaceae; genus Themeda; species Themeda triandra. The sequence continues at coordinate 148,999 of JAENPR010000666.1, read as the reverse complement.
GGCTTCAGGGATTGACGGAGCCGCCGGTTCATGCGCTGCTGCTACTGCGGCCTCGACAACTGACGGGTCCGCCGATTGCGATCCTTGTCCAGGCACGATGGTGTTGACTCCCGAACCATCTGCGTCCTGCGCGCTGGTAGGTGCGGTTTCGCTGGCGGTGGCCATCTGCTTCCTGCTTGCTGTTCCTTTCGCTTTCCCTTTCGGTGGCATGTCAAGCTCGCGCTTCAACCACGGTGGGCGCCAATGTTGTTTCAAGACCTAGAGGTATGCCCCCTTGAGCTGAAACTACACGCACGAATATGTAACTAGAACACTGGAAATCACGAATAGCTCCACATGTGTATTTCTTACCAACCCGGCTAAAGCGCACGGGGCCGACCTGCTCCATACGTCCCATCAGGGTCGTATTTATAGTAGCCCGTAGGCATTTACAAGACCGTTTTACCCCTAGAGAAACTTACATTCGGAGGCGCTGTCCGCCGGACAGGGACAAACACGTACAATGGCCATGGGGCCCACCGTGTCGGCCAACGACCGACACGCACCCGATCACTTCAAACCCGAGCTGGCGTTCCTGACCCGCTGATGCTGCAGGACACGCTATCGGGGCGCCTTGAGACCATCGTGGTCGTTTTCCTGTGCTGCAACCCGAATCCGTCTTGTCGCCTCCTTGATCAGGGACTTTGCGGCTTGCTTCTCGCCGATCTTTGTCACCCGAATCCGCGCGAAAGGCACACAGATTCGGGGGAACGACGCGTGGATGGCGCCGGTTCCATTGATCCGCTGCAACGGTCCCCGGATTCCCGAACCCGTATCTGCTCGTCGCAGATTCGGGGGTTGCGGCACCTTCCACCGTATCAGGTAGGGCGGCCCCCTAGGCGGCCCGAATCCGCCGAGTGCCAATGGCCGATTCGGGGCCTGAAGGCCGCCCGAATCTGCATCCACAAGAAGGTTATTCACACATTAGGTTAGGCGATGGGGGAGGGGGTGCCGAATTCCCCCTCTGCCCCAACACTAATAGGATGGATGAGTGGCAATCAACAACATCCTGTATAGCGCATTTGCTGACCGATAATTGTAATCCAGATGTTTTGTGATTCAATGAAAGCATCAAGTCGCAAAAAAAAATCCCAAACAAGACTTAAGTCTCTTAAAAAAGTATATAGTGTGGATTGCAATTGTTTCCTATGTTAAGCAGGTGTAGCGGCGTCTTGGTGCATGAGTTTTTTTGCCGTAGAAGAAAGCAACTTTTTGAGAGACATGGACTGAACTAGAAAACAGGTGTTTGTAGTTGAACCGCTAATGGTACGACCATGTTGAATTGGACAATGTTAGTTCTGTCTTTGGTGAAGATATATAAAGTTCATCAAATTCATAAAAAAAATTATCAACAATTTTTTTTGAACCGATCGAGGGGGACCCCATTTCCATTGTTGAGAATATAAGCAGTTGTAGAGTTTTGCAGAATGAGAAAAAAGACATCTCAGTGGATCACCCAAAGCCACATTATCTTAACCAGCTAAGTCATCAACAGTTATTAGTTTATTATACCAAAATAAATATGGCACGGAAATATATTTCATGACAAATTGAGTAAAAATTTGATACTTTTATAAACTTATTAGTTAAATTTAAAGTGTTTTTGCTCGGTGGCTATTAGAAGTATTCTTCAAACATTGGGAATATACCGAAAGCAACCGCAGGCGGCTAAATCAAAGCCCAATTTTAATGTTCTTTCAAAAAAAAGGGTGAATTTTGCTGTCAGTGTCTGTGGGCAGATTTTTGCAACTTGTAGTGCCCTAATCGCCGGCGATTCAGAGCGAGGTTGCTTCCAATCGCAATTCACTTTGTAGGAAAAAAAGCTGGAACTTTTTGTAGCAGACTAGCAACTATAATCATTGACAACTACGCTACATATATACAACCAGTAGAAAATATTCTGGCACACGACTAGATATTTTCGTAGCATAATACGTAGCTATGTCTAAGTCGAAAAAACTACCCTGGAGCCGGTACATTGCACACTCTGGCCGGACGCAATCTCCGGGGAACTAAACCGGCGGCAGTGGCGGCTCGGGCGATGAGGGATGCACAATCAGCGGCTCCGGCGGTTGTTTGCCGGCCTTGGGCTGCAGCGGTGGCACTACGTGGGACCTGCACACCGGGCACGTCGCGTGCGAGTCGAGCCACATGTCGATGCAGCCGGCGTGGAACGCGTGCGAGCAAGCCGGCAGCCGCCGCGCCGCCTCCCCGTCTATCATCGCCTCGAGGCACACAGCGCACTGCGCCGCAGTCTCACCCTTGTACGCAAACACCGGCACGACCGCGGCGATGGCCGCAGCCGAGAGCCCGCCGTGGCTGACTCGGACCCGCGCCGCTGCCGCCTCGGCGGCAGACCGGACGGAGAGGCTCCGAGCGGCGCACGAGAGCACGAAGAGGAGCGCGCAGTACATGGTGAGCGCGATCCACAGGTACCTGACGAACGCGGCCAGGATGACGAGCAGCAGCAGCAGCGGGTACGACGCGAGCACCAGCGCGCTGCGCTGCGCGGCCACGGCTTCGCCGAAGAAGACCTGTGACCGCCACGGGTGCTCCGCTGCCGCCGCCGCCGACATCTCTCTGGCAGTCTGGCAGCTTGTTTCTTGTGGGCTGGTGGTGGCTTTCGTGAGGCGTGTGTGCGACGAGTCTTGGCGCCATCTGTGAGGATTTTTAAGCTGTCTGCTGGGATAACGGATAACGCCGTCCATTTCTTGGACAGCGTATGCTGTAGGTAGCTGCAACTAGACAGGCCGCATTCGAGACCATGGAGAGTTGCTTATCCAGGCAGGCAGTTCTGGATTTTTTGTGTGATCTAGAGAAGTATGTGTATGTATATAATACTTGTGCGCAACTAGGGTCAATGCTCGCCTGCCTATGGTATTGCTTAGCTTCATAGTGTAGTGTTAGTTTGATGTTAACCGCTGCGGGGAAGCGATGACAGTTCATGGACCAAGCGACAGAGGATTATGATATTGGTCACCATTCGCATCCAGACGAAACCAGCTAAGAAGGTCGATATGATTATTTTACAAAACAAATGATTTTGCTGAAGTAAGGATTTAGTAATATATTTCAGAATACATGCTGTTTGTCCAAACACGACGTCGCTCTGTACCATACTCATTTGTCAAGTCATGGGGCTCCAGACGACGATCTAGTTAGGGAACAAAAACGTTCGGGGAGGGATGCAGAGAAGAATCGCAATCAGAGCGGCTTAGATCGAGTCCAGTACCATCGAAATGAAGCATGCATAAATAAACTTACTCATATTAGGAAGGATGAGCTTAATAGCTTATGACGCTCATCGTAGCGGCTAGGTGCCGGCAGGTTCTAATTCTTTCAAAAACCAAGTACTACAATTTTAAACATTGATACATACTAAAAGGAGTTACTTTTTCTTGCTCATAATGGCATTTATGGGTAATTTGAATGTGAATGTAGAGGTTGTTTTGCATTATCTTTTATAATTGTAGATGTTGGTAATTTAAATATTATCATATTATGTTAAAATTAACTTTCAAATTGATGGAGGTGGGGTAATTTAGATACCAATTTAGAGGGTTATTTTGAATTATATTTGATAGTAACATGGTTTCATAATTTATATAGAACTTTAAGGGGTCATGTTGAAATCTTTCGCAATGAGAGAGATAGGTAATTTGGACGCAGAATTAGGGGCTTGCTTTTTATATTTTTCATACCGATAATGGCAAAAGTGGATAGTATTTAATAAACAGAATAAATTCAATAGCTACTATTGATGATGTAGAGTCTACCTAACTAAAGCCTGCGAGGTGGTTTTAAGAATTATCTTTTTTTTCTTAGCAGACCTAGTGAGAATTAGAAATAGTAAGATAATCTAGTTGCGCCGTTTCTGACATGGCAACCCAAATATGGTGTCATACCTGGGTAAGTGGGTATTGGTTTCTTCAGTGACGAATGTTACACCTTGACGAGTGAAAATAGCAATTAAGAAGTCTTGTCTATTTAGTTCTCTTGCTTTGGCGCATTACCCCAAGCAAGATTTGGTTCAATCCCATGGAAGTACAAAAAAATATTATGTCATAGAGGATCGTAGAAATATTGGTCGCGACATCTGCTTCCACCCGGAAACAACGTAAGACTGATCCAAAATGAACTGCCATATATATACAGTAGATGTAGATTCAAATCAATAAAATCCCGTCAGCATATCGTCATGTCTTCTTAATTGCCCCCAAAGAAATTCAGGAACTGAAGAATACAACTTAACAGGTCGGAACAAGTGGCGCGGAAGTTAGTGACACTGAAAGAGGCGGCAACGGCACCGCTTCCGGCGTGACAGGCTGATGGCCATGGTCTGCTGATGCTCAGGGTTGCCTTCCGGCGCGGGAGCTCGCCAATCACACAATACTCATGCTCATTATTTTCGCATCCAAATTGTGTGTTGAGCCTGATAGAGATCTAGTTCTATGGACATCGATCACGTGGAACGTGCCTCAGTACGGTTTGAGTGCCACAGTATCCACTACCTATACTTCCTTTGTGCCAAATTCAAATTATAAGCCATTCCAACTTTTTAAGATTACAGAGAGAATTATAAAGATTCAAATAGTTGAACTGTGAAAATATAATTGATGAAGAATCTAATAATATTTATTTGGTATTATATTATTTTGTTATATGAATTTAGTAAAATTTGAGATAATTTGACTTTCCAACAAAGTAGAAATAACATATAATTTGGATGAGGGTGCAAAAACTTGGAACGTGATGACAGGATGTTGAATATTTATATTACTCGTCTATTAAGTGGCTTTAGTTTTGTTCGAAGTTATGACGCTCTAGTTTTTATCAGATTTTCAAAAAGATTATTATGTTGTTCATAAGAGCTTTGGGCTTTTAAGTTCTGTTTTGATCATGTCATAGTTGGTCAAAGTGGGCCTTTTGAAGGCCATTTTATCTCTATCCTTGAGGCTTATTTTTATTTGTACAGGCTGTAGCGGACTAGCCCAATCCTTTAGTAGCCCAGAGTTTAAATATCAAAGTATCAATTTATCTTTTCTAAGACATTTTTAGGCTTTTCTAAACTTTTGTAATCTTTGATGACTGAAACCACGTCGCTGTACTGGATGACAATCTAATGGTATGAGTAAATGCTACTAGCAGCCGTGCCTTTTGGATCTCACGATACAGAAAACTCTAGATGCTGACCGAAAGGACACATGAAAGACAGGGTGAATAGAGGAATGATCTGGCAACAAAAGTTTGTAAGCCACTTTGCCAATCTTGGCAACAATTGTATATGGCCCAAAGTATCTGAAAGAAAGCTTATGACTGGCCCTTGTGACCACTGAGGTTTGGACATAAGGTTGCAACTTCAAGTACACCGAATCACCCACTTCAAAGGACCTCTTTGTCCTATTCTTATCCGCTTGTGCCTTCTGCCTCTGTTGGGCTCGGTTCAATTGCTGCTGTAAGAGACCCACCATTAGGTGTCTATTCTTGATCCACTCTTGCAAGTCAGGTATAGCACAAGAATCCACAACATCAATGCCCAAATGTCTAGGGTGTTGTCCATAAAGAACCTCAAATGGTGTTGCATTAAGAGAAGAATGAAAATAGGCATTGTACCAAAACTCTGCCAGAGACAGGTATTGTTTCCACTGATTAGGACATGCATGGACAAAGCATCTAAGATAAGCTTCTAAGCACTGATTAACTCTTTCAATTTGCCCATCAGTTTGTGGGTGGTAAGAAGTACTAAGCCTCAACTCAGTCTTTGTCATATCAAAGAGTTGTTGCCAAACATGACTAGTAAAGATTCTATCTCTATCTGATATAATTGCTTCTGGCATACCATGTAACTTGAAGACATTATCAAGAAAAGCAGTAGCTACTTGCAGTGCAGTAAAAGTGTTTCAATGGTATGAAATGAGCATATTTAGACAGCTTATCAACCACTACCAGAATGGAGTCAAAGTGATGTGACTTAGGCAAACCTTCAATGAAATCAAGGCTGACCACTTGCAAAGCATAATAAGGGACTGGAAGTGGTTGTAAAAGACCAGGATACTTAACTCTTTTAGATTTGGCTTGCTGAAAAATTGTACATTGAGAAACAAATTCTTTGATTGCAGTCTTCATGCCATGCCAAGCAAATAGATTCTTGATTCTTTTGTAAGTGATAGGAAATCCAGAGTGACCTCCTACAGGACTAGAATGAAGAGTCTTGAGAATTTTCTGCTGCAAAGGCAAGTTGTTACCCACCCAAATTTTGGCTTTGTACTTGATGATGTTCTGGTGCAAAGAGAAATGACCTTGAGGGCTCTTAATCACTAAAGCAGACAACAAGTTGGCAGATTGAGGATCAGAGTGGTATCCATCCACTAGTTCTTGGAACCATAAAGGTTGCACTGTGGAGATAGCTAACACTTGTTGATTTGGATGATTGGTAACTCTAGAAAGAGCATCTGCTATAGTGTTCTCAATGCCTTTCTTATAGATGATTTTGTACCTTAAACCAAGCAGTTTAGAAAGAGCCTTTTGTTGCCAAGGTGTTGTTAGCCTCTGATCATTTAAATGAATCAAACTTTTCTGATCAGTCTTGACTATAAACTCTTGATGCTGTAAATAAGCTCTCCAATGTTCAACAGCCAAAAGAATTTCCAAATACTCTTTTTCATAAGTGGACAGTGTCTGATTTTTGGTACCCAAAGCTCTACTAACATAGGCTATAGGATGACCTCCCTGTTGCAAAACAGCACCAATTCCCTTATCAGAAGCATCAGTTTCAACCACAAATGGCTGGTTAAGATCAGGTAAGGCCAGAACAGGTGCTGAAATCAGAGCTTGCTTAAGGGACTGGAAAGCATTCTCCTAATCAGTAGCCCACACAAAAACTGCACCCTTTTTGAGCAAATTAGTTAAAGGTCTGCTAATGGTACAAAATTGGGTACAAACTTCCTGTAATGGCCAGTAATACCCAGAAAACTCCTAACTTCTTTCACTGAACCAGGAACAGGCCAATGTTTAACTATCTCTATCTTGGATGGGCCTGTTGCAATGCCTTTTTCACTAATGACATGATCCAAATAAGACAAGGACTTCTGGGCAAATGAACATTTGGTGAGCTTGACCTTAAACCGGTGATTATGTAACAAAGCAAAACCTATCTAATATGATCCAAATGTTCAGGCCAGGTTTTGCTGTAAATAAGCACATCATCTATAAAGACCACAGCAAATTTTTGAAGTACTGATGCCAACACAGTGTTCATTTCATGTTGGAAAGTGGGAGGACCACCAGTCACTCCATAGGGCATAACTCTGTACTCATAATGTCCATGATGTGTTTGGAAGGCAGTTTTATGAACATCTTCTTCAGCTACCAAGATTTGATGAAAGCCAGATGATAAATCCAAAGTAGTAAACCATTTTGCTCCAACTAACTCATCCAATAACTCATCTATAACTGGTAATGGATATTTGTTTTTGATAGTTAAGGCATTCAACTTTCTATAGTCAACACATAACCTCCAATCCCCAGTTTTCTTCTTTACCAGCAACACAGGTCAAGCATAAGGACTCTGACTTTCCTGTATCCACCCATTATCAAGTAACTGTTGTACTTGCCTCTCTATTTCATCCTTTTGAGAAGCATTATACCTATAAGGTCTCAACCTAAAAGGTTGTGCTCCTGGGACCAAAGGTATAGAATGAACAGATGATCTCTGGGGTGGTAAACCAGTTGGTGGCAAAAACAATCCTGCATGCTCATCAATAAGAATATGAAGTTCAGGTGGCTTAGTACACATACTTTTGCTGGCATCCACAGCAGTCAATTCAAGCTAACACCAGATCTCATCCCTATTATCCAGTTTCATCAAGTCTGAAGAAGTGATAGACTGATAGTACTGGACAGAAGGAAGAATACCTTGTAGCATGGCAACACCATCTTGATAGTGAAATGACATCCTTTTAGCTTTCCAATCCACATTCATAGGACTATGTTCTTTTAACCAATCCATCCTAAGGATTACATCATAACACTAGAGGAAGAATTTTCAATGTTAATTGGAATGCAAATCCACTAATCCAAACTGGACAAGCCACAACTTGATGAGTACAGTGCAATATGGTGCCATTAGCAACCTGAACTTTCATAGGATGGTCCAGTACTGACCATTCTCTCCATCTTGAAGCTAACTTCACTGATGAAAGTGTGGGTACTGCTAGAGTCAATAAGAATAACCACATCCTTACCAGCAATATTGCCCACCATTTTGACTGTCTTTGTTTGATGATTAGTACCAAACTCTGCACTGGCTGACAAAGCACAGAGTAGCATCAAAATCTTCATCAGATGAAGTAACAGCATGATGATGAAAGTCAGGTTCTCCTGCAGACATGAAATCCCACATTTCTTCTACCACATGAAGAGAAACCTGAGTAGCACACTAATGGCCTTTATGCCACTTCTGGCCACATTTGTAACAGAGACCCTTAGCTTTTCTGTACTACATCAGAGCAGAAGCTTTGTTAGATTTACCAGAAAACTTGAAAGTTGAATTATGATGGTAATCTTGCTTCTTGTTCTCTTTCTTAACGTTATAAGGAGCATCCTTTGTTGTCTCTTCCTTCCTAAAAGCCAGTGCACAAACAGAATCCAGAGTTCTAGGATTATGAACTAAGACAACAACTCTAATTTCATCTTTCAGACCATCAATGAATCTGTTGATGACAGTCACTGTTGACACTAGATACGCACACGAAAGAATCAAAGAGAAATAATCCGCAAGCGCACGGATATCGGTGAGCACTTCACCTAGGAGATAAGTCCTGAGTATCGTATTTGTTTTTATCCGCTAGGAGAAAATGTGCAATAGACTAACCCGATCTTTACTACTACCCCTGGGCTGCTAGTCAAGTGAGAATTAAGCGATATAGAGAGAACTCTTTCATCAGTCTTCTTCTAACCTATGGCAAACTTTGAGACTATTGTTCTAAGGGGGTACCCGAGGAAAAGGCACCGCAGAGGATGCTAAACCGGGCACAAAGGACCCACCTTACCTACCAACGGGAAGTGGATTACAAAGGTAAAAAAGGGATTGTCACTTCCCTCACTACTACCACGGTTCCGGCCGAATAGGGAGCATCTACAAGTGAACCTAGCCTAAGCACCACGCTTATGCTAAAGAACGATTACTCTATTCCCAACACGAAGTGAATAAAGTAAACTTGTAAACCAAAGAACAATAATAACAATGAACTTACTAGTATTAGAAGTTGAATTGTCGAATGATCCTGAAACCAAGCCTCGGGTTAGGAGACTTGATCCCGCAGTACACTTTGGAGAGGAGACACCGACAGGCCGGGCTTCCTCCAAATCTACCTCCACTCTATACTCTCTCAATCTCTCTTGATACTAATACCCTATAGAGATAGATCCATTCTAGGGACCATTCTCTAGCTAATTCTCTTTAGTAAATATGATCTAGGGCTTCTGAACTCGTGGTTCTCTCTTGAGAATGAATTAGTCTCTCCTCCCGAGGCCAGGGGCTCTGAATATATAGCCCTCTTGGATGCACCACAGCCCTCGGATCAAACCGACCTAAATGGACGGTTTTTATTCATCTTCAAAGTCGGTGGAGGCAGGATCCGCGAGACTCAACCTCATTGGTTGAGGTGACGGGGCGGCCGACTTTACCCTAGGGGCGGCCACCCCTGGTCTATGCCAGGTGGGCCCCAGCTTTCAAGCGTCGCCTTCTGGAGTCTTCTAGATTATACTTTTTCACCCATTCGGTCTTTCTCTCTATGTAAACCTGACATGTGGACCATCTTTGGTAGTTTTCAGTTGTCACCCTGCAGAAATAGATATTCACCAAAACTCGTGGAATTCTGTCAGTGGTAACCCTATATCTATCAAGTATTTATAAATAGATCCATTTTCATGCTGAGTTGAAGGTTGATTTTATGAGTTAACGACCGTCAACAAACTCCCCCACACTTGTCTTTTACTCGTCCTCGAGGAAAAGGATGGATTACTTTAAGCATAGCCTCAAACCAAGACATCAACATTAGATTATCCCTGATCATACCTGCACTGCGGGATTCAAAGTGTCTACCATTGAACTTTGGGGAGTTGAAAAGATGGAACAACATGAGGTAGAGATCCTTCTTCTATCAATCCTATCACTTGGAGTTTTTATAATATTTTTGCAAAGAAAACTTAGCTTACCCTTCTCCATCATGTAGCACACTCAAATCACTCTTTATATGTGGTATTTGTAGAACTCACCATTATGTATAGAACACTCAAATCACTCAATGTATGTAGTATTTGTGGAACTCACTTGAGGCATGTGAAGGATATGCCTTTCTTTGTATCCTATTCTATAAGGGCTTATATGGAGTTTAAGGTATTTCAAGGAATAGCATTTTTACCTGTGTATATTGTTTAGTCAAAAAAACGGGAACCACGGAGGGGAATACCATACTCTAGATCAAGTGTGTGCAAGTGTGTGGAATATTTTGTGGCTAAATTTATGATAATGATGCTCCTTTCCTCTCTTGCACACTCTTCTCTTGAACATTGCTTTGTTGATCTTCTCTTGAATGATGAATTGATCTTCTTCTGAATAACTCTTTGAGCTTCTTTGAACTTTCTTCTTTTGGGATAGAATGCTTTGGAGTTCATGGGCTATCTCTCTTTTTCTCTTTTGTTTCTCTCTCTTTTTTTTAACAACTGTTTTTGCATAGCCCATGTCTCAATCTTGGATACAATAACTTTATTAAACATGATGATGACGATGATGATGGTCATTTCAAAATACCCAGATGATGATAACGATCCTTGGAGCATGTAGAAGTCCTAAAAAGTGTATGTATCCTCTCCCAGTGTAGGAGATGGATAAATGGCGGAAAGCATGTTTTTGCGTACTCCCAGTGTAGGAGCAGCAGATATATATGTGGGTGTAAGTGCACTTGATCATATGAGTAAGACACCCCTCTCCACAGCTCTAACACGCCAAGACTATTCTCAACACAAATAGAAAGCTTATGTGCTGGTCTTTCAGATTTTTGTCGACGATGCTCTATAGGCATTTATTACCACAGAGGAGAAGTGTAGCTAAAATTTAAGATTTTCAAAGAGAAATTCTCCAAGCAACTAGACATCAAGAAATCAGGTTCTCATGGTTCATGCTATCTCACTGTCCACAACAACCTAAGTAAAATGGGGTCCCTATAAATAACATTCCCAACAGCAACAGGGATTCCCAGGAATTATCATGGTGTGAGTCTATCTTGGGGTCATGATTAAAATAATCTACCTTCTCAATATATATATAGCAGGTGATTTAATTCAAGGTGTTCCCCAAACAAATCCGAAAAAAGTAATTGGTATCAAATGTGGAACGTAGGGAAGCAAACCTGACCATGGACGAAAGCTGAGCCAAGTGGGCCCACCTTAGGGGCGGGCGCCTCGAGATCTGGGGCGGCCGCCTCTGGCAGGTGGCCCCTCGGGGTATTTTTGCTGTTTTGCTGATATCCATTAGTTTTGTCGTTGGTTGCCTCCCCCACACTAGATTCCTGTTATCTTCATTCACAACAAGGTGGAGACAAAATAGGCAACACATATCCAATAATAAATATAACTAGAAAACTTTATTCATCATCATTAAGGCCTGGATTACATGTATTGAAAGGAACTAAGAGCGAGCTAAACTTTAACTAAGCACACTGCAAACTAAAACTTTAATCTGAGCAATCTAAATCTCACTAGGCCTTTCCGATGCTAAGATAAATCTCGTCTAATTATTTCGCTTCTCCAAAGTGTCTAACTTCTTCTCTAACTTATCCGTCTTCTTTTCTAGCGCACGAATTCTAGCGTCGGAAGTGACAATACTTCTACTTTGGACGCGTTGGCAGTTTTCTAGAGATGCAACAATTGCACGCTGAGTCTCCAACTCCTTCTCTAAATCTGCAACGGTCTTGCGGCGCTTCCGTGGAGCTTCTGAGGCAGCGAGGGCTGCCTTTGGAGCTTCCTTAGGAGGGATAAACTTGACCTTGCTCGGGTGAGCACGGACTCCCCCAAAGTATGAGCGCTCTCCAGTGCTATATCTAGCACAGACGATCTCTCCTTGCTTGTTTGTCTTCACTCCCATAAGCATCTCATTGTGCTTAGGAGGGAGGAGCTTGGTGCCTTCAGGGAGCTTCACAATGGGACCTTTTGGTAGAGGTCCCTCTTGGAGCGATGGCTTGGGCGCAGCGACGACTGGTTGGGCAAAGTAGCATTGGTTGTATGCTTGGGGTTTTGGAGGGATAGAGGCTAGAGGTTTTGGCTCAGCAAGAACAATGGCCTTGCACTCAGGCTCCTCCTTTGGGATGGTGTTGAGATCAATTCCGTGGCGGATCAATCTCCTATCTAAGTTTTCTGGCTCTGGCTTCACCATGGCTGCGTAGCAAGCTTAATACTAGGAGGAGGCTTGGATGGAATGAGGTTGGCCTAAGGTTGGGCTTCTTTATATAGGGGCTGAAAAAAGCATCTAAAAGGAATCTCTGAAGGAATAACGCGTCAACGTAATCTCAAAAACCCTAATCGGCAAAAATTTCCGACGGAAGAGTGTAGAAGGAACGCGAATGCAAAAGACGGCGGCGAATGGGTAAGGTCAGGGGGCGGCCGACTCTAGGTCAGGGGCGGCCGCCTCTGACAGGTGGCTTCCCTGGCCAGAGTTTTTTGCAGCTTATTTTACGTATTTTTGTCATTCGGAAAAATATACTGGACCCCAAAAAATGAAAAGTAAAATGGTCGGGCCCAACTACCTAATTGAGAAAGAAATTTATTTCATCTATTTCACCTATTTCTTCAATGGGCTCTAAAAATATTTTAAGACGTTGACCATTTACCTTGAATAACGTACCTTCGTTGTTGCGAAGCGTAATGGCTCCATGCGATGATGAGCTTACTACTTCGAATGGTCCTTCCCATTTGCTTCAAAGCTTTCCATGCCTGGAAAGTTTGACCCCGGAATTAAAAAGTAATACCTTGTCTCCGTGTGAACTCCTTGATCTTGATTCTCTTGTCATGCCATCTTTTCACTCTCTCTTTGTATATCTTGGCATTGTGATAGACTTTTTCTCTCCATTCTTCTAATTCAGAGATTTGCATCCTCCTCTTCTCTCCTGCTACTTCTAGATCCATATTCCACTTTTTGATGGCCCAGTGAGCGTTGAATTCCAGCTCTACTGGTAAGTGGCAAGTTTTTCCATAGACCAGTTGATACGGTGACATCCCAATAGGTGTTTTGTATGCTGTTTGATATGCCCATAGTGCATCAGGAAGCTTGTCCTTCCATGCAGTTCCCATTTCATTAACTGTCTTCTGAAGAATATTCTTGATCTGCTTATTTGATGTCTCTGCTTGGCCACTTGTCTGAGGGTGATACGGAGTAGCGACGTTATGGCGTACCCCATGCTTCAGTAAGTATTGCTCGAAACGTTTGTCGATGAAATGTGATCCTCCATCACTTATGACTATCCTCGGGTCACCGAATCTTGGAAATATTATTTCTTTGAACATATTCTTGGAGCTTGAATTATCTGCCTTTTTGCATGGCAGAGCTTCGACCCATTTGGACACATAGTCCACTGCTACAAGAATGTATTCACATTTCTTTGATGCTGGAAATGGCCCCATATAGTCAATTCCCCAGACATCAAAGAGCTCGATCTGGAGATTGTTGACGAGTGGCATGGCATCCCTTGAATTAATGTTGCCATGTCTTTGACAAGGACCGCATCTCCGAATGAAGTCTTTTGTGTCTTCATACATTGTTGGCCAGAAGAATCCACATTGCCAAATCTTTGCATGAGTCCGGAACACCCCATAATGGCCTCCATATGGTGATGAGTGACATCTTTCAATAATTTTGATTCCTTCTTTAGTGGGCACACATCTCCTGAGCAAGCCATCAGAACACACTCGGAAGAGGTAGGGTTCATCCCATATGTGAGTACGACTCTCCCGGATAAGTTTCCTTTTGTTGCCTCCCGGTGGTACGTAACTTTGTAACCATAAAATTAACAATATCTCGCATACCGGGGGTCGATCTGTTGATTCCGTAGAGCATGTCGTCCCGGAGTGCATCGTCAATGGGTAGTTCCCTGTGGTTTCTCAAACGCATTCTAGACAAGTGATCGGCAACAAAATTTTCTACTCTCTTTTTATCTTTTATTTCTAAGTCAAATTCTTGGAGTAATAAAATCCATCTTATCAAACGAGGTTTAGCATCTTTCTTAGTGAGCAAATATTTCAAAGCGGATGATCGGTGTAAACAATCACTTTGGCACCCACTAAGTAGGATCTAAACTTATCAATAGCAAAGACAACAGCTAGAAGCTCTTTTTCAGTGGTAGCATAATTAAGTTGAGGTCCTGTCAAAGTTTTGCTAGCATAAGCTATTGCGTGATGCTTCTTATCCTTAGTCTGTCCTAACACTGCCCCTATGTTGGTATTTGCTAAGTGCAACTAAAATAAGAAGAATTCCGCAAGCGCACAGAACATACCATTGTAGCATTTTACCGGGAGTAAACCAGGTATCGTTATTTATATTTTACCACAGGGAAGCAAGGGTTAAAGAATCTGATAATTCACCATCATGTATCTACTAACTTAGTAAACCAACTAGACTAAAGCGGGGTAAATGATTTATATATATAAAAGGTAATATAAATAATAAAGCACACATGAGAATTCTATGATAAATGAGTAGCTAGCTAGAGTGAGAGGACAACGGGAGAGATCAAGGTTCCTAACTACTTCTCTAATACTTTGGTTCTAGGATAACAGGAATGGTTAGATATAGCGATCACACAATAGCACTTTGGAGCAAAGGTCCTTTCCAACTCTCGAAGAAGACTGGGTAAAGAGTAGTTGGGAGAAGGCTGCCGAAAGCTCTACGAAACACCAACCCGAACGTGGTGGAATACGAAGGCCCGACAGAGCTGTCACCTGGGGCTACCACAACTATCCGTGGGATTGGGGCGCAACCTCGGGTAACCTATAGTCTAGACACCATGCCTACACTATCGATTACTACTCTAATTACTTAAGATAACTAGAGCACTCAATACGAGCGAAGATCCCATGCCAAAATATAACAACTATACTAATCATACATATGAAGGCATAAAGTAAATAGAGAAGATAAATGTATTAAAGCATAAGTCTTACAAAGAGTAGATACAAAGATATACCCAATATCTCGAAGACTCCTCCGAACCGGAGCGCAGCTCCGCTCTCCCTAACTCTCATCTAGATCTAATCTACTACATTGGAGTGTCTAGCTCTAATTCTCTAGAGAAGAGAAGTCATCCATTCAAGGGACGCCTCTACAACTCGATCCCGCCGGGAGATAATGAATTAGGGTTTAAGGGATGCCTCCTCCAGGGGCCGGGGGCTGTTTATATAGCCCTCTAGGATGCACCACAGCCCTCGGATCAAACCGACCTAAACGGACGATTATTATTCATCCTCAAAGGCGGTGGAACAGGGATCCGCGAGACTCGTTCTGATTGGTCGAGATGACGGGTCGGCCGAACAAGGGTGGCAGTCGGCTGACCCTTGGCTGGGCCCAAATGGGCTCATATTTTGTGGGCTGATGGATCTCTTCGTTAGCTTCGATTCGCCGCGTGGATCACCTAAATCGGAGTTCGTATGAGGGAGATATGCCCGTTTTACTCCGGACGGCTCTTGGAGCACAATTGCAATCTTCCGGATGGCGTAACTTTGTCGTCTGACTCGATTTGGGTGAACCAAAACTCTATTTCATGTGTCTCGATGAGCTCTATGCAATGGTGCACTTTATTCCATCATTTGACATACTTCCATTTGATGATTCTGGTACTTTTCTAGTTTAGTCCCCGCAAAGACATTTACCAAAACTCGTGGAATTCCATTAGTGTAAGCCCTATATCTAGAAGGTAATTATGTTTAGGTCCTTTTTCATGTCTAGTTGACGGTAAAAATTGGCACTTAACGACCGTCAACAACTCCCCCAAGCTTTCCTTTTGCTCGTCCCCGAGCAAAGATAAACTCAATGTGGATCGGGAGTTGCTACAATGCTTTCACGCCTCAAAAGTACACATGCGTTCAAACAAGAACTCTCCTCCGGATTAGAGTGAACTATTCGACTCAAAACTTACTCATATTACCTTTCACCATGGGGCTTGTAACCGTCACTTGGGTCTTGAGCGGTTGAAAGACAGAACGGTCAAGTCAAGCGCTATGTTTCTCGCTCTTTGATCAACTATTATTCTGGAGTTTTTGCAAGATTTTCAAATAAAAACTCGAGGTCCTTGTATGAACCTTTCAGATCTCTCATTTGTGGTATTTCTCGGATCCTCTCCAAGGCATGAGTAGTGTATGCCTTCTCTCTCTCTCAAAATATGTGGTATTTGTGGAACTAAGGCATAGTGGAAAGTGCCTTCTCTCTCTCACCCTACTTTCTAATAGGCTTATGTGGAGCTCATAGGTGGGGAGACACTCAAACTCACTTGCATATATTGCACGGTTAAACCATGGATCCAATATGAACTAAAATAATAATAAAGTCATATGTGCATGTGAATGAGGAAATGGGATGGATGATAAGATGGTGATGATAAGGAAATGATTATGAGGGGTGATCACTTGGTGAACATCTACTTCTACACTTGCTCCTTTGGGGATAACATGACTCCCTTTATTCGGAAACTCAAACTTCTTGAAGGAAAGACTTGGCTACTCTTTTTCTTCTTTTTCTTTTCTTTTCTTTTTTTTTTTTCTTTTTTTTTTTCTTTTTTTTTTTGATAGAGCAACCAATCCTCCGGAAACGAAACTTTAACAACGGGGAGTGTATAACTTGAAATGATAATGACTGGAGCTTTTATGTAGGCAATTGGAACGGTGATGATTATTTCTAGATGTTCACTCCCGTGGATAGGATGGCCATGAATATTTTTGAGTGTTCACTCCCGAAGTGTAGGAGTAGAACAATTTATGAATAAATGGAGAATGTGTATGTGGATGGATGGATGGATGGATGCGTACTCCTGTGGTAGGAGCGGATAAGTGCGTATCTCCGTGGTAGAGACAAGACAATATGTGGGGGAATGCGTACTCCCGGGGTAGGAGCGGCATAGGTGCGTATCTCTAGGGTAGAGATAGCACAATATATGGTGGATATGGATCTATATGTAGGTGGTACTTCTAGGGACAGTAGCACTGTAATGAATGTAGTATTTATAAAATGGGTGCGTGCTTCGAGGACGAAGTAGCATAGATCAATGGATGGAGAGCACATAGTATTGACTTTAACCGCATGATCGATTCCTTATGGGTCCACAAAGATAACCACACTCAATGCCTATAAAGACTACACTCAATGCCTACAAAAATGATCTATATAAATAGATGGGTTTTCCCGATCTAGTAAGCATGAATATATGGTCATGGTAGGAATTTAAACTCTCATCATAAAGGAACTCATCATGCAGGAATTTAATATTTTCAAAGATAAATTCTCCGAACTCTAGTATCTCTAGGAACAAGATGGACAGCAGCTCAAAACCTTCCCATATCATATCCACCAACTACCTAGACTTAGATCAAGCATTCGCTACCCACAAGTTTCAGTTCGAGCAAATCTCAAATCTAAACAAGCTTGTGTCTAAAACTCGGGAGAGTGCAAGGTTGAAAACTAGGTACTTGAAAGGAATTACGGTAGAGCAACTATTCATCATCTCCATGTAGAGTTTATTCCAGGGATTACTTAAAGACAGATTAATAAGAGCTCTCCAAAAGTAGAAAAGATAAATAAGGAAATCTTTCTGGGTTTCTAAGGTTATGCATCTTTTTTTAGTTGTTTAGCAAGCTCTATAAATAAATAGACAAGTTGGAACACTTAGCTTGATACACGGGGGATGCTCTCCCCCAAGCTGGATGTTGACATAGTCTGTGGATATTGCCGACAGGCGGAAGGAGTTCTAGTCTTCCCGGAGTTTCGTGGATAGTTGCTTTGTTGGAGACAAACAGCGTTCAACCTGAGGAGGGCAGCACTTCGACGGAGACTGGACATCCTTCTGTCTGTTAGCTCTTCTTGATCCTTTATGTTCTGTGAAGCTCAAATAGACAACAAAGCTTGTGGAACTGATTAAGTGTTAGTGATAAAACCTCTAAGCCTTGTCTGTCTAGAACTGTCTTAACTCAAATGTCTTCTAACAGGATCACAAGAAATATTTTTATCTTTTTATAATAAAGGATGCAAACAGAGAAAATAAATATGCTGAAAAATTATTTTTATGCCACCACAATGAATGATTATTCACATGGGGCTTAGTAGTTTTTTTGGATGCAAAATGCGTAATCTTTATTTTCTTTTTTCTAGTGCGAGAGATAGTAAAGCGAAGATGCAATTAAGATGCATGTAGGGAAAATAAATATGCTTAAAGGAAAATGCAATGTTGTGAAAGGAAATGCTTTGATAAATACCAAGTTACCTCCTTGGCGAGGGTTCGGTGATTTAAGTCCTCCGAACGGACTTCTTGTCATGTTCACTTCTTCGATGCATCATTTGATCCCAAAGGTAGAGACCTTGAGAACTGCACCTCTTGAGATGGTAACTCTAGGAAAGGAGTCACCCATGTTCTTTCTTGTCCAAAGCTAGTCTTTATCACTGGAATACCTTGTGATGAAGAGTAGATGCTTCTAGTGGTCCTTTACTTCTTCTTGGAGTTTGCCTTGCTTGATTGACCTCTCTCCTTGAGCATCTTGTCTTCTAAAATTTCACTCCCTCTTTTTTTTTCTTCCTCTTTTTTTTTTTATGCATAGACCTTGTGCTCCACTCATTGTTTCTTCTCAACGTGCCGGAGCGACGGAGGCTTGAAAAGAGGAAGAGCATTGCCGGATCATTGTTTGAAGAGTCATCGGCCTTCCTCCCCAAGCTTGACCTTGTTGTCGCCGCCACATGAAACCAAATATGAGTGTTGAGTTATCCCTCGAGTGTGTTGTACTCCTATGTCCTTAGACACTTGTTTGTCCTCTCGTTCTTAAGCCTTCATTTGTCTCGAGAGGGATTTTTGATTATAGGTCCATTGAGCAAAGATCTCTCCCTTGCATCCTGCCTTTGTTTATACCGTCCAATCCGGGATGAGCGTACGAGACGCTTGCATGATCTTCTTTCGTCAACCATTCTTGATTTTCATTGAGTCTTGGTTGACGCATTGATGTTCGTTGGAGATGTAGACTCGAGTTCTTCCTTGATGGTCTTTGTCTTCTAGCAAAGATGGCGAAG
Organism: Themeda triandra; assembly: GCA_018135685.1. Taxonomy (NCBI): domain Eukaryota; kingdom Viridiplantae; phylum Streptophyta; class Magnoliopsida; order Poales; family Poaceae; genus Themeda; species Themeda triandra. The sequence continues at coordinate 129,648 of JAENPR010000666.1, read as the reverse complement.
AGTTGTACGCCATCCGTCTTGATGATCAAGGAAGGAGCTTCTTTAGTATTTGTATATGCAGGCTTCATCTCCAATGGCTTAGGGACATCATCTTGCAACCATAGTCATGGTCCTTCAAGGCTTGGTCGGTGGTCAACCCTTGATGATGATTGGTTGACACAAGGATGCATGCCATTCCATCCTTGTCCTTCTTTGCCGACATGCAAGATGGTGTCTTCGGAGTTGCTCATAGCTTGTCGCCTTAATCCACTTCTTTGAGTGAGTTCAAGATGTTGATGCTTCTTGTGGCACTCTTGTCTTTCTCTTTGTTCCATTATCGAAGTGGCAAATTCGAGATGATGCCAATCCACGAATAGGCAGATCATAAGTTCTTTCCGCAAAATGTTAGGGGACACATACCCGAAGGATTGCAACAATTTCAAACTATGGGCTATTATCCACTATCTATTTTAGAATTTCATCTATGCTAATAAAGAGATGGTTTTTGAGTTACTTTAGCATAGACTTTATTTATCATGTTTCCTAACAGCTCTTTTTTAGGGCACGCTAACATGGTTCAAGGCAAAGTTAACTTGCAACAAAAGACAATGTGAATGATATTTGATACTTACAATTCTTCCTTGAACAATGGATGAGTTGTGTCTTTTGTGTGAAGTTGTTGGAATTCATCATATGCCTTGCTTCATCTCTAAAGTGTGTTCATCTCTTGACTTACCCAAATTGGATTTGAGAGTTTTCTCGGGGGTTAGTCCAACAAAATAACCAATATCTACTAAAGCACATTTTAGTTCAATAACCAAACTAGACTCCATGTCTAATTTAATTAAGGAAGGTATTTAACCTAAGCACCACGCTTAATTTAAAAACCTTTGGAGGTATGTGCAACACTTCCAAACCAAAGCATACTATAGCAAACAAAGGTGACATGAAAGCACTATAGAGATTTACTCAAATGGAGATGAAAAAGCATGATCATTGGTGAGGGTTTTTTTTTTTAGATGCAAAACACATGGATGAATCTAAGAAACCAAACATGCAATGGATAAGCGAACATAAACAAGCTAAACGGTAGTGGATGCATGAATTGTTAAAAGTAAACATGTAGTGGGGTGCAAGAATTTAAATGATAACTACTCATAATTTTAAAGTCCATGAGCAAGACTATCTCACCATTCTTGATCATACTTACCATGACTCACATAATGAAATTTGTGAGTGGTGCAACATCTATGTTCGTCACTTGTGAAGTGATTTGAAATTCTTGTGACGACGACCTTTTGTACATTCTGTGAGGTGGCAGGGTTCCAATGTTGATGTATGTTGAATGTTGGGGGACCCTGGGCTCTTCAATGTCTCTTCTTTTCTTGTGGAAACTTGCCGGAAGGTCAAAACGGCTTCTTTTGTCCTGTCTATTCCACACTTAACAGAACAAGGGGTAATCCTACTAAAGCTAGTGGTACACTAAACTAGCAGACATCAAGATCATTATCAAAAACTTAACACCGATTGCTTCCCCGGCAACGGCGCCAAAAATGCTTGTTGGTATTTGCTAAGTGCAACTAAAATAAGAAGAATTCCGCAAGCGCACAGAACATACCATTGTAGCATTTTACCGGGAGTAAACCAGGTATCGTTATTTATATTTTACCACAGGGAAGCAAGGGTTAAAGAATCTGATAATTCACCATCATGTATCTACTAACTTAGTAAACCAACTAGACTAAAGCGAGGGGGTAAATGATTTATATATATAAAAGGTAATATAAATAATAAAGCACACATGAGAATTCTATGATAAATGAGTAGCTAGCTAGAGTGAGAGGACAACGGGAGAGATCAAGGTTCCTAACTACTTCTCTAATACTTTGGTTCTAGGATAACAGGGAATGGTTAGATATAGCGATCACACAATAGCACTTTGGAGCAGCAGTCCTTTCCAACTCTCGAAGAAGACTCAAAGAGTAGTTGGGAGAAGGCTGCCGAAAGCTCTACGAAACACCAACTCGAACGTGGTGGAATACGAAGGCCTGACAGAGCCGTCACCTCGGGGCTACCACAACTATCCGTGGGATTGGGCGCAACCTCAGGTAACCTATAGTCTAGACACCATGCCTACACTATCGATTACTACTCTAATTACTTAAGATAACTAGAGCACTCAATACGAGCGAAGATCCCATGCCAAAATATAACAACTATACTAATCATACATATGAAGGCATAAAGTAAATAGAGAAGATAAATGTATTAAAGCATAAGTCTTACAAAGAGTAGATACAAAGACATACCCAATATCTGAAGACTCCTCCAGAACCGGAGCGCAGCTCCGCTCTCCCTAACTCTCATCTAGATCTAATCTACTACATTGGAGTGTCTAGCTCTAATTCTCTAGAGAAGAGAAGTCATCCATTCAAGGGACGCCTCTACAACTCGATCCCGCCGGGAGATAATGAATTAGGGTTTAAGGGATGCCTCCTCCAGGGGGCCGGGGGCCTGTTTATATAGCCCTCTAGGATGCACCACAGCCCTCGGATCAAACCGACCTAAACGGACGATTATTATTCATCCTCAAAGGCGGTGGAACAGGATCCGCGAGACTCGTTCGATTGGTCGAGATGACGGGCCGGCCGACCAAGGGTGGGAGTCGGCCGACCCTTGGCTAGGCCCAAATGGGCTCATATTTTGTGGGCTGATGGATCTCTTCGTTAGCTTCGATTCGCCGTGGATCACCTAAATCGGAGTTCGTATGAGGGAGATATGCCCGTTTTACTCCCGACGGCTCTTGGAGCACAATTGCAATCTTCCGGATGGCGTAACTTTGTCGTCCCGACTCGATTTGGGTGAACCAAAACTCTATTTCATGTGTCTCGATGAGCTCTATGCAATGGTGCACTTTATTCCATCATTTGGCATACTTCCATTTGATGATTCTGGTACTTTTCTAGTTTAGTCCCCGCAAAATGTACATTTACCAAAACTCGTGGAATTCCATTAGTGTAAGCCCTATATCTAGAAGGTAATTATGTTTAGGTCCTTTTTCATGTCTAGTTGACGGTAAAAATTGGCACTTAACGACCGTCAACAACTCCCCCAAGCTTTCCTTTTGCTCGTCCCCGAGCAAAGATAAACTCGTGTGGATCGGGAGTTGCTACAATGCTTTCACGCCTCAAAAGTACACATGCGTTCAAACAAGAACTCTCCTCCGGATTAGAGTGAACTATTCGACTCAAAACTTACTCATATTACCTTTCACCATGGGGCTTGTAACCGTCACTTGGGTCTTGAGCGGTTGAAAGACAGAACGGTCAAGTCAAGCGCTATGTTTCTCGCTCTTTGATCAACTATTATTCGGAGTTTTTGCAAGATTTTCAAATAAAAACTCGAGTTCCTTGTATGAACCTTTCGGATCTCTCATTTGTGGTATTTCTGGATCCTCTCCAAGGCATGAGTAGTGTATGCCTTCTCTCTTCTCTCAAAATATGTGGTATTTGTGGAACTAAGGCATAGTGGAAAGTGCCTTCTCTCTCTCACCCTACTTTCTAATAGGCTTATGTGGAGCTCATAGGTGGGGAGACACTCAAACTCACTTGCATATATTGCACAAGTTAAACCATGGATCCAATATGAACTAAAATAATAATAAAGTCATATGTGCATGTGAATGAGGAAATGGGATGGATGATAAGATGGTGATGATAAGGAAATGATTATGAGGGGTGATCACTTGGTGAACATCTACTTCTACACTTGCTCCTTTGGGGATAACATGACTCCCTTTATTCGGAAACTCTGAAACTTCTTGAAGGAAAGACTTGGCTACTCTTTTTCTTCTTTTTCTTTTCTTTTCTTTTTTTTTCTTTTCTTTTTTTTTTTGATAGAGCAACCAATCCTCTGGAAACGAAACTTTAACAACGGGGAGTGTATAACTTGAAATGATAATGACTGGAGCTTTTATGTAGGCAATTGGAACGGTGATGATTATTTCTAGATGTTCACTCCCAGGATAGGATGGCCATGAATATTTTTGAGTGTTCACTCCCAGTGTAGGAGTAGAACAATTTATGAATAAATGGAGAATGTGTATGTGGATGGATGGATGGATGGATGCGTACTCCCAGGGTAGGAGCAGCATAAGTGCGTATCTCCAGGGTAGAGACAGCACAATATGTGGGGGAATGCGTACTCCCAGGGTAGGAGCAGCATAGGTGCGTATCTCTAGGGTAGAGATAGCACAATATATGGTGGATATGGATCTATATGTAGGTGGTACTTCTAGGGACAAGTAGCACGTAATGAATGTAGTATTTATAAAATGGGTGCGTGCTTCGAGGACGAAGTAGCATAGATCAATGGATGGAGAGCACATAGTATTGACTTTAACCGCATGACCGATTCCTTATGGGTCCACAGCATAACCACACTCAATGCCTATAAAGACTACACTCAATGCCTACAAAAATGATCTATATAAATAGATGGGTTTTCCCGATCTAGTAAGCATGAATATATGGTCATGTGGTAGGAATTTAAACTCTCATCATAAAGGAACTCATCATGCAGGAATTTAATATTTTCAAAGATAAATTCTCCGAACTCTAGTATCTCTAGGAACAAGATGGACAAGACTCAAAACCTTCCCATATCATATCCACCAACTACCTAGACTTAGATCAAGCATTCGCTACCCACAAGTTTCGGGTTCGAGCAAATCTCAAATCTAAACAAATTGTGTCTAAAACTTGGGAGAGTGCAAGGTTGAAAACTAGGTACTTGAAAGGAATTACGGTAGAGCAACTATTCATCATCTCCATGTAGAGTTTATTCCAGGGATTACTTAAAGATGCATTAATAAGAGCTCTCCAAAAGTAGAAAAGATAAATAAGGAAATCTTTCTGGGTTTCTAAGGTTATGCATCTTTTTTTAGTTGTTTAGCAAGCTCTATAAATAAATAGACAAGTTGGAACACTTAGCTTGATACACGGGGATGCTCTCCCCCCGGGATGTTGACATAGTCTCGTGGATATTCTTGACGAGCGGTGAAGGAGTTCTAGTCTTCCCGGAGTTTCGTGGATAGTTGCTTTGTTGGAGACAGCGTTCAACCGCTGTGAGGGCAGCACTTCGACAGGAGACTTGGACATCCTTCGTCGTTAGCTCTTCTTGATCCTTTATGTTCGTGAAGCTCAAATAGACAACAAAGCTTGTGGAACTGATTAAGTGTTAGTGATAAAACCTCTAAGCCTTGTCTCGTCTAGAACTGTCTTAACTCAAATGTCTTCTAACGGATCACAAGAAATATTTTTATCTTTTTATAATAAAGGATGCAAACAGAGAAAATAAATATCTTTGAAAAATTATTTTTATGCCACCACAATGAATGATTATTCACATGGGGCTTAGTAGTTTTTTTGGATGCAAAATGCACGAGAAATCTTTATTTTCTTTTTTCTAGTGCGAGATAGTAAAGCGAAGATGCAATTAAGATGCATGTAGGGAAAATAAATATGCTTAAAGGAAAATGCAATGTTTGTGAAAGGAAATGCCGATAAATACCAAGTTACCTCCTTGGCGAGGTTCGTGATTTAAGTCCTCCGAACGGACTTCTTGTCATGTTCACTTCTTCATGCATCATTTGATCCCAAAGGTAGAGACCTTGAGAACTCGCACCTCTTGAGATGGTAACTCTAGGAAAGGAGTCACCCATGTTCTTTCTTGTCCAGGCGGTCTTTATCACCGGAATACCTTGTGATGAAGAGTAGATGCTTCTAGTGGTCCTTTACTTCTTCTTGGAGTTTGCCTTGCTTGATTGACCTCTCTCCTTGAGCATCTTGTCTTCTAAAATTTCACTCCTTTTTTTTTTCTTCCTCTTTTTTTTTTATGCATAGACCTTGTGCTCCACTCATTGTTTCTTCTCAACGTGCCAGAGCGACGGAGGCTTGAAAAGAGGAAGAGCATTGCTGGATCATTGTTTGAAGAGTCATCGGCCTTCCTCCCCCAAGCTTGACCTTGTTGTCGCTCGCCACATGAAACCAAATATGAGTGTTGAGTTATCCCTCGAGTGTGTTGTACTCCTATGTCCTTAGACACCGTTTTGTCCTCTGTTCTTAAGCCTTCATTTGTCCGAGAGGGATTTTTGATTATAGGTCCATTGAGCAAAGATCTCTCCCTTGCATCCTGCCTTTGTTTATACCGTCCAATCCGGGATGAGCGTACGAGACGTTGCATGATCTTCTTTCGTCAACCATTCTTGATTTTCATTGAGTCTTGGTTGACGCATTGATGTTCGTTGGAGATGTAGACTCGAGTTCTTCCTTGATGGTCTTTGTCTTCTAGCGGATGGCGAAGAGTTGTACGCCATCCGTCTTGATGATCAAGGAAGGAGCTTCTTTAGTATTTGTATATGCGGGCTTCATCTCCAATGGCTTAGGGACATCATCTTGCAACCATAGTCATGGTCCTTCAAGGCTTGGTCGGTGGTCAACCCTTGATGATGATTGGTTGACACAAGGATGCATGCCATTCCATCCTTGTCCTTGCTTTGCCGACATGCAAGATGGTGTCTTCGGAGTTGCTCATAGCTTGTCGCCTTAATCCACTTCTTTGAGTGAGTTCAAGATGTTGATGCTTCTTGTGGCACTCTTGTCTTTCTCTTTGTTCCATTACCGAAGTGGCAAATTCGCGAGATGATGCCAATCCACGAATAGGCGATCATAAGTTCTTTCCGCAAAATGTTAGGGGACACATACCCGAAGGATTGCAACAATTTCAAACTATGGGCTATTATCCACTATCTATTTTAGAATTTCATCTATGCTAATAAAGAGATGGTTTTGAGTTACTTTAGCATAGACTTTATTTATCATGTTTCCTAACTCTTTTTTAGGGCACGCTAACATGGTTCAAGGCAAAGTTAACTTGCAACAAAAGACAATGTGAATGATATTTGATACTTACAATTCTTCCTTGAACAATGGATGAGTTGTGTCTTTTGTGTGAAGTTGTTGGAATTCATCATATGCCTTGCTTCATCTCTAAAGTGTGTTCATCTCTTGACTTACCCAAATTGGATTTGAGAGTTTTCTCAGGGTTAGTCCAACAAAATAACCAATATCTACTAAAGCACATTTTAGTTCAATAACCAAACTAGACTCCATGTCTAATTTAATTAAGGAAGGTATTTAACCTAAGCACCACGCTTAATTTAAAAACCTTTGGAGGTATGTGCAACACTTCCAAACCAAAGCATACTATAGCAAACAAAGGTGACATGAAAGCACTATAGAGATTTACTCAAATGGAGATGAAAAAGCATGATCATTGGTGAGGGTTTTTTTTTTTAGATGCAAAACACATGGATGAATCTAAGAAACCAAACATGCAATGGATAAGCGAACATAAACAAGCTAAACGGTAGTGGATGCATGAATTGTTAAAAGTAAACATGTAGTGGGGTGCAAGAATTTAAATGATAACTACTCATAATTTTAAAGTCCATGAGCAAGACTATCTCACCATTCTTGATCATACTTACCATGACTCACATAATGAAATTTGTGAGTGGTGCAACATCTATGTTCGTCACTTGTGAAGTGATTTGAAATTCTTGTGACGACGACCTTTTGTACATTCTGTGAGGTGGCAGGGTTCCAATGTTGATGTATGTTGAATGTTGGGGGACCCTGGGCTCTTCAATGTCTCTTCTTTTCTTGTGGAAACTTGCCGGAAGGTCAAAACGGCTTCTTTTGTCCTGTCTATTCCACACTTAACAGAACAAGGGGTAATCCTACTAAAGCTAGTGGTACACTAAACTAGCAGACATCAAGATCATTATCAAAAACTTAACACCGATTGCTTCCCCGGCAACGGCGCCAAAAATGCTTGTTGGTATTTTTTAAGTGCAACTAAAATAAGAAGAATTCCGCAAGCGCACAGAACATACCATTGTAGCATTTTACCGGGAGTAAACCAGGTATCGTTATTTATATTTTACCACGGGAAGCAAGGGTTAAAGAATCGATAATTCACCATCATGTATCTACTAACTTAGTAAACCAACTAGACTAAAGCGGGGGTAAATGATTTATATATATAAAAGGTAATATAAATAATAAAGCACACATGAGAATTCTATGATAAATGAGTAGCTAGCTAGAGTGAGAGGACAACGGGAGAGATCAAGGTTCCTAACTACTTCTCTAATACTTTGGTTCTAGGATAACAGGAATGGTTAGATATAGCGATCACACAATAGCACTTTGGAGCAGCGGGTCCTTTCCAACTCTCGAAGAAGACTGGGTAAAGAGTAGTTGGGAGAAGGTGCCGAAAGCTCTACGAAACACCAACCCGAACGTGGTGGAATACGAAGGCTGACAGCCGTCACCTCCGGGGCTACCACAACTATCCGTGGGATTGGGCGCAACCTCGTGGTAACCTATAGTCTAGACACCATGCCTACACTATCGATTACTACTCTAATTACTTAAGATAACTAGAGCACTCAATACGAGCGAAGATCCCATGCCAAAATATAACAACTATACTAATCATACATATGAAGGCATAAAGTAAATAGAGAAGATAAATGTATTAAAGCATAAGTCTTACAAAGAGTAGATACAAAGACATACCCAATATCTGAAGACTCCTCCAGAACCGGAGCGCAGCTCCGCTCTCCCTAACTCTCATCTAGATCTAATCTACTACATTGGAGTGTCTAGCTCTAATTCTCTAGAGAAGAGAAGTCATCCATTCAAGGGACGCCTCTACAACTCTGATCCCGCTGGGAGATAATGAATTAGGGTTTAAGGGATGCCTCCTCCAGGGGCCAGGGGGCCTGTTTATATAGCCCTCTAGGATGCACCACAGCCCTCGGATCAAACCGACCTAAACGGACGATTATTATTCATCCTCAAAGGCGGTGGAACAGGGATCCGCGAGACTCGTTCTGATTGGTCGAGATGACGGGTCGGCCGACCAAGGGTGGGAGTCGGCCGACCCTTGGCTGGGCCCAAATGGGCTCATATTTTGTGGGCTGATGGATCTCTTCGTTAGCTTCGATTCGCCGCGTGGATCACCTAAATCGGAGTTCGTATGAGGGAGATATGCCCGTTTTACTCCGGACTGCTCTTGGAGCACAATTGCAATCTTCCGGATGGCGTAACTTTGTCGTCTGGACTCGATTTGGGTGAACCAAAACTCTATTTCATGTGTCTCGATGAGCTCTATGCAATGGTGCACTTTATTCCATCATTTGACATACTTCCATTTGATGATTCTGGTACTTTTCTAGTTTAGTCCCCGCAAAATGACATTTACCAAAACTCGTGGAATTCCATTAGTGTAAGCCCTATATCTAGAAGGTAATTATGTTTAGGTCCTTTTTCATGTCTAGTTGACGGTAAAAATTGGCACTTAACGACCGTCAACACCCTACAGCGTAGTCACTTGCATCACACATAATTTCAAATGGTAAAGTCCAATCAGGGGGTTGAATGATTGGAGTAGAGATAAGCACTTTCTTAAGGATCTCAAATGATTGCAAGCGGGAATCATCAAAATCAAAAGGAACATCCTTTGCCAATAAGCGGGTAAGAGGTCTAGCGATGAATGAGAAATCTTTTATGAATCTACGATAAAAACCAGCATGGCCAAGGAAACTTCTAATTCCTTTCACATTGATAGGAGGAGGCAGTTGCTCAATTACTTCTATTTTGGCTCTATCTACCTCGATGCCTCTTTCAGACACTAAGTGTCCTAGCACCATTCCTTCTCTAACCATGAAATGACACTTTTCCTAATTAAAGACTAAGTGTTTTTCCTCACATCTTTGTAAAACTTGATCTATGTTTTCAAGACACTCATCAAAAGTTTTTCCATAAACAAAAAATCATCCATGAAAACTTCCATAGTCTTTTCAATCATATCAGAAAATATAGACATCATACATCTTTGAAAAGAAGCTGGCGCATTACATGACCCAAAAGACATCCTACGATAAGCAAAGGTTCCATAAGGGCATGTAAAGGTTGTTTTGTTTTGATCATCAGGATGGATAGGGATTTGATGATATCCAGAATATCCATCAAGGAAGCAAAAGAAAGAATGGTTGGCTAATCGCTCTAGCATCTCATCGATGAAAGGCAAAGGAAAGTGATCTTTTCTTGTTGTCTTTTTAAGCTTTCTATAATCTATGCACATTCGCCATCCTGTGACGGTTCGTTGAGGGATTAACTCATTCTTTTCATTTTGGACAACAGTCATGCCTCCCTTTTTAGGCACAACTTGAACAGGTCTGACCCACTCACTGTGTGGTACGGGGTAAATGATCTCGGCGTGCAACAGTTTTAAAACTTTCTTCTTAACAACTTCCCTCATCGCATTATTGAGTCTACGTTGGGGTTCTCTAGATGGTGGAACATCGGGATCTGTGGGAATGCGATGGGTACAAAGGGAAGGACTAATTCCTTTTAGGTCCTGGAGTGAGTAGCCAAAAGCTTTTTGATGTTTTTCTAGGACAGCAATCAAGCGAAAAGTTTGCTCCTGAGTGAGAGTATCACTTATGATGATAGGAGACTCTGGATCATTTCCTAGAAAGGCATATCTAAGACCGGCTAGTAAGGGTTTGAACTCAATAGGAGGCTTAGGTGGTAAGGCAAATTCATCTAAGGGTTCATTCTTAGAAGGGTCAGCTTCTTCTTCTATGAAGAATCTAGCTTCGTCTTCTAATTCTGGTTTAGCTAGGAATTCTAGAGAAGCTGCTCTAAATTCCTCCAATGGATCATAATGCGGATAGGGCTCGATCCTAGTATTTAAAGAGTGTGAAATGGACATTGCAAACTGGAGTTTCTTGCCTAAACAAATGTTTAGTTTCCCAGTTTGTCCTTCATAAAGAAGTCTTCTAAATGGTTGTCCTATCAACAGGTGGAAATCCCCTATGTCAAAGACATAAAAGCTTAAGTGAACAGGGGTTTCTTCTACCCGGAGTGGTAGGACATGTAGGATTCCTAAACAGGGAAGAATTTGTCTTAAAAAGATTTCTTATGAACTTCACTATTGGGGTTAATGTCATGTCCTTTTGCAAATATTTTGCTAGTGTGGCAGACATGATATTTATACCCACAACTGGATCATAGAGAGCGTCTATGTGATCTTTGTTAATTATGCAATGAATGGGAAGAGAAAATGAATCCAAATGAATTATTTCGGAGGAAAGCTCTGACTCTTCTAACCATTCATTGCTCATAACAGACACTAGCTCTCCTGAGGTCTTTCCTCTTGGAATATCCTCATCAATATTGCATGGCTTTATTGGGTGATATTTGCTCTGTGGCTTCTTAATTGTGTGATAGTTGAAGATGTTTCCAAAATCAGAAAATAGATCGGTTCAATATCTAGCATAAAATCAGGAAGTGGAATTTCTTCCTTGTCTTGCTCAAGACATGGGTTAGGCAAGTTGATGGTGTATCGGCAAAGGGTTGGCTTCGGCTACTTGAGGTTCTACTTCTAGGAGGTTGTCTAATTCACTGGATAGGATTTGGTCTAGGATTGATCTTGCTTTCTTAGCAGAGATATGCAAGAATGATCCTCCCGAAGTTGCGTCGAGCAATTTTCTACTGTCTCTACTCAGACCTTTATAAAAATGCTGTAAAAGAATAGGGTCTGGTAGAGGTCCGGGCCTGATGCTAAAAGTGTAGTAAAACAATTCCAGGATGAGGCCAAAGATTCTAAGGTCGACGATTTGGGAGATGGGATAGAAATCTAGGCAAAAGTTGAAGCGTAAGGATCCCCAATCCCCTTGTTGCTTACCTACAGCTTTATCATACCATTGTCTAGCTTTTCCCTTTAATGAGAAAGGAAATAGCTTCCAACGGAAGGTTTTGTCGGACATGCCCTCTATGCGAAGACAGTCACATGTTTGCTCAAAGTCTCTAATGTGAAGGTAAGGGTTTTTGCCTCCTTTTCCTGAAAAGGATAGGCTTTGGACAAATGCAATCAACCGAGGACTCAGCCTATAGCTAGGTGTTTGGATAGGTTGTGATGACTCATGTGGCACTAAGCTGGTCTCCGTGGGTGCAGAAAATTGAAAGATAGGAATGGAATTTAAATTATCCATAAGGATAGAACAAGATAAAATGCACGAAAAAAGGTAAAGTGAAAAAAATAAAAGTATAGGTACAAGGTAGAGCAAGATTTAGGTTATCTAAGTAGACCGTCTTTCTCCCCGGCAACGATGCCAGAAATGCTTGTTGACACTAGATACGCACATGAAAGAATCAAAGAGAAATAATCCGCAAGCGTACGGATATCGGTGAGCACTTCACCCGGGAGATTAGTCCTGAGTATCGTGTTTGTTTTTATCCGCTAGGAGAAAACGTGCAATAGACTAACCCGATCTTTACTAATACCCCTGGGCTACTAGTCAAGTGAGAATTAAGCGATATAGAGAGAACTCTTTCGTCGGTCTTCTTCTAACCTATGGCAAGCTTTGAGACTATTGTTCTAAGGGGGTACCCGAGGAAAAGACACCGCAGAGGATGCTAAACCGGGCACAAAGAACCTACCTTACCTACCAACGGGAAGTGGATTACAAAGGTAAAAATGGGATTGTCACTTCCCTCACTACTACCACGGTTCCGGCCGAATAGGGAGCATCTACAAGTGAACCTAGCCTAAGCACCACGCTTATGCTAAAGAACGATTACTCTATTCCCAACGCAAAGTGAATAAAGTAAACTTGTAAACCAAAGAACAATAATAACAACGAACTTACTAGTATTAGAAGTTGAATTGTCGAATGATCCCGAAACCAAGCCTCGGGTTAGGAGACTTGATCCCGCAGTACACTTGGAGAGGAGACACCGACAGCCGGGCTTCCTCCAAATCTACCTCCACTCTATACTCTCTCAATCTCTCTTGATACTAATACCCTATAGAGATAGATCCATTCTAGGGACCTTTCTCTAGCAAACATAGGGCTAGCAAAGCAATATGGATTAATAGCAGTAGTACGAGCAGTATTCTGAATCTCACCAGTGGCCGGTGTAGGAGCAACGGTGAACACCAAACCGTTTCCCTCATCATGGCTAGCTGTATCATCACCACCAGTTTCTTCCCGAGGTGAAGTTGTAGCAGATTTGAAGATCTCAGTCGGAGGAACCTTAGGTGGGATACTCAGAGGATCCACCACAAACACTTTTGGTGCGGAGGTGGATGGCACATCGGTCTTCTGCAGAAACCAATCAAACTTGGAATTGAGATCTCGAAGGCTAGTGCGCAGTGTTTCTACATCTACTTGCACCGTTAGCTTCCAACCAGTGAGCTCCGTAAGCACCTTGGTGTTGGCTTCTAGACTGGCCACCATCACTCGATTCTGATCATCCATCTTCTTCTCCAACTTTTCTAGGATTGATGCGAGGCTTCTGATTTGACCCTTCATATCTGCAATTCGCTTGCCCTCGCTCGTCTGGTACTGTGGACGGAGGAGATAGTCCGGTTGCGAAGCCAGGATCACCAATCACACCGCCGCAAAGCGACGCCGCCGCCGACGAAGCGCTGCCGAGAATCGCTAGCAAATTCGATACCAATTGTAAGCAACACTATGACAGGATGTAGTTCTACTAGGAAATTGCTTACGAATTCAACAAGTTCAACACAAATGGGTACTGAATCTTAGAACTGGATACATCAGGCGAGCACCATGGCTCCCTGTCAATCTGGACGCAGCCGGCCTGAGAAAATCTCTCACGGTTCTATCCTAACGTGGAGAGCACGAAGATGACCCCTTCTCCTTTATCCCCTTCCATCAGCGCTTCACATCGCAGTTGGGTTCAGTGAACTTTTTGGCCTTGCAGCACTCGGCCCAGTACCATGATCACGCTTGCCAATCTTCACAGCATCATCAGAAACCGGCCCAGTTGACCCCCACGTCATTAGTCTCTGCATCATTATCATGATCATAGTTAGCATACCTGACACTTAGCTTCTTATAAAATGGTACTTTTACCCAACATTTTACACCGTTGTGTGCTATGAACTGACAGAAGGCCAAATAAGTAAGGAATTTTTATTTTTAGGTCATATACATGAATTGGAAGAAAAAAGGACCAAATAGTTAAACTGAGTTTTTTAGGCCAAATAAATAATTCTCCCTTGCTAACTCTAAACAAAATGAGCAATGTGAATGTACTCGACATTTATTCAACTCAAGATCAAGATAATACCCAGCTTAAAAAGTCCATAGATGACAACTCTACTAATAAACAGGACAACTGGCTACATATTTTAGCTGCCTGAAGATGACAATTATGATGTATGTCTCGAAAATAAAGATGAGAACTATGACGATTCAGTTTAGGAAACATCATTCACATGGGTTAGTTTTTTTTTTTTGACCAGATTCACATGGGTTAGTTATTGTAACATACCGTGTGTTCATGCAATGTTTGGTTTGCAAAAATCATCAATAAATTGTTTTTTAATTGTTTGAATTCAGATATGACATGGTGGGTTGACCCTCATTTCTCACCTCAAATTAATTTGGTTCCTACTGGATTTTTGGCATGAACTTTGAGTATTTATCTAGCAAAAAGAGGATGGGATCCGTTTCCTAACTCCTCGTGTGGGCTAGAGAGCAAAGACACGACGATGGGCCTAAATTGGTTGGGTCGCTAGATTTCGGTCCCTTGCAGGACGTCCTCTTCACCTTCCAATCGTCTCCATCGTGTGTTGTTAATCAAAAAAAAAAAAAAAAAAAAAAAAAAAAAAAAAAAACCTCCATCGTGCTTATCTATGTTGGGAGTGGAGCCACCGTTCGTCCGACGGCGAAGAAAAAGGCACGCTTCCGACCGACCCATCGCTGTTCACCGCTGCACATACTGCGTACAGCTCGCTGAGAGAGACCGGCGGCGAATCACGGCCGGGAGACATGCTAGTACCGAAGTTTAAGCCCACTAGGTCGCGTTGCTTGACTGGCCACAGTCCTGCTGATAGCGATGCCCGAAATCGTCATTATCTGGCTGGTAAACTGCTCCTTGAGGTTTACTACTACTACTACGGTAATTCCCTGAAACTGAGAAACCCAATCAAACTGAACAAACCAATATCGAAATTGAAAAAAATTAGGGTATTTGATTTGAATGAACAATCTATACATTTTAGATAAGGTGGTGCATCATAAGTTATTTATCAAATTTGGTAAAATTACACTACTGCTCGCTCTAGTATTAGAGCATCTCAACAAGATATCTAAGCCTAGTAACTATCCTATACTCCCTCTATATACCAAATAGAAGTCATTCTGGCATAGGGACAAAATTAACAAAAGGAAAGTCGTCGTAGTAGAGGAAAAAGAACCTCACACCAACAGACTACCTGCTTGACTATCTATTTTTATTGGCCTAACAAATCCAACCACCCACCGCCTACTTTTTTTGGGCCAATAGATATGACTACCTATTTTCTTCATAGTCTCTCTCCTCCCGCACGCACTTCGAACCAACCGCTATCATCGTTGCGTCCTTCCCTCCCCGTCGCACCCCCAGAAGCAGTCCTCTACGGAGCTACCCTTCCGGATGGCGGCGCTCTCCCTGCTCTGGCCAACTCAGGGCTCTCTTCCGCCATGGCGTGGCTCTTCTCTGAGCACCGGCACGGTAGACTGCCACTGGCGCGACGGGCTATCCCAAGCCCCGGTGTGACAGACTCTATCCAGCATAGCAAGCTGCCCTCTCTCTTCTCGGGCCACTGGCGAGGTTGATTTGTTGCAGCGGGATGCCCTCAACTCGACGCGGTGGACTGCTTCGTCCACCACCGCGGTTGGCCCTAGCACGGCGAGCTCCAATGGCGGTCACTCCTCCGGCACTCCGGGGAACATCCCCTACTCCCACTGGGTAGATGGCCCTCCCCGTCGGCGCCTGATCCACTGCCAGCGATAATTTGGCCAAGTTTGTTGATGGCAAAGGAATGAAGGAAGGGGTTGGCATGTGGGCTTCACATGTCATTTACTGTTAAACGGAATGTTGAAAGGAATTTAGGCGACATAATTTAAATATTATTGTTGGAGTTGGAAGCAAAAATATATGTAGTATAAAAATATAGGTAACTATCTAAACAAATATTTTGGCGGTAGTGTTGGAGATGCTCTAGTCTTGGCCTCTTGGCTCGTGAGAAACAGAAATAATCAAGATATATCCATAAAGGCCTAACAAAGGTTCTTTTGATATTACCCTGTCTGATGAGATGAGATAAGAATGAGACATGAGAGAGGCAGAGAGCTCCCTTGCAGCTGCACTCTCCTTCGATCGTTGACTTAATAATGGTTTAGTTCAACAACTACGGTGAAGAAAGAAAAATGTACTACTAGTTTTTGTTTTCTGGATTTAACTATGCTGCAATATAAGTTTGCTCCCTGTTTACTGGCCGTAGAGTGCGTGTGAGGTCTGAGACGTGCACTAATCACTTTTGCTTATGTGGAAGCAAGCCATTCAGCATTCACACATCAGTATTAATCTTTTCTCTAATTATTAATTAACTTTCTTGACTTGTCCGTCCGCAGAAAAAGGCGAGATTTTGGTGCGGTGAAGAGACACTCCACGGAATCTCTTCCAGCTCATTCTCCTTCCATGGATTCCCCGCGCTAGCTGAGGCTGAGCGCGCAAGGTGCTTGCTTTGCTTGCTTGCGGGTGATGAGCGCGGCCTCGCCGGCGGCGCAAGCGCAGCGGCGATGGACCTCCCGTGGCTGGATCTGCCCTTCACCTTCCTGACGCTGCTCCTCGCCACCCGCCTCGCCTACGACTACTACGGCGACGTCGCCGCCGCCTTCGCCGGCGGCTTCTCCATCCAGGTCTTCCTCTTCTACTGCTTCGCGCGCTGGTACCGCCACGCCATCGCCGGCCGCGCCGGCGACGGTGCTGGGGCCGGCCGCGACGACCCGTCGCCGTCGGCTCGGCCGACGCAGCGGCCGCAGCAGGGGGGACATGAGACGCGGACGCCGCGCCCGTCCTGACACCGCTGCTGGGGTCTCCGGACGGCGTGCGGGCGTCGACGCTGGCCAACCGGTGCTTCGCCGTGGTGTTCATGGTGTTCGTGCCGCTGGTCATCGTCGTCTTCGAGCGGAGCCAGGCCGACGTCGTGGCCTACGCGCTCTGCCTCGCCAACATCATCGTCATGGTCGTCTGGCTCTCGCCGGACTCCGGGTCGTCAACGGTCTCGGCCGCCAAGTCGTTCCTGCGCCTCAGCGACGACGAGGACGACGGCAGCGGGGGCAGCGCCGGCGCCGGCGCCGAGGACAAGTGCTGCGTGTGCCTCGCCGGCATGCGGGAGGACCAGGCGCTCCGGGCGCTGCCGCGCTGCGGCCACCGCTTCCACGACAAGTGCATCGGCAAGTGGCTCAAGGCGCACCCGACGTGCCCCGTGTGCCGCGCCACCGCCATGCCGCCGCCGCTCCACGGCGGCGCCGGCGGCGATCAGCTAGATGACGATATTAGCCCTGTCTAGCAGCTAGCTTCCCTCTCAATGATTGATGCGTTTTATCTAACAAATTCGTGGTGATTTGTTGGGGAATTTGGTGAACCTGTGTATATACTGTATAGTAATCCAAATCGTTGTCAAGCATCAGTTGGAACTGTCACTAGTGATTTGTACATACGGTCGCGTTTGTGCACTCTGGAAAAAGCAAAGCCATGTTTGCTTTCATGAAAGCTGCAATCATTGAACATTCTGTTCGGGAAAGAAGAAGAATGTATGGTTTTCTTGGGGAATGCAAGGGCCGAGGGGTCGGTGGTTTACAAAATGTTAACATGGCACTGCCAACCACTTCTGCTGGCTTCGGTGTTGGTGTAGCTAGAGCCACTTCTGCTGGCTTCGGTGTTGGTGTAGCTAGAGCCTAGAGGCATATACACGGTTGGGCTGATGGTGTCCATAGCTATAAGCCGTTGGCTGCATCATAGCTCATAAGTTCAAGCAAAACTGACACTCTAAAATATTAAACTCTTAAAATAGACGAAATACGCATCTTGGTCCTCAAACTATTAGGTGAGGCTTAATTTGGTCTCTCAACATGAAAATGTCCAATTTAGTATCTAAACCATTGATTTGCAGGTCAATCTTATACCTTCCTTTCAATTACTTAACACGTGTCCCAGACTCCATGCGACACGTGTCCCAGACTCCATGCGAAATGTCAATACTTCCCCTTTTCAATCCTTGATCAGCCAAACAGGTTCACGGCGTCTCTCAACCCTCCGTTTTGTCTTCCCTATTTCCTTCTCTATCGTAAAAACTTTTTTTTGGTACTCTTGTAGCCTATGCTTCTTTCTCCAGTTAGCATAAATGTGGCGTGCACACATCCTATGCTCATCGTTTGGAAACAATGTATATACACCACGAACCTGTGCGGCTGATTGAGGATGCACCATCTTGACATTTTCCATGCACTCCGGGACACATGGCGAGTAACTGAAGGAAAGGCACAAGATTGACCTACAAATCAATAGTTTAGGGACTAAATTGGATTTTTTATAGTTAAGGGAACAAATTGAGCCTCGCTCAATAGTTTGGGGACCAAGATGGTTATTTCGCACTTAAAATACATATAGGACGCAACAAATTATTTAAATCATGTCTTCTACTTCCTCTGTTTTAAAAACATGTAATTCTCAGAGGAGTAAAATGTCGCAAACTTTGACTAAAATTATATGAAACATATACTAATTATGAGACATATTTTTTTCATAATAAATATATTTTGAGACATAAATGCTAATATCTTTTGCTACAAACTTGGTTAAAGTTGATATAGTTTGATTAGCACATTTCTCATAATTACATGTTTTTTGGAACAGAGAGAGTATTTAAATACACTATAGATCCATTCACTTTTAAGTAGGCGTCATCTAGATCCAACTTTAAAAGTGTATTTTTTGGTCTTTAAACTTTAAGTGGTTCATACTTACTCTTCGCTTCTATCTTGTAGCTTGTACAATTAGCAGCCAACAAGTAACGTAAATTGCAATTAACCCACTCACCTTGTTCTTTGTCATATTGGGTCTCTTTCTTCTTTCCTCCAGCGCGCTCTCTCTCTCTGACCATATCTCCTATAGAATTGCCCTATGTTAGAGCTAGATGAGATCTAAAACTTTATTGTACCAAATATCTGACCGTATCGATAAATCAAGAATTATGTGTGGTAGTGTTGTTGTTCACCCCAGTTGTTGACCAGGGCACATGGTTATCACTGGCTGGGCACACCTCAACAAGTAGGAGCGTACTAGTGGCATCTCTAGTTTTTTTGCTTTTCACTGTTCTTCGTTACAGGAAGTACATCTGATTGTCAGGATACATGCTTTACTAAAATTTTAAGCTCAGATCAGAGAAACATATTCTCAATTTGAACTTCAGTGCACTTGGTGGTATTGAGGGAAAATATATTGATTCGTTTTCCTTTCCAATTTACTTGTATTGAGAGATCGAACAGAATTATCGGAAGATGTATTTGGGGTGAAGAAGCTTAGCGGTAAAATGTTTTCCTCCCTATAAATTTGATTCTAGACTAGTTTAACGTATTTTGTAGTATAACGAACATTGGCTAAACTCTATACAACATTTTAGACCACTTCCAGAGCCTTAATTAGGAGCTAACTTTAAGGCCTAAACTTTAGACCATGGGATTCAAGCAAGGTCTTAATCTAGATAATTTTACTGTGTATACTAAAACGGCACATAAAGTAGAATGTTTTGAGTATTCGTGTTGTAGAAACCGAAATCCACCACGCAGGCTACAGGCCCACACCAGCAGCCATGACTCGCCATCCACCATCGGGGCATCGAATTGCCGATTGCTCGCTGGACTTCGTCATCTTGGTCGCCGGGATCGCGACTGCTGCCTTTGTCAGGGTTGCCATCTCAAGAACGTTGCCATCATTTCTCTAGGTGGGCTGCCCTGTTTCATCGTCAGCTTCCGCATATTCATCGAGGTGTCACATCGAAGGTGACGAGGGGGATGTCACCAAGTGCAGCGGCAATCCGCTAGCGTCCGGCCATCGCCGCCATTGCCAGGGTTTACTCAAGGGGAGGCGTCCTCACTGAGGAATGAGGAATGTGCGGTATTTCTCAGGCAAAATCGGGAACGGCGGCGGCATGATGACGACGCAACATCCGACGAGCCGGTAGGTAGTCGATCCCCGGTGCTGCAACGTGCCCCACGACTTCAGAGGTCATGCTGCGCCACGCCGACTCCAGAGGTCATGCTGCGCCACGCGCCAGTGCGTCTGAACACTGCTTTGATGGTGTTTTTGTAGACTTGTTCATGAATCACCACCCATTTCTGCAGCCTTTCCTCGACTAACAATACCACAATCTCTATCTGAGTGTTTAATTTATCATGCAGTTCTTTTTTTTTTGGAACTAACTTTATCTGCAAAGGATCGAAACTACGTACCAAATGGTTGAATCCTCTCATTGTAGAATTTTGTTTAGCATATGCCGAGATTCATGTTAGAATTTTATTTTATTTGCTAAAAAACAAAACCGGTGTGCCTCTTATATATCGCTAATTCAATATTTACGCTTCTTCTGTGAGCTATATCTTCATTTGAATGGAATTGGAAACAACAAGAAAATTATAAAAAAAGGGGAACTTGAGTTCATACTAATTGAAGAGAACATATGAAAACTCTTCTAAATGTCACAAAATAATTCCATTACGATTGATGGGTGGATACGGGATAAGTGCCTAGAGCCACTAGGTCTATGGCCTAGAAATGGTCAAAAAAATCACTATACGCAGTACGGATAATTCTCTAATCCGACATGAATCCAAATTTTGAGGTCAAAAATATCAAGCATTATTCAAATTCAATTTGTGTGTGGATGTGAGGTATAGATATGAAATCGGTGCAATCTGATGGCGAATGGGGCCTTTTACCTGTATAACCTCAAAAAAGTTTGGTGCTACCTCTATGCCACTAAAAGTCCAAATTTTGAGGATACTTCTTTTTACCCTACAAGAGAATTTTATATCAATGACATTATTCAAATTCAATCTCTCCTTTGTGTGTGGATGTGAGGTATAGATATGAAATCGGTGCAATCTGATGGCCTCGCGGTGGCCCCAGACGGTGCGCTCCTCCTCGCCATGGCCTGCGCGCGAGCACACCCGGCGGCCGACGATGACTGCGTGTCCGACGACCTCAACCGGCGGCGGCGGCGACTTGCTCAACGGCTCGCCCCTCCAGCCACCGGCCGGAGTACCCCCACCGCCGGTGCCCTCACCCCACGCCCGCTCCGCCTCCACCACCGCAACCCGCTCCACTTCCTCCGCCTCTTCTCGCGCGTGTTCCACCTCCCTCTCCCTGACCCCGCCCACCGAGGACTCCGTGGTCGAGGGGCACGAGCACCTCTTCGCCTCGCCCCAACCCGGACGAGCCCCCTCCCCAATCGGAGCTGCGGCCGCGCGAGCTCCACCCCTTCCGGTGCACGGGAGCGGAGGAAGAAGATGCATCTGTGCTGACAGTCATGGCCCCACTAGGTAGAGAGAAAGAAAGAGGGTAGAGAAGGGCATTTTGGACGTTTTAAATGGCTGGGTCCACGTGTAAGGGCTGGCAAACGGCAGAAGCTAGACGGATGGTGGACGGAATGGCGTATGAGGTAAAACAAAGTTCTAGCTTTTTTTTTTTTTGGGGGGCTTTTTAGGGGGGGGGGGGGATCATGCGGGCCTAGCTGAAGGGGCTTCTCCGTACAACGTTTTGCATCAGGCGCTGCCTTTTGCAGCAGGTGGTGGGGCCTAGATTAGGAATCTAATAAGGCTGCATTGTCGGAGCTTGGATGGGCCTCTTTCATTTAGAGAGGGCCTGGACATTTGTACGGTACCTGGCTCCCCGAGACTTGTGTATAGCTCAAGCCTAGCCATTATTGAGAATAGAAATATTTTGAGTCAAGTTATTGGGATTTATATTACACGCAAATGACATGTACGTGACAGCAAGTATTTACACACAGCTGAATTTCTCAGAATAGTATCTATTCACAGCAGGCGTATGCAAAGGAACTGTCAAGTTGATGACCCCAAGCATGTCTAATCTTTCCGAAGACTTGGTTTCCAGCAACAATATGAGAATTTGTTTGGAATTTTTGGATACAAATAATCACATGGCAAGAAAATACGAAGTCCAAGGTCTCCACGTATGTGTATGCCTAACGTGAGTGCAGGAACCTATGTGCAGCATGATCTTGATTGCATATTCCGAATATATATGAAGAAAGAGGGAATCATGCATGAACCAGAATCTGGCATATGGAGATATCACTACCGGATCCAGCCTCTTTGCCTACGGCCCGACGCCGTTGGCAAAGGTCTTTTCATTGTCGGCCAAGGCTTTGCCGACGGCCTGTCACACTGGCCATCGACAAAGGGCCGTCGGCAAAGATTTGCTCGGCAAAGGCCCCTTTGCCGATGGCCACATGTGAGACCGTCAGCAACGCTTTGCCGACGGCCACGTCGGCCGTCGGCACAGGCGCCATGCCGCCACGCTGATGGCGGCCTTTGCCGACGACTGGCGTGACCGGCTGTTGGAAAGGTTTTTCTTTTTATTTTTGTAAAATTCTTTGCCGATGGCCGACGTGGCAGACCGTCAGCAAAGGGTTTTTTAAATTCTTTTTTTTTTAATTTTTAAATAGCAAAAAAACTTGCCGACGGCAGGTTTGGTCACTTTGTCGACGCCGGGCCGTCGGCATATCTAGGCCGCGTTGGTAAAAATGGCCTAGCTTTGGGTATTTTTTTTTTTTTTACATTTAGACCACATTTCATCACATATATACCATATAACCCACATTTCATCACATATATTCACAACAATATACCATATAAATCACATTTCAGCATCAAATTCAGTTTCAACATGAGTTCATACATGAAGGTCCTCAAATCCATCGATACATGGCCAAAAGAATCCATACATGTCCAACATACACATAACATGTCTAACGTGCCACAACTTCATTGCTACATGTCCAGAAGAGGGAAGTAAAGGTACCTAGCTCGAGGCGCCATCCCTCTAGGGGTCCTAGAGCCCCCACCTTGCTCCCACGGAGACCGGCTGCGCGGCCGAACCGTAGGGCCAGTAGTGCCCCTGCTGCGGCGGAAGGACGCTTGAAGGCCCGGAGTGCCCCTGCTGCGTGGGCGTCTGCGGCCACGAGGAGTACCCTTGCGATGGTGGAGGAGGCCACATGTACTGCTACATGGGGAAGGTCGGGTAAGCTAGCCAACTGTGGGGTGGAGAAGGACCCAATGGAGGGCTGACACCTAGAGTTGAGTTCGAACCCGCCGAGGGTTCCTGCACAAAGGACAAGTGATGTAATTAGTACCTACAGGATGGTCGCACAAGTTAAAGCAATAGACAATATACTCACCGAAACAGGTACAGGAGCAGGCACTGGAATTGATGGTGGAGTGAAGAGCGAGGGAGGAGGCTCTTGCGTTCCCGGGATTTGGGACCAGAAGTAGCCGGTCAGGTCCGTCAACTGACGCTAGTAGTGCAGCCGCCAACTGCTGCTGATGGGCTGCCTCCTGCTGCTGACGCAGCGCCTCCTGCCTCGCCTCTTGGGCCGCCTGGTTGGCCTGTTGTGAACGCAAGGTACATCATGTGTGAAACGAGCAAACGACGAATGAAACTGCACTTACTTGAAGTGTCGTCATCATCTGCGCGCTGCTTGGCTGCCGAGGCGCTATGGGGATCTCCGGTCCTCCCCTTTGCGAGTCACCTCTACGGATCTCGCTCAGCGTCTGAATAGAGGATGGCTCGATGGCGCTGTTGGCTATCCAGTATTGGCCAGTGCTGCCTCCCTCCTCCCAACCTCATCACGAGGTCAGTGTGTCCAGGGGGGCGGTGGTGGGGTTGAATGTCGGCCCATGGCACTCGAGACCTGCGGCGGCATACTTGGCGAGCTTGTTGTAGACTCTCGGGTTGGTGTACACCTCGGGCCCATCCGATGGGTTGTAGACAATGGAGGCCGCTTTCGCTTTGCCCTTGTGAGCAAGGGCGTACCCCGTGAACTCGTTGATTTGCTGCCCACCATGTGTCTTCGTCTGTGAGGAAAACACAAACATGGTTACAAGTAGTGACAGTTGAGTGCTATAACAAATGGATCAACAGAAGCATACCTGTCTCTCCATGAACACTGGGAGGATCTGGTTTCCTTGGTGGTGTGGTACCCCTGACCTCTCGATCTGTGCTAGGCGTTTCTCTCGACGTTCTCTGGGTGCCTTGTATGCCGCCTCCATACACCACCCTCTAATAATTTCACGCCAGCAGCTGCTGCACCAGCCTCCACATATGGACACAACACAACTCGTCAAGTTTCGTCAATTTCGGACTTCGTTTGGATTTTATATAATTTAAAAACACTTTTCACACACGTAACTCGTCATGTTACGACACTAGCATGGTCGTAATTTCATGCGAGGTCCTAGGATACGGCCTCAACATACTCCGAACATCATGAATACCATTTTTCAAATCAACAAATTCCATTATTTATGTACTGCAGTTCAAATTTGGAGTTGCCGAAAAAATTCAAAGAAATAGATTTAATTAACGAAATATAGCAAAAGAATTCAAAAATTTCTCAACTTTTGAAGCTAGGATGTATTTACTATAGGAAGGCATGAGAAAAAAACTGGGAAGAAAAAAAAAAAAAAATTGATACTTTGCTTTGAACAACTTTGCCAATGGCCTGACGGCCTAGCTCTCGGCAAAGGGGACGACGTCGGCTGCCGTTTGTCCTGGGCCCCCTTTGCCGAGCGCCCGCCTTTGCCGGCCAGGCTATCGGCAAAGATGACCTTTGTTGAGGACGTTCCTTTGCCGACAGCCAGGCCGTCGTCAAAGAAGACCTGTACCGATGGTTGTCCTTTGCCGACTGCCCGACCCTCGGCAAAGGGTTCTTTGCTGACGGCGGGCTCTGGCCAACGGCAAAGGACCTTGTTTGCCGACGGCTGATTCCTTGGCCGTCGGCAAAGAATACAACCGTCGGCAACGGCCCCATTTCCGATAGTGTATGGAACAATGTTTGCACGGATTAACTGTTATATAGGAGTCGTGCTTCTGTTCGTCTAGATTAATACTTCTTAGCTGTGTGTTTTCGAGTACTACGATGAATGGTTTGGTACTTCTTATATATAAACAAAACCCATTTGTGAATTCTCTTGACATGCAAGCTATGCACATCAACAATCCACTAAAACTTACAATTAAAGCCAACTAGCACATGTAATTATGATAGCTACTCTTCATGTAATTTAACATTCATTTAGTTGTCCACATCAATGTGTCAAATCATTCACCAAAATTAATTTAAAATAGTATAACTATCAATATACAAGTCCAATATCTTTTTAAATTATTTAGAATTGCCGCAGCAAGGCACGGCGTATTCTCCTAGTTTTCCTATATTATATACACAAATAAAGATTTCTTGAGATGAATAGAGTTTAGTAACGTTTGAGAAATTATTGTTTACTTTTCTGGTCATTGCTCTCTGACCCTGAATATTTAGCCAATAAACTGAATACATGAATAGAACATACTTTTCCAACCTTCTAGATTACAAAATTAGAACCTTAGAACAAGACTAAATTCACAAACCAATTCTTGATATGTTCTTGCTCAAGTGGAAATCATAGAAGCTATAATTTCATTTAGCATCGTAGTTCAACGCCTCAATTGTTATTTTACCTACCTCATTTGGTTCGCAACATCTGAGGTAACTGAATAAAATGACAGATGGTTGGACATGGCACCATCCCGTACAAGTGATTGCTAAAATATTTCTGTACCACCAACAGGATACCATTGACGATGAAAATCTCTCCACGCCAAATGCGACGCTAGATGATGGCACAAAACTGCCTAAATCTTCCATTCAAAACCAAAACGGTAAGATTCAGCTTCATACAAGATGAAGGCTTTTACTGAGATCATGTGTAGCTTAATAGAAAAAACATTAAATGTATCATAGGCTCAAAGCTACTAGCAACAGCAGGCAATCTTCCAACGACACCTCCTGCAAGTGATCTACAGCGAGTGCTTTTACTTAGGTCAATCACCAATCACCTGACGTGGTTAGGTGGTGGAATTGTTCAGGCCAGAGATATACAACAGTCAAAAATTCAGGTGAAGAAGTCATTTATTTTTCAATTGCAGCCATGGCATCATTAGATAGCTGGAAACATCAGCCTTTTATTCCCTGCATTGCTTCTTTAGATAAAAAAATTGGACCTTCTAAACAAGTGGGTATAGTAACACAGTCACTATATGTTCTGAGCATTTGTAACACAGTCACTATATTTTATAGATGATGATTTACATACATGGAAATATTCAGATGGTCCTACCTTATGGATTCACCACTCCTGTTATGCCAAAGATCCACATAAACTCATCTATACAACAAAAGAACTGTTAGAATGCTATCAAATAACACCAGTGCCTTTACTATATTCAGATGGTGCCTTCACAAAATTAATTAGATATTAATTTTAATCCAGAATGATTAACCAGCAGGTTTCTGATGAAGATGAACACGAAGAATTCTGTGGAAAACAAAAACAGCGTCTACCCACGATCAAGCTATTCCGTATTGACGGTACTCATGTGTGCACCACCACTGCTACCAATTACCAATTAATGTATAAAACCACCACTCCATCCATAGATTTATTGTATAGGTGGAACCATAGCTCCATTCAGTGCTAGACTAAAACATGTATCTTTACATGTACTTTTATATAGCCCTACTAATGCTTTGCCTTACAAACTGCATCGCTTTGTTACATGGTTCACCTATCACCTGTACTATTTCCATGTTACAACCACCATCAATTGAATACTCGGTTTGTCCAAATTTGGCGCGCAATAACCGTAACATTTTCCAAACGATTTTCGTCACGTTTGCAAATTCAAGGGCACACGGGCCAAATGATTTTCGTCATATTTGCAAATTCAAGGGCACACGGGCACGCGCATTATTCACGCGCCATGTTACTAGTGGATATATAAGGCCCAAGTGGATCGGAGCTAATCCTGTGAAAATAAAGAAAGAAGGGAATCAAAATTCTGACTCAAAAACAGACTGTTCCTTAGGCCACAGGAAGTCGATGTGTGGATCGCGCATTACAAAACTGGAGTTTACTTTTGGTCAGAGGACGAATAAAGCATATATTCAATCGAAGCAAGACAACGTGCCACGACATGCATATTGGCACCCAACGTTTGCGATCGAGCTAATCATGTTGCATTCCGTGATGACCAAACCCATTCACACGGTCAAATTTGCCAAGTCTAAACCCAGCAGGACACGTTCAGACTCTTCGAGTTGTGATTAGTTATTTAACGTTCGGATGGTTCCTGCCACTAGCACAGAACAAAAAAATACAGTACTTTTTTCCTATTGTCCGTGGTAATTTTCTACGTGTCCACAAAATACTATATATAAGCACCCAATGCGTGTGTTCACAGATCACAAACTCTCACTCGGCAATGATAGCAACGTCGCAATTGCTTATGGACTTATGGTTCATATTTCTTGCATTCGCAGACTACCCAAAGCCAATGCTAAGCCAGAGGTCTGAGGTCCATATTATAAAATAAGAATTCAAAAGATTGACGGGTTCCTTGCAAGTCTCCTCTTGCTTCCGCGTAACCCAACACAGCATACTTGCATTCAACAAACTCACTCTTCTTCTACATCCGCCAAACAACTCATACAAACAACTCATATACTCTCTCAGTCTCTCCACAAAGATCCAGTCCTTCTTGGTTATTCGTCCGCACGATGGCATCCAAGAACCAAGTTGATCTCGAGTCCCAGAAGCCCACGCCGACTGCTGATGCCCTCGTTGCATCGGCGGCACCCCCAACAGCCGTGCCGGCTTCTTCTGGTGGAGGCTCCGTCGTGGTTGGCATCTCCGATGACCGGCAGGTGTCGCCGGAGACCCAGCCACTCCTGGCTGATCAGCTGAACGGCGACGACGACAGCCACGACGAGGGACTTGGAGACGACGACGACGGTGGGGCTACCAATACCGACGACGAGGCGACGAGGCTGGAGCGAGCAATGGCGAAGGCGTTCCGGAGCACCGCGGATCTGGCGAAGCACCTCCCCACGGGCGCGGTGCTCGTCTTCGAGGTGCTGTCGCCCGTGTTCACCAACGGCGGCAAGTGCCACGACGTGAACCGCGTCATGACGGCCTGGCTCGTGGGGCTCTGCGCCGTGGGGTGCTTCTTCCTCTGCTTCACCGACAGCTTCCACGACGCCAAGGGGGTCGTGCGATACGTCGTGGCCACGCGCCGTGGGCTCTGGGTCATCGACGGCACGCCGCCGCCGCCGCCGGAGAAAGCCGCCGAGAAACGGCTCAAGTTCATCGATTTCTTCCACGCGGTCCTGTCCCTTATAGTGTTCATGTCCGTCGCCATGTTCGATAGGAATGTCGGGGCGTGCTTCAACCCTGTCATGTCCTACGACACGCGGCAGGTGCTGACTGCCGTGCCGCTCGCCGGAGGGCTCGTCGGGACGCTGCTCTTCGCCACCTTCCCGTCGACGCGGCACGGGATCGGCTTCCCGGTGGTCCCCGCCGCCTGATGAGATACACATATTATATTATTGTTGCTGTGAATTAGCAGCTGATTAAGATTTCTTTGTGTTGTGTATCCTGTTGTCAGATGTATGATTGATTTGGGATATTCCCGGATAGGAGTATGCAGTATTGTTTGCATTTTTAGCTTGTGACCATGACTCCTTAAGCAATGAAGTACTGGTTGAAACTACAAGCATATCGTGAAGGCGTGTTCTCAGAAATAATAAAAACAGAATTGCTAAACATTGCCCCGGGTTGTTTCTTATCTTTTCAGTAACCAGTTTTGTGGCCGTCGAATTTATTCACGTGGCATCTTGTTGAGCGTGCGATACCCTGCCTGTGTTGTGTTTGTGGCAGTGACATGTGGGGCTAGTTTCTCTATGCTACTGTTTCGATATTTTAGAACTGATGCCCGAATTTATCATGTTTGTTTTCCCCTTTCCCCATTTCCATTTCTTTTCGTCTCCCCTCCAGGCAAGACGGCAAGTCGAGGCGACTTGCCGCACCCAGTGCGTGATCTCTAGGTTTTTGGCAAGCTAAGCCCTCATGCCCCTTTGTACTATTCTGCTACCTTTAATATTGTTTTTGTTTTTTTGCAGTGGTGGCCCATCTTAATGGGAAATTGGGGGGGGGGGGGGGGGGTTCGTTTGCTTCGTTTTGGAATGCTGGTGCTGATTTTTTGCCCAAATTGTATACGGTGTCATTAGATATGTTTCATGGCTTATTGTTTTTGTAGTTTTTTGTGGTTTTTATAGAATTGTTTTTTGGTTAATGTTGATGTACAGGAGAGGATCAAAATGATTTTGTTGCGATTGGTTGGAGTGCAACTCTCAAGGCGGAGTTGGACGTGGTTGACCGAAGCTTGGCCATGGTGACCGTAGTTTGCAGGTTGAAAATGAATCAGAAGCCAACCGTGTTGAGGCCAGCCCGACCCCTGCAGAGACGAACGCGTTTTTGTGATCTTGTAGGATTAATGTTACGTTGTAGTTGTGATTTTGTTATTTGAATACGAATGTTGAGCATGCTTTGAATCTAATTCTGAATGTCAATTTTATCTAATCACCAGGTTATTTTTGTTGAGGACATGATATCATTGTTGTGTCAAGAACTAGAAATGATAGGCAAGCCCTTGTCACTATGGATTGCTCTCACTTCGAACAATATTCATAGTGATGCGGGATTTACACATGACTATGATGTGTTAATCTGCTATAGTAATGTTGGATTGATTGTTTACCACACAAGATTAATATATGAAATCATTTTGCCTCCAATTATTTATCTTAGGCACCTTGGGTCTATATTTTTTAGTTTCATTTTCAATATATTTGCTTGCCAATTTAAGATTTAAGGTGAACATATTGCCGTGGCTTTGTAGAGTTGAAATTTGGACACACATGATATCTATGTTCATTTGTCAATGCCAACTGAAGTATTTGATCCAACCAAATACACAACTTGTTTCAATTTAAATTAGACCAATCTAGGAGGAACTAGGTTGATTTTTCATTAAAAAGAAAATGGGCACCAAAATTCGCTCCGACGAGATTCGAACCTGGGTGGCTAGGTGTATTACCACATTTAGTCACCTAGCCAAAGTGAATTTGAATTTAAATATTCATTTGTGCGTTTTATGGATAACAAAATTTTGAATTATAGTGGTGTTATATCAAAATATGAGAGAAATTAAAATATATAGGGGCTCCAGGTTATATTAAAGTATGAGAGAAAATAAAATAGGGCATCAAATGTCATTGTTCAACTTCTATTCTAGCCACCGCATCTCCATCACATGGTGACTATTGTGACTATGGGAGGGGATCAGCTCTTCGTCTTAGAACCTTCATCTCATTGGGGATACTAAAGTAACAAATATTAGACTGCTTTGGTAGAACTAGCAAACAATTAAACATTTATGCACAACTAATGGTACATATCTATTTATGTTTTATTCTTTTAAATTTAATTTAATGATGACCTCACATGAGTATAATATATGTTAACATTGACGATAAATAACCATGTCTTATTAAACTTGTATATTTTGTCATCCATTGCAAAGCGCATAATTATTTAGTTATAAATATAAGATAACACTTTTTCATACTATCCATGTGTTTCTATGACTCAATATCGATCTTTATAGTCGTTTTTGACGCACCATATCAACCCCTACAACTTTGTTTGATGATGTGACAATGATCGGTCTATTCATCAATGATTATTACAGAAAACCTCTCTTACTTTTTCACATGGCAATCCTCATCAAGAATTACATAAATAGATTTATGTAGATTTCATTAGACAATGGTCTATCCAAGATTACGGTTCACAAAATATTTAGTTATTACCATTGACCAATCTATATTTTATTAAAAATAAGTTTCGTTTGTCATTAAGACTATATAAAATGGTGTAAATCTTTCTCCTCAAAACTTACCATTTGCTGAAAAGTAAGGGTTATGCACCAAGGCTTGCTTTGGATAGGAACTGGGTAGCGGAAAGTTAGCAAAGGCATCGCGAGCACCGATGATGAGGACATAATCCTCTTATTTCTCGGCTACCTCCGCGTATTTCGGGTATGGCTCGCACATTATCGGTCATCGTCGAACCTATATACATGCAACAAATGCAAGGATGATTTAATGCACCTATAAAAAAGCACAATCTAAACAAGATTCATAATATATATGGATAGATCACATTTTTATAAAGTTAAAGAAACTGGTTTGGTATTTTTTTAATTTTTCTATGATTTTTGGCAAATTTTACAAGATCTATATTTTTATAGACAAAAGGAAAAATGAAAGAAAAGGAAATAGGCTTGCATGGGTTTGGTTCAGCCCATACGAAGTTAGCCCAACTGCAAAGATTCAGTCTAGATCAAACTAAAGCCCACCAAGAAAGGCCCACTCTAATTTAGACATTTTGCATCAGGAACCTGAACTCTTTAAAATACTATTAATATCCTTTCACCTTTTTGTCTACGATATTTTTACATCTGAAATCTGTATTTGTTTATATTACCTTTTCCGCTCTTAATCTATGTTAGCAAGGTTACTCGACAGAATCGTGATATTTTTCTCGTACTGTTTTTTCTCGGCACCTAAGGTTTCCTAGGTGACTCGAGTGGTTCCCTCGCCGGCGATCCTGTTCGTCCTCCCTCCACCACATTCTTCCCTCTCCTCAGTGCGTTTCTGCCTGGGGATCCTTGGTTAGGTTCCGATCCCGTGGTGCTCCCTACACTAGGGATCGCCGCTAGTCTGTGTTCGTGTTTTTGCCCTAAACCCTAGATCTTGCTGGCCGTTCACCTAGAGTCCACTCCAAATCGCCGGTTCGAGGATCGTCTAGTGTGCTCGCCGTCTTTGTCCTTGGGGTGGCTGTCTCGCTGACAGTCGCCAATGGAAGGAGTCGAGGGGATGTTGGGGAGGCTGAAGTTGTCATCGGAGGAGAAGATAACTTTGAAGATCGGGGTGACTTCTGTCCAGAGCAAGGAGACCGTAGATCGCCGGCTGCAGGCAGTGGCAAAACTGATCTTGGAGAAGAATGTCAATCCGGAGGTCATTGAACAAACTGTTGGGTGGATCTGGTGCCCGTCAAAGGGGACCTCATGCAAGGATTTGAAGGACAATACCTTCCTGATCACTTTTAACCAGGCATCAGGGTTGAGGTGCGTTGTGGACGACGGTCCCTGGTCCATCTCGAAGGAGGTGTTGGTGGTGGAGGAATTTGATGGGTCTAAGGCGGTGGAAGAGTTTGAGTTTAATTACGTGCCGATCTGGTTGAGGGTGGAGCGCCTTCCCTTGGGGCTAATGAATAGGGAGGCGGCGGTGATGATCGGGGATGATGTTGGCTCGTTTATGGAGGTCGCAACGGATGGTGATGACTCGGCGGTAGGACGGGCACTTCGGATCAAAATCCGTCTGGACATACGCAAACCACTACGCCATGGGGTTATGGTGGATTTGGGAGAGGAAAAGGGTGAACGGTGGTGCCCGATCACGTATGAACATTTGCCGAATTTCTGCTTTGTTTGTGGAATTATCGAACATGTTGATCAGGCATGCACCAAGAAGCTGATGAAGGGTGAACCAGCACCATTTAGTCGGGATCTGAAGTACATGCCACCTCGCCGTCCGTTCTACAACAAGAACCAAGAGTACGGAGGTGGAGGGGCAAGTAAAGCTAGCGGCCCGGAGTCTTGGCGATCGGGGCATTCTGGTTCTGGAAGTGGGGGTGGTAAGTCCAGATCGGACAGTCTGTCATGGAGGAAGGATAAGGAGGACAAGGAGAAAGAGGGGAAGAAGCAGGATGGAGAGGAGGTCACCAGCCCTTTGAAGGTAGTTCATCCGAAGGAGGTGACCGGTGAGAGTGTGAAGAGGCTGACTTTTGATAATGGGGAGGAAAGGGAGAGTGACACGGCGGCGGTAGTGTAGGAGAAGGGGGTGCACGTGAACAGTGCCATGCAGCACATAGATGGGAGAGATGCTGCTGGCGGAGAAGAAAGGCGGAACGTTTAAGAAGCGCCCACGGGGGCCTAAGGCAGGTGATTCGATGAATGCTCAAGAGGAGACTGTGAGGAAGAGGAAGGGTGAAGAAGATGTGATGGAGTTGGATGAGTAGGGAGGTAGCAAGAAAGCAAGACATGGTGGGGAGGCTGAGTTGTTGGAGTTTTCTTCAGATGATGCAGGGCTGTCAAAACAGCCCTGCGAAACCCAATGAAGATTATAGCGTGGAACTGCCGTGGGGTGGGGAACAACGCAACAGTTTCTGGCCTTCTGAACGTTTAGAAGGAGGAGGACCCCGACATCCTTTTCTTGTCCGAGACTAGAATGGACGAGAGGAGGATTTCTGGCTTGCGGTGGAAAATGGGCGTGGCAAACATGGTGGTGAAGGATTGCTCCATCACTAGTGGTGGGGGTCTGGCGTTGTTCTGGAAGAGAGGAATCAACATCCATGTACGTGGCATTTCACGCCTGTACATTGATGCTGATGTGATGGAGGAAGATGGTTTCGTGTGGAGGCTGACGGGCTTCTATGGGGAGCCATAGGACAAGTTGTTGTCATGGAGAGCGCTGCATACCCTTAACGCATTGCGCGCTCGCCCGTGGCTGTGCTTAGGCGATTTCAACGAGATCTTGGTAGCTAGTGAGAAGGAGGGAGGTCCACCGAGAGCTCAAGGGTGCATGGACCGGTTTCGTGAGGCGTTGGAGGACTGTGACTTGGCGGATTTGGGATTTGAGGGTGACCCGTTCACTTGGCGGAATAATAATCACATTAGCTCTCAATATGTTCGAGAGCGGCTTGATAGAGCTGTTGCAAATAAAGGTTGGACTGATCGGTTTCCTCTGTATCATACAATAAATGGGGAGCCGAGACACTCTGACCATCGCCCTGTCGTGGTGAACACGAACCCGCTTATCCTAGGTGCTGGAGGTGGAGGACAGTCGGTGTTTCATTTTGAAGCTGGCTGGGTAGAGGAGGAGCAGTGTGAAGTTATTGTGGAGAATGCTTGGAAATTGGCAAAGGAAGTAAGAGGAGAAAATGTGGGAGCCGCTGTAGAGCAGGTTGCTCGAGATTTAGGCGAGTGGGGGAAAAATGTGCTAGGCGGGCTGGAGAAAAACATCAAACGGGCGAGGAAGGCACTGGAGGAGTGCAGGAGGCGTGTGGTGTCTGAAGAGAATGTGAGGAGACATGAGTTGCTGAAGTTTAAAGTAGAGAAGCTTGAAGAAAAAAGAATATATCTGGCACCAAAGAGCCAAGGTCCACTGGCTAAAGGATGGTGACCAAAGTACAAAATTATTTCATCATTTTGCTTCGGAGAGAAAAAAGAGGAATAGAATTAATAGGCTAGTGAGGGAGAATGGAGTGGTGGTGGAGGATAGAGAGGAGATGAAGGAATTGATTTCTAACTTTTATAAAAACCTGTTTCAGTCTACAACAGGAAATCGAATGGAGGAGCTTCTTTCCCAAATGCCAACTAAAGTCACGGCAGACATGAACTCGTCTCTCCTCAAGCCTTTTTCAGCCGAGGAGGTGAAGAACGGTCTGGACGCCATCGGCGACCTGAAGGCGCCAGGAGCTGATGGCATGACCTCACTCTTTTATAAGAGATATTGGGAGATTGTGGGTGATGACATCACGAAGGAAGTGTTGTTGTTTCTCAATGGAGGTGAGCTTCCCCCGGGGTGGAATGAAACTATTATTGTGCTGATTCCAAAGGTGCCGAACCCGGAGAGTATGAAGGATCTGAGGCCGATTAGTCTGTGCAATGTCCTGTACAAGGTGATATCAAAGGTGCTGGCTGGTCATCTTAAGCTCATCCTCCCTGAGATTATCTCACAGAATCAAAGTGCCTTCGTCCCTGGGAGGCTCATCACAGACAATGTGTTGGTTGCCTATGAATTGACACACTTTTTGCAAAACAAAAGAAGTGGCACCGATGGTTATGCTGCTCTAAAACTTGACATGACCAAGGCCTACGATAGAGTGGAGTGGCATTTTTTGATAAGGATGACGGAGAAGCTGGGCTTTGATGGTAGATGGATAAATATGATTATGCAATGTGCGAGTTCTATTTCATATAGAATCAAAGTGAATGGTGAATTAACAGATGAAATTGTTCCAACCCGTGGATTGAGGCAGGGAGATCCATTGTCCCCCTATCTATTCTTGATATATGCAGAAGGCTTTTCAGGGCTGTTGAATGAGGCAGAAAGAAGAGGTCAACTGCAAGGTGTCACTATATGTGCCAATGCACCGAGTATTACTCATCTACTATTTGCAGACAATTCTTTGCTACTCCTAAAAGTTAATGAAGGGAATGCAAATTGTCTGCAAAGATGTGCTACAATTGTACGAGGAGTGCTCGGGGCGAGATGATAAATAAAGATAAGTCTTCAATCTTGTTCAGCAAAAATTGTGGGGATGCTAGTAAACAGAAGTTTATGGAGGTTCTGAATTTGTCACAAGAGGCAAAGACAAACAAGTACCTGGGGCTGCCTATGTATATGGGCAGATCGAGAAGCAAGCTGTTCTCATACCTGAAGGATAGATTGTGGAAGCGTATTCAGGGTTGGAAAGAGAAGCCGCTGTCCAGAGCGGGGAAGGAAACTCTAATCAAAGCTGTCGCACAAGCAATTCCGGCCTATGCTATTTCATGCTTCGATCTCACGAAGTCGCTATGTGATGATATAAGCTCCATGATTTGTCGGTTTTGGTGGGCGCAGCAAGAGAATGAAAAGAAGCTCCATTGGTTATCATGGCAAACACTCTTGAGCAGGAAGGATCAAGGAGGCCTTGGTTATAGAGACTTGCATCTATTTAAACTTGCAATGCTAGCTCGGCAGTGCTGGAGGCTAATCCAGAGCCCGGAGTCCTTGTGTGCCCAGCTGCTAAGAGCGCGTTATTTCCCGGAGGATAATATTTGGGTTGCAAAAGAAGGACCGGGGATGTCCTATACATGGAGGAGCTTGCTAAGGGGTTTGAGAGCAATGGAAAAAGGAATTATTTGGAGGATTGGAGATGGGTCTCAAGTCCGAGTATGGGAGGATCCATGGATTCCAGCTGGTTCTACCGGCGCCCAAGAACCCCAAGGGGAAACTCAGTCTTGTCAAAGGTTTCGGAGCTCATTGACCCTTACACTGGAACCTGAGATATAGATCTTGTGAATGATCTTTTTTGGGCTGAAGACGCGACAAATATCCTATCCATTCCTGTGCACATGGAAAGAGAGGATTCGGTAGCTTGGCACTTTGATAAGAAGGGAGTCTTCTCTGTTGAATCGGCGTATCATGTGCTTGATGATGATGCCAGAAATAGCCGAGTACAGCAGCATGGGGAGCCATCCAATCGACAACAGGATCGTAGGACTAGCTTGTGGAAGAAGATTTGGGGAATCCCTGGGCCACCAAAGATCAAACAAATGGTATGGAGGACGGCACACAATAGTCTAGCTCTGAAGATAAACATAAAGAGGAAAAAGATTGATTTGGACACTAGGTGTCCGGTGTGTTTGAGGTTTGATGAGGATGGGGCTCACTGTTTCTTGAGATGTAAGGAAGTCCGATGTTGTTGGAGGGAGCTAGGACTGGAAACCTTCGGATTACAATTGATCGAGATGAAAACAGCTGAAGAGTTCATAATGGAGGTGATGAAAATGAGGAAAGACATATGCCTAGCGGTGTGTGTCCTTATTTGGCGATGGTGGGCTGTCAGAAACAAGGTGAACGCCGGTGATCTAATGCC
Source organism: Themeda triandra (assembly GCA_018135685.1). Taxonomy (NCBI): domain Eukaryota; kingdom Viridiplantae; phylum Streptophyta; class Magnoliopsida; order Poales; family Poaceae; genus Themeda; species Themeda triandra. Next base: position 92,783 of record JAENPR010000666.1, on the reverse strand, counting down.
TTCATGCCAGGCTACCTGCACCTTGTTCTGAGTACAGTGCAAGAGATTCTGAAGCAAGGAGCCGGGCCATCCGTTTCGTCGAGCCCAAATAGAAGCCAGTGCTGGAGGCCACCGGGTGAAGGAATGCCGAAGATCAACATAGACGGGAGCTTCATCCCTGAGACGAAGCGCGGTGCCGAGGGCTTCGCAGTAAGAGACCACGAGGGCGATGTGGTGATTGCAGGAGCCGGAAACCTGGGCGCGGTTCATGACGCGCTTAACTCAGAGACGATGGCGTGTAAGCAAGCTTTGGAAACAACAATCCATTTTGGCATGACGTGGGTGGTAGTGGAGACGGACTCGGCTGAGCTGAAGGAGGCGATCACGTCACCGTCGTTTGACAAGGCGATTGGAGGTGGTCTGTTTAGTGAGATCAAGACTCTTATCCATGATAACCTTCAATGTTTTTGAGTGTTGTAAGATCCCTAGAAGCTGTAATTCGCTTGCTCATGAACTAGCTAGTAAGAGCTTAGTATGGGACCCGGGCCAATACCATTTCTGGATGGACCCCCTCCCAGAGTTTGTAAAAAGTTTGAGTACTCGCGATTTGGCTGAGTACGAGTTAATGAATCCAAGGCGGTAGAGCCGTGGGAAGTTTAAACAAAAAGGTTACTCGACGAAAACGAACACGAGAGACTGATTGGGCCGAAGAAAATACGGTGGTGGAAAAGAAATTGATGTTTAAAATTTTGGTGTTTTATTATTAAGGTTTCTTTGACGGAAACGAAAAAGTCGCGGCAGAACATCTTTCCTGACGGTTAACCGTCAAGGCCATGATGGTTTCCCGTCAGGGAAGATGTACTTTACTCGTCAATTTACCTCTTACGGCCTTTCCCTGACGGTATCTGGCATTTTTCGTGACAGTTCCGGCTGTCGGGGAAAAAGTAGCCTGATGTAGTGTCAGGTTTGTTTCCATACTACTATAAAACAATCCCTACTCATGCATCTACAAAAAATAAAATCTGTTCATGAGACAGCTATACGATCATCTTTTTTTTGGGTACTTCTACACCAAACATGATGTCTAGGCGGACATAAACCCAGGACCAATAGTTGTACTCAATCGTACCATCGGCTGGACGATCTGCCATGTATGATCTGATCCAGAGCGCGATGATATGAAACTATTGCAACCCATTTAAACTTTAAAAAGGAAAATGGCAACATGCAAATCCTTGTAAGTGCAGACATTGCCTCATGTGGCCACATCGGTATGACCGATGTATAGACGCCTAAAGTATAGCAAAATCTATATACGACAAAAACAGCACGTCAATTACAACGAGGGAACTTGTCAGCACCGATGAGTCAATTCCGACTGTTCTATCAAGCCGTCACACTTGTAACCGAGGTTAATTATCTAGAGTTCCGCTCCTCTAACCGACAGGTTTAGAAGCTGGCCAGCAGCTTCAAGCCTTCAGTTGAATCTCCGCCATGCCGCTCAAGCTCGCGATATTCATCCTCCCTCCGTTGATCGTAACTGTTGTGGTGCTATCCCTGGTTGGCGCCTCCTGGGACGTCATGGCGCGAGTCACCGTCGTCCTGGTCGTCATGGTCGCCTTGCTCCTCATCATCGGGCTATGTGACCGCTTGAGGCAGCGGCCGTCGCCATGGCAACAGCCAGCTGCCGAGTCGTCGATGGCCGCTGCCGCTCCTCCACAGGAGTCGTCGGCCATCGGGCTTGGCGCGTCTGCCATCGCCGGTCTCCCAGTGTACAAGTACGAGAAGAAGGGCGGCGCCACCAGTGACGAATGCTCTATCTGCCTCGGCGAGATGAAGCAAAAGGAGACGGTGAAGAGGCTACCCGTGTGCACGCACCTGTTCCACGGAGGATGCATCGATGAGTGGTTGCGGTCTCATCGGACGTGTCCGGTGTGCCGTAGTCCCGTCAACGCGGCGGCGGCAACGGCGAGCGTGGAGATGGATGTGATCTAGGGACTTAGTTCCTTTTAGAAAACTTGTAATCCTAACAGTTTGGTTGCCGTCAATTTAATTGAATCTGGCTTCACGTATTAACTTCTGTAGGCCATTAACAACGGACGTACGTAATCATTCCTCGAAAAGTCTGGGATGACTCCATGCCAGACCGATCCATTCTGACTGAGATGAATTTAAGGATTGTCAATGAAAGAAAGGCTCTAAATAATGCACTTTGGCATTGAGAAAGGCTCTTAATATTCCACTTTGTTTCCCAGCCATGAATGAAGGTGCAAAAATAAAACTCACATATTAAATACCTTAAACATACCACCTAAAATTAAGATTTTCTTATGGATGATGATGCATTATGCTATACTAACAAAGGACAACATGCTTAAAAGAAAGTGGATAGGAGATCCTAACTGTTACTTTTGTATGTAACCTGAAACTATCAAACATCTTTTTTTTCAATGTAATATTGCAAAATCAGTTTGGGCTATTGTTGCAAGATGTATTGGTGCTAATAATATACCAAAATCTTTAACCCAATGTTGGGCTTGGCTAGAACACTGGCTCAAATATGGTAATAAGTTTCATACATTTGGGATTGCTACAGTTTGCTGGGCCATTTGGAAGAGTTGTAATAAAGTGTGCTTTGATGGACATATTATACATAACCCAACATATATTGTTTGTTATAGTTGCATGCTCATGGGTTATTGGGCAGATTTATATGCAGGAGGGGACAAGGTGATACGAACGACGTATATTATATGAAGTAAAACGAAATCAATCACAGCGGAGACACACGATTTACGTGGAAAACCCCTTCAATGTGATGGGGAAAAACCACGGGCACCAGCCGACAACAATCTCACTATCTCAAGAGTTTTGGGTTACACGCTATGGCGGCTTACAAGAGAATCAAGTCTCCACGAAACCCTAGCAAGGGCTTAAATACCGTAGCGTACCGCGGGGGAGGGGGGCTTCGCCCCCGCACCCCCCCTGTGTGCACTGGGGCGCGGCCAGATGGGCCGCCCAAGCCTCCGGCGATAGGCCTCCGCTCCGCTTCGTCAGAAGCCCGGCCATTATCTTGAAGTCAATTTGGAACAACTCCAACAAACTCCACCTTGAGACAAATTCTGCTTGTATCATAAATCAACCAATCATCTTGAACAACAAAGATAGAAAACCACTGGTGCCAACAATAGTCTCTTGGACTATTCAATTAAACCAACTAAGCTTGAGCACAACTCAAACTTAGCAACAGGAATAGGCTTTGTCATCATATCGCGGGATTATCATGAGTACTAATCTTGCATACCTTCAGCCTTACCTTCTTCAATCACATCACGCACAAAATGATACTTGATATCTATGTGCTTAGTTCTCTCATAGAACATCTCGATCTTTAGTGAGGTAAATTGCACTTTGACCGTCACAAAGGCAAAACTTATGCAAGAATCAACTCCACCGAGCTCGCGTACGAACCTTTAAGCCAAATCAATTCTTTGCACGCTTCACAAAAAGCCATATATTCTGCTTCAGTAGTAGACAAAGCAACAACAGACTGTAAAATAGCCTTCCAACTCACAGCACAACTGCCAACAGTAAACACATAACCAGTAAGTGATCTTCGTCTGTCCAGATCAGCAGCATAGTCAGAATCCACATAACCAATATGACCCTTATCTGTTCTTCCAAACTTCAAATAGGAATACGCTATGCCTTTGAGGTACCTGAAAATCCACTGAACTGCCCTCCAATATTATTTGCCAGGATTAGACATATATGTACTAACAAGACTCATAGCATATGACAAATTTGGACGAGAGCAAACCATGGCATACATCAAAGACCCAACAGCACTAGAATAAGGAACTCTTGACATGTACTCAATCTCTGCATCTGTACTAGGACACCGAGCAGTTGACAACTTAAAGTGAGGTGCAATAGGGGTACTAACAGCCTTAGCATTTTGCATGTTGAAATGCTGAAGAACTTTCTTGATATAATTTTGTTGCCTAAGAAATAGCAAACCAGATTTTCTGTCTCTACTAATTTTCATACCAAGAATTTTCTTAGCACTATCAAGATCTTTCATATCAAACTCACTACTCAACACCTTCTTTAACTTAGTGATTTCAATCTTACTCTTGGCAACAATCAGCATATCATCAACATATAACAACAAATATATAGGTGATCCATTAACATGCTTGATGTAAACACAGCTATCATATCTAGATCTTTTGAAACCGTGTGACAACATAAATGAATCAAACCTCTTGTTCCACTGTCGAGGGGACTGTTTCAAACCATACAAGGAGCGCTTCAACTTGCACACATACTTTTCCTTGCCAGGCACTATGAACCCTTCCGGTTGGTTCATGTAAATGTCCTCCTCTAGCTCTCCATGCAAAAACGCAGTCTTCACATCTAACTGCTCAAGCTCAAGATCATGTGAAGCAATAATACTAAGAAAAGTACGAATTGAACTGTGTTTTACCACTGGAGAGAACACATCATTATAGTCAACACCCGGAATTTGACTGTAGCCTTTAGCAACTAACTTTGCCTTATACTTTGGAGGCTCACTTGGAGATAAACCCTCCTTTCTCTTGAAGATCCATTTGCAGTTGTGTTGACGCAAATTGTGACCACCCTGCGTCTCACACACAGCAAGCCGGAAAGCCTAGCTTCAATCGGGTGCCCGGCGTCGAATCCGTGGCGTGCCCGATCGATTTGACTCGAAAATCGACAAGGGATAAAACGGTAAGATCATAACCGGAACGTGCTTTGGTGAGACCAGACAGCTTCCATCTTTACGGCCCTGAAGCCACTTACGACGACACATAGCTATGGAAGCTATCTCGCCAACAGATGCGCTCATTCGGCTAGAGTAACATAACCGATGTAAACAGAACAAACTAGCCGAATACGTAAATGAAGACATGTTTGAACAAGATTAAATCATTAAAGCATATCAAACTACATCTCATGTTTAAAGCATCATCAAGCACTAAAAATTAAGAATAAGTAACTTATAAATATAAATCTACTAAATAACACATGCATAGGCTATTCCAACTAGTCTGCCGCACGTCTAGCCTTCATAAACCCGTCAAGCATAAACCCAAGCAAGCTAATCCACCGCATGATACCACTCACTATGAATTTACACCACTCTTTACTGCTAGATCAATCCACCGCATGATACAATCTAACAATAAAGAGCTAAAAGCATGCAATTACCTAACAGATCTATAAATACTCGTCACATGTTTAAGCATAACCGTATCAGCAAGATTGCCGAATCGGGGTCCATGAAGAAGGAACAAACAAGTAACATGTAAAGGAGCCTATCAGATTAAACTGATCTCTAGTCCACCGGATGACTAGCTCTAGAGTAACCCAAAGACCTGCATCTGCCGCACGGTACCCGGTCCTGTCAAGGCTTATCTACACATGACGTGAATGAACCCACAACACGTGACAATCTAGATCGATCTAATTCGGCTATATGAACTTGATCCACTTGATATTGAATAAACATGAAAGAACGATCAACAAGCCAAAAGAGTATCAATCTAGATTGGGCAAAAGAGTGTTGCAAATAATTAAACATTAAATAAAGCAAGCAACACATGGTAACTTAATGAATCTATTAGATCATGCCAAATCTAAAAGAGCCGATAACTATCTTTACTCATGTCTTAATCCGCACGACGATACAAGGCACAAGCAAAAACTTCCCATCATTAAGCTTAAATCCGCCGCACGATACTAAGCAAAACGGATGAGACTACTTGCATCACATCTAAATCCGCCGCACGATACTAGACATGATAGCAAGGTTGCCGGGACTTACGGAGGTCGACGGATCGATTGGCCCTCTCGAAGAACTCGACGACACGACTAAAGGACTCGAAGGGTGGCGCGTAGCCGGTTGTATTGATTTGGTTGTGAACCCTTATTACAATGGTCGAGGGTTTATATTTATACCCTGGACAAAACATGAGTCCTAAGCACTTACGAACTATCTAACCAAAATTGGAAAGACAAAGACACACTAACTCTATCCATAATCGGAGTCCTTGATCATCACGACTCCTTCCCTTTTCAATCAGCTTCCTTTTTCCTTTCTCCGCCTTCAAATAAAGCAGTTGCCGACCGCTTGGCCATTTGCCGAACACATGGAATTTAGCCGACCGCATATGCATTTGCCGAATCCTTCTCTCTACCGCCTGCGGGTCCACCTGTCATATTCCTGACCAAATTCTGGTGTTAACACATGCCCCCTCAATTTCGAGATAAAAGGATTTTATTTCGAAATTGACTGTCAGCGCCTTTCATCTAGGTCAGCACCGCCGACACCCGTAGCCGCTACTTGAAATCTGCGCTTGTTGCTGTCTTCAATGGCGATGGAGACTTCAACCAGCTCCATCATGGCAATAGGAACTCAGGAGGAGCTTCTAGAGGTAACCCTACTTGCTTTACCTATTCGGCAATTCTTCTGAATCAATTTCCAGATGCACCTTTTGATCCATTCGCTTCAATTTCTTCTTAAAGGAAATGAAGAATGAGATCTTGATCTCCAATCTTGCGTGTCCTGGATCCTTTTTTCTTGGTCCGCGGGGAGACCCCAATCCGAGGGATTTTATTGAAAAGGAAACCCTGAGGATCCCCTTTAAGTCTAGGATTTCTCCCCCAAACAAGATGGCCGAATACTTTCAAAACATGGCCCCTTCCTTCAATCACGGGATGGCGTGATTGGTACCGTAGGATGCAGTCCAGGAGCAGTGATTTTTGGGAATCTCAAGATATTCAAGACCTTTGTTTGGAGCTTTCTTTAGCCGAAATGCCTAGGAATGACTCCTCCCGATAGCCGCTTCCCACTTCCGGTCCGACGCCATCAATGCGTTCATCTTCGGTCATGGCCCAATGTCGATCACTCTCTCGACATCTTCATGATGACCGGTTTAAACATTACCAAGCCAACATACCCATTCAAATACAAAAGCACCAGCTCACGTAAGCGATCAAATCGGGGAGGAGGTCGGGCCAAGTATGTCCGGACTTATGCTTCAACCGGCCCCGTGTCTCGATAAAGAGTATAGGGCATTCATGAACATGTGGTTATGCGATTCATTTTACGTGGCAAGTCCAATGAGCCCACTCGAATCACATAGTGATGGTCGAAGAATTGGCTACGGTGCAAGCCGTTTCCTTTAGGCAAATATCTGCTGGGAGCTTTCTACCACATGATGCACCAGACATCGTCCGGATGAGGAATCGGGCGAAATCTCCCGTGGCAATGGACCATGGTGGCTTCTCCGGATGTGGTTGCAACTATATATGCATCGAGTTGTCTCTCGTAGATCTCCACAATTTGAACTTTCCTTTAATCAATTATGCTTGAAGGTGAAGACCCCGCATACAAATCTTGTCGACATATGGAGAGGCTGCATCTTCAATCATTATTGACTTAGACCGGGCCATCTTTTCAAGATCTTCTACAAGGGATTCAACCACATGATCTGGTTTCCCTACGGGGAGAATGAAAATTTAACTCTCCCCTAGATTCGGCTATGAGTTGGGCTGCATAGATGATGATTCCAGGGATATTTTCAATTCTTTCATCAAGCCCCGTGCTCGCAGAAATTTCACCATGGTCGATTGATAAGCTCAACTTATGAATTTTATAATCCAAACATGGTTGCCGTGCGCTTTGGACTCGGTCAATTGCCCCCAAGGCCATATTTTTCAAGCATCATCGAGACCCGGGAGTCTTTGCTAAATATCACTCAAGCCAATAAAGTCTTCAATCTTGGATGCAAGCTTCCAATATATGAACCCAATCCTCGGTGATAATTGAAGCTGCTCATCCTTCATTCAACCTTTGGTGGCGGGAATGGCATTCTCACATTTTCGAGCACAAGTCCATCCTCTATGCCAAGTTTTAATGCCCTCATTCTCTTCGATGATGAGGTACACTTTTATAACTACCTGTTATTTGATGTCTTTGCTCTGTTTCTAAAACATCCTCTTGAACAGACAATGCTCCTCCAAGTCCTCCAAAGGTTCAATACCGGCAACCCGGCCCCATAGCTGCTCTTGGACATGATGCTCCAAATCGACAAAGATTCAACAAAATACCCGCGATGACACAGTGCTCTGAAGGACCTCAAAAGAAAAACTCCTTCCTCCCCTATCAAGGACACCGCAATTCCCAAGAAAACAAGATCAAAGAAAGCTAAGCCACTCTCTCGGTATGAATGCTTTTGACCCCTTATTGTCCTCTCGCAAATGTGTTTGCACTCATCACTTTCTTTCAACAGTACGTGCCAACCCTCAAAGTCCCGACGGGGTAGTGATCTTGGAGAACTCTCCTGGAGCCTCTACTTGGTCAAGCAAACGCTAATGAGCCTACCGCAGCATGCACCAGGTAGATGACCAAGCAGGTGAACAAGGAGCAACAGAAGAATTTTCTTCTCATCAGGCTGATGAACAAACAGAAACGGCAACAGACATCCCTCTTCATCAGTCAAATGAACAAGGAGGACCCCTTCTCCAAAAACTTCAAGTTTCAACAACTCTGACAACTCAGGATGTACCAAGCCATGATATTGTCAATCCTGAATTGACTGTGGCATCAACCATTCAACATATTGATGTTACTCAGGAGGCAATTGATCAAGTAATTGCCGAAGAGGTATTATTCTTATTCCACTTGGCTATTTTTTCATTCAGACCGAATCATTTGGCTAAACTACCTTCCTTGTTCACCAACAGGATACTGCTCATCCTCAAGCTAGCTTTTCCCTTATCGCTGAAGAGTATGCTGGGGATAAAGATGATGAAGCTTCTTCTAACCAAAGAATTATCATCGAGAGTCAAGCCAAGCTAAAGGACATAATCTCATTTCGAAAAAGGATATTGTTGCTTTGGCCCAAGATTCGGACAAAATAAGGGAAATAGCGAGCTCATTGATCGGAACTTCCCTCTAATCTCAAGGCCGCCATAGATGCTTTATCACACCTTGATGATCACTTTGCTGCTATCAAGAGAGCACACAAGAATATGTTCACCAAGGTTGATCTGGAGAAAAGAAAGGTGGCCAAGGAAAAGCAGGCCAAGGAGCTCTACTCGGCATCAAGTCAACCGAGCACCTCTTGAGCACCTTAGAACCAGAGCCGAGTCATGAGAGAAGAAAAAACCAAACTTGAAGCTCAATTAGCTCAACCGAATGCCAACATTCAATCTCATGAAACTAAGCTCGCAAATCTGCCATCTCTTGATTCGGCTAAATCCAAAATACAATCGATCATCAAGGAGACGCGGCAAATCAAAAGCAAACCGTCCAACATCCAAGACTCAAGAAGAGGACAAAAAGCTCTTGATGAAGCCAACCGAATCAAGATTGATGCTCTTGCCGTTATCAATTCTTTCCTAAATGTATAGATGCTTGGCTGGTACTTGAGGATGTAGACACTTAGGCTTGACCCTGTCATACTTGAAAACAATTTCTTTTCTCTTGAAAAGTAGATAATTTTCATTTTTTCTCTTTCTTCTCTGCTTCTGTTGCTATTCGGCTCTTCTAATTACGACTGCACTCATAGATGTGTACATCAGCCGAACGTAACTGTTGCTGCCTCAAGTGCCAATTTTAGCCGAATAGCTCTATCAGCTATTTAGCCGACCGAGCGTATGGTAACTGAATCGCCAGTGGTGATGGGCTCGGCCCAACTCAACATCGGCCCATGAGTGTGGAAACCCTATCCTGTCGCTTGGCTTTCCCGCAGTCATCGCCACGGCTCCCACGTTCATAAATAGGACCATTCGGCTCCCACCATCATCACATCAAGCACAAGCAGTTGCCATCCTCCTCAATCTCTTCCACTTCCTCTCTGCCTTCAAGCCCAAAAAGCCCCAACCACCACCAATGGCGAGCGGCGGCGATCGCAACAAGCGTCCTGCTCAGGACGAGGCGGAGGGAAGCAGCAACCGGCGCCGGCGGTGAGATCTTCAATCTCTTGAGTTGCGCTAGTTGATAATCTTCACCCGATTTGGGTCTTTGCCCCCTTGCGGTTGTTCATCTTCTCGATCTGTTTCAGGGCCGTCGGGAACACCGGCGACTACATCGCCAACGTCCGGAGGCGGGTCGCCCGGGCCGGCACCCACACTCCTTCTTCCGCCTCCGCTCCTGCTCCTGCGGCGGACGCAGCGGAGGGAAGCAGCCGTGGTGGTCGCCCTCTGCAGTAAGAGATAACCTCCCTATCTTATTTGCAGTTTCTTTCTTGTTTAGTCGATCTTGATTGCACCTCGTTTGTAGGACGGCGAGGATCAGCACTGGCCAATGGCGCTTCCTGGCGCCGGCCGCAGCGTTTGACGCTCCTGCCCCCGCGCCGGTTCCGGCTCCAGCCCCGGCTCCTGCTCCTGCTCCGGCACCGGCCTCTGCTTCGGCCTCGTCGGGGTCCTCCTCCTCGTACCGTCCTATCTGGGACAGGAACGATGAGGAGATCCCGGCGTACAGCCGCTATGACGCCGCCGCATACCGCCGCGAGCGGGACGAGGCGATGGAGCTTCTTGGTGAAGAGACCAAGAAGTTTGGGATCGCTCACCGGAGTTGGAGGACAACCGCCGCAGGTGAGCGAGGCCGTCACCGTATTTGCTCTTCAACAAATGTTTTTGATTTTCCGTTCATCCCAATTCATCTGCTCACTGATCGATCTTATGTTCCTTTGCAGACCTCACCACGGAGCTGGATCGCCTGAAGGTGGCGGCGACGGCGGCGGCCAATCACGTGAATGCCCAGGGGGCGACTCTGGCAGATCGCCTTGAGGCGATTCCTGGTCAGGTCGACCAGGTTGCCCTTCATGGCGTGCGCCTCGGCACCTCCTCGGCTCCGGCGGGGATGTCGTCCCCGGACCGGGGACGACTACGCTCCGATGCCGACCGGCTTCCGCGGCGGGCTTCCTCACGAAGTCGACGACATCGAGGGCCTCCCGGGCGGGGTACGACGCCCACGCCGACGCCATGGCCAACGCCACCAACCCGAGTCTGTCCTCAACAAGCTCTTCAATGAAGAAGAGGAGTAGCTTGTATTAGGATTGGCGCGGGTTGTAAATAAAATTTTAATGAAGAATGCTGGTCCCCTTCTTGTTCTTGCTTGTCTGTGATGATGTTCGTCTGTCACATTTGCTTCTTGCAAATTTTCCTTAGCTAGAACTTAACCGCAACACTCTTCCGAATGAAATCTTCTTGAACGCATGACGTCACTTCAACCGATTAGATATTGGCACTATTCCACGACTTGACGGTTTGTAGCGTAGCACTTCAATTCTCTTTATCTTCTCCCGATAAACCTATCGGTTGAGAGATAAGATCAAACTATTCACTTTAAATTTTTTTTTTTTAAAAAATCGGCTAAAGGCGATACAACTGTATTGGCTATTTTTGTTCTGAAGACGATACACACGATATCGGCTATTTTTGTACTAGAGGCGATACAATAATATCGGCTATTTCTCTCCAACTTCTTTTCTTTGCTCTGAAGGTTTATTCAATCGGCTATGCCACATCCATATCGAGCCATAGTTAAGATCCAACTTCGATACTTGGATAAAACTTCTTAAGGTATCTCGCCATTGATGGCTCTAGTAAGCTCTTCTCCAAACAAATCTTCAATATATACGCATTGCCGGCGCACAACTGACAACCCGAAAAGGTCCTTCCCAATTCGGAGACCACTTGCCGAATGTTCTATCTTTGGTACCAATCGGCAATATTGTTTTCCAAACCAATTCTCCTTCTACAAATTGCTTAATTTTAACTTTCTTGTTGTAGTACTTGGCAACACGTATTTTATTCTTCTCAATGTTTTCCAGGGCCTTAAGACGAATCAAATGTAAATCCTCTAATTCATCCATCATCGATCCTTATAATCCTTATCCGTCAAATCCTTTTACAATTCAACTCTCCTTGATCCTGATTGCAACTCCCAAGGCATCACAGCACTATGTCCATAAACCAATTCATATGGAGATGCTTGTGTGGACCCATGGCAAGCCATTCGGTAAGCCCATAATGCTTCATTAAGGACCAAGTGCCATCTCCTTGGTTTCTCATCGATTTTCTTCTGAATAATCTTGATCATGATCTTATTTGACGCCTTTGCTTGGCCATTGGCTTGTGCATAATAAGGAGAAGAATTATATAGCCTTATCCCCATGCTTTCGGCAAAGTCACAAAACTCTGAAGAAGTGAACTGAGTCCCTTGATCAGTTGTAATGGTCTGTGGGATTCCAAACCTATGAATTATATGTTCTTTGACAAAACCGATCATATTTTACGATGTGACCTTTTTCAAAGGGATAGCTTCAACCCACTTGGTGAAATAATCTGCTTTGCCGCAACACAAATTTGTGTCCTTTGCTAGATGGAGGATTGATTTGTCCAATTAAATCTATACCCCATCCTCTCGAACGGCCAAGGTTTAATTATTGGATTCGGAAGCGGATGCGGGTGCTCTTTGAACATTACCAAATATCGACAATCTCGACACCCTTTGTAATATTCAAAGCAATCCTCCAACATAGTCGGCCAAAAGTACCCCGTCCTCCTTATTATCCATTTCATTCGGTAGGCCGACGATGTGCACCACAAGCTCCTTCATGGACTTCAAACATAATCTTCTTAGCCTCTTCTTGGCTCAAGCACTTGAGCAACACTCCATCTATAGACTTGTGATACAACTGATCATCAAGAAGCACAAATTTAAGTGCCTTATACCTGAGCCTCCGGGAAACTCTTTGAGATGGGTCTTTCGGATAGTTGATAATGTCACTTCTCCAAATCATTACTTATCCGATCGAATTGAAAACATCTTCTTCTGTTGTATAGACTTCATGATTTTCCCGATATCCAGAGGCCGTTTGAGCTAATTTATTTGCTTCTCCATTGTGCTCTCTGGGTATATGATGCAAAGTAACTACGAAAAACTTTTCGAAGTTCCCTACATTGTTCATGGTACCCTTGCAAGACATCATTTTTGCATTCATATTGTCCTGTCAACCGATTGATTACCAACTCGGAATCACCAAATACTTCAACAAAGAATGGCCTTCTTCGTTCTACCAACGGCCCGAAGCCCTCTAAGCAAAGCCTCATACTCTGCTTGATTGTTAGTGATAGGATATTCAATTGAAAAAGCAAACTCAAATATCTTTCCACGTGGGGATATCAAAAGAATACCAGCACCACCACCTTTGTCACATGATGATCCATCAAAAAATAATGCCCATGGGGCAATGTTAATCATATCAACGGATAAATCACGATGTTGAGTAATAAAATCGGCAATTGCCCGTCCTTTCACCGCTTTTGCCGACTCATACTTTAAATTAAACTCGACGGTGCTAATACCCATTTGCCGATTCTCCCACTTAAAATCGGCATTGACAACATGTGTTTAATTACATCAAAACTAGATATAACCACACATTCGGCATTTAACAAATAGTGCCGAAATTTAGTGCATGAGTAATAAACACACAAACAGAGCTTTTCTATAGCCGAATACCTTGTTTCGGATCTAACGGTTTTCGGCTAAGGTAAGCTATTACTCTCTCTTTTCCATCAAACTCTTGCATAAGGGCCGATCCTATTGTTAGGCTATCGGCCGCCACATACAACTTGAAAGGCTTCTCAAGTTGTGGAGGTACCAATACCGGTGGTGCCTTCATATATTGCTTGATTTCATCAAAAGCCTTTTCTTTGTATGTCACCCCTGACAAATTTCGATCTTTCTTGAGCTTCAACAATGGAGAGAAAGGCAACACTCTTTCGAAATTGACCTTGCCCAAAGCAATGATTGCAACTCGTAAGGTTAGTTGGGGGCACAACTTTGTCTATTGCTTCCATGCTCTTTTTCCCAACTTCTATCCCTCCTTTGTGGATCAAGAACCCTAAAAACTCACCAAAGAGACTCCAAAAGCACACTTGTTTGGATTCATCTTTAAGCCATGTCTCCTTGTGCACTCCAAAGTCTTTCTTAAATCGGCTAAATGTCCTTCATGGTCTCGGATTTGACTACTACATCATCAATATAAATTTCTACAATCTTGCCGATTAACTCATGAAAGATATAGTTCATGGCTCTCGATAAGTTGCACCAAAGCATTCTTCAATCCAAATGTCATCACTATCCACTCAAACAATCCAATGTGACCAGGACATCGAATGCGGTCTTTGCAATATCTTCAACTTGCCATGAAAATCTGATTGTAGCCGACATTGCCATCCATAAAACTAATAACTTCATAACCTCGCTGCTGCATCCACTAATAAATCGGCAACGGCATTGGGTATCCATCCATTGGAGTAGCTTTGTTGAGATCTCTCGAAATCTATGCATACCCTCATCTTCCCATTCTTCTTGTAGACAGGTACTATATTTGAAATCCATTCGCATACCTGCATGGCCGAATAAAGTTTGCTTCAATTAATCTCTCAATCTCTTTCTTTACATCGGCCAATACCTCCTCTTTATAGATTTTTCGTGGAGGTTGTTTGAAAGGACGAAATCCAGGTTTTATAGGCAACTTATGCTCAACAATTGATCGATCCAACCCAGGCATCTCGTGTAATCCCAAGCAAAACAATCTTTGAACTCCTTCAAACTCTATTAACTTCAATTTATATTCGGGTCTAAATTTGCACCGATATACATCGGCCTTGACTTTGTGCTATCACCAACATTGATTTCCTCTAACTTGTCGGCCGACATGAAACCACGACCCGGTTTGCCTTTGTTGCCATCGATTGGATTGCCCATTAAAAGTTCTTGTCGAGCCGACCGCTTGATCGGCCGTTGATCTCTGTCGAACACATTGACAGGACCTTCCTTCCATATCTTACCCGAAAGGCGTCTAGTCCATCATACTCCCAATAAGCGAGGCTCGGAAGTGGCAACACTCACTGAATCATCGGCTGAACAACTTCTACATCATCTCCTACCCACGAATAAGGATTTGATGCATAGTTGAGGGTATATAGCAATTAGCATGGATCCAATCTCTTCCAAGAAGCATGCTATATGCCCCCTTGCCATCAATGACAAAGAAGGTAGTGATCAAAGTTTTGGATCCAATCATCGGTTCCACATGTACTTGCTCCACGAGTATCGAAGCATTGCCGACAAAATCTCTAAGGATCATGTCGGTCATAAAGAAATCTTCACTTGTCATACCAAGCTTTACGAAAGTAGCATAGGGCATAATATTGATAGCAGCCCCTCCATCAACAAGCATCTTGGTTAAAGGTTTGCCATTGACATATCCCTTCGGGTATAACGGCTTCGGATGACGGTTTTTAACGGCTTGTCAAAGATTGCTTGCCGAGTCAACACAAGTTGAGCCATCGGTCTCGGCATTCGGTCTCATCAAAATCAATATACCTCATCTTGCACTTCTTGGTCTTCAGGAGCTTTAAACTCTAATGGAATGAAGAACACCATGTTAGTATCAGCCGAAGGGCCCTGTCCATCATCCCTTTTCTTAAGACGCCACACTGGCTTCTTTTCGGCTAATTCCTGTTTCAGCTCTTGATTTCTCAAACGCTGAACTCTTCTCTTCTGACTTTTCCGCAGACCAGGAGGGCACCACTGTCCTCTTTGCCACCTGTAGGAGCTCTCTTCTGCATTATGGACACTGCTGTGAGCCCAAGCTTGATCTGCAAATCTCTTCCTCCGATGTTCATCAAAACTGTTTATTTTTAAGCGCCGATCGTTCTCCGGAACTTTCATCCCAAGTCTATCATGAACGGGACGGTTGACTCGAGATTGCTGTACTACGAATATTGATCACGCATTCGGGGCAATTGTTCTGGCGAGGCAACTTCAAGCCTTCATTCCAACGGTGTCGAAGAAGGAACAGGTTCCAATGAGATTGCTCTTGTTCTCTCCCCGTACTCTTCTTGTTCTCTTTGGCGCACCTCTGCTTCATATCTCCGACGTTCGCCATGAACTGCGCTCCTCTTCAATGTACTACTTGTTCCTCATCATACTCCATCTTCTTTTCCCACCGCCACTTATTCAACAAGTGTCGTCTTTGTAACTCGCGCTTCGGCTCGGCGTGTATCCGGCAATTTCCCTTAGCCGCTTCCGAAGTCGACCCTTCTCTCGTTCGGCTATCTACGAACCGTACTTGTTGCACTTCCTGCTTGGTAATTTGCCAATCGGGATCAACAAGACCACTCTCCTTGGCTCTTTCGGAGGTCGAACCTTCATCTTTCCCTTTTCCTTGGATTCACCGGCATCAACCATGCCTATAGAGAAAGAGACCATATTCGAGGGAATGGGTTTTTGTCTACTTTCATCTTGCCATCAAATCTTAAGTGTCCATCTTGAATAGCTTTCTCGAATCTTTACTCGAACACTCGGCAATCATTGATATGATGAGAACTGTATCATGGAACCCGCAGCACTTCTTATCCTTTACCCCTTCGGGCGCAAAGATAGGATGTCCTTACGCGGCTTGATGCGTCCTTCTTGAATTAGAAACAAAAAGAGCTTATCTCGCTTTCGACATCAAAATCATAAGATCCCTTTTCTTTGCTTCACCCATCGATGACTGACCAAAGTAGGCTCTTTAGTCCGGTTCAGCTCTGCAGCGACTACTTCATCTTCATCTTCATATTCGGATGCTTCTTCTAGAAATCCCGATACATGTCAACGGTTGCACTTGTTCTTCCGAAAACGAGCATCTCTCCGAACCCTTGGGCTTGATTGCTCATTGCTTTGTCAATTTTTGTGCAAGCCGTCCAAGGTCTTCAAACTCCATGCCGAATAGCTTGTCTCTGATATGTGGCAGCATGCCTGCAATGACCAATTGTGCAAGTTGATCATCGGGAATAGTCAGAGAATAGCACATGTTCTTCGCTTCTCTGAATCTTCGAAGATACTCCATTGGTGTCTCAGTAGTTTTCATCCTCATAGCCCACAGATCAACCATCTTCTTCTCATTGGTTCCTGTATAAAAGTATGAATGGAACTTTTGCTCCAACTCTGCCCATGTACCAATGGAATTGGCCGGCTGCGAAGCAAACCATGTGAAAGCCGGCCCCGTCGAGACATAGGAAAATATCTGATTCTCCAAGCTTCATCACTAGCAGCTTCTCCAAGTTGCATCAAATATCTGCTGACATGCTCAATGGTACCGGTGTCATCCCGACCGAGAGAATTTGGTCAAATCTGTTGGTGGCTTAACTCTTGGTGGAAGAGCTACCCTATTGTACCACTCTGCGAAAGGAGATTTGTATGCATATGTCGATGCTTTGGTTTCGGTCGAATTGATTCTGCATCATGTCGGCCATTCGCGCTTAGGAGCTCATCATTTGCATCTTTTGCTCCCTGTCTTCTAGAAGGCATTCCCGATGCACTCCCGTACCCTGGATTCGGCAAAGCACTCGAGCACCGTAATCGGTAAATTCATTGTACCCATCTCCATAGACACTCTTCTCGCAATCTATTTGCCACTTGGAGCAATCTTGTAAGCGAGATGCGGGTATATCCGTTGTTGCACCAAAAGTTACTTGACCATAAGTTTGCTGCTCGGCAACGGGAGGTTTTTCTTTTTGATCGTGAATAGCTCCATCCTTGCTTGTACCGATCATCTCTTCTCCTCCAGTTGACTTCCCCGAAGATTGCTTTGAGTGTTGAAGTACACCGCCCCGGCAAGCTCTCCAAATCTTTCTTCAAAGCGCTTGTCAACCGGACCAAAAGTGTCAGCCATGATCTTGCGGAAAGTGCCCGGAAAAGCTATGTTGTGATTCAACATAGTGTCTCCCACACGCTTTGTATATGGCTGCAACTACCCTCTGCATCTCCTCCTCGTCGCAAATGTCGATCGACCCGAGAGAAGAACTCGTGGCGTGATTGCTTGACGATCACTCGCCACTCTTGTTCTTGGAAAAAGACATCGATATTTCGCTGAAACTGTTCCATTGCCTGTTCCACGATCTGGCGTTGCTCTGGCTGCAGCTCGTCCATGGTCACGTTCAGAACGTGACTGTTGTCAATTTCCGATCCCATCTTAGGTTGAGAAGTCGTCCCACCGGGCGTGCCAAAAAGTGTGTTGACGCAAATTGTGACCACCCTGCGTCTCACACACAGCAAGCCGGAAAGCCTAGCTTCAATCGGATGCCCGGGCGTCTGAATCCGGTGGCGTGCCGGTCGATTTGACCTGAAAATCGACAAGGGATAAAACGGTAAGATCATAACCGGAACGTCTTGGGTGAGACCAGGCAGTTCCATCTTTACGGCCCCGAAGCCACTTACGACGACACATAGCTATGGAAGCTATCTCGCCAACAGGATGCGCTCATTCGGCTAGAGTAACATAACGATGTAAACAGAACAAACTAGCCGAATACGTAAATGAAGACATGTTTGAACAAGATTAAATCATTAAAGCATATCAAACTACATCTCATGTTTAAAGCATCATCAAGCACTAAAAATTAAGAATAAGTAACTTATAAATATAAATCTACTAAATAACACATGCATAGGCTATTCCAACTAGTCTCGCCGCACGTCTAGCCTTCATAAACCCGTCAAGCATAAACCCAAGCAAGCTAATCCACCGCATGATACCACTCACTATGAATTTACACCACTCTTTTTGCTAGATCAATCCACCGCATGATACAATCTAACAATAAAGAGCTAAAAGCATGCAATTACCTAACAGATCTATAAATACTCGTCACATGTTTAAGCATAACCGTATCGCAAGATTGCCGAATCGGGGTCCATGAAGAAGGAACAAACAAGTAACATGTAAAGGAGCCTATCGATTAAACTGATCTCTAGTCCACCGGATGACTAGCTCTAGAGTAACCCAAAGACCCGCATCCGCCGCACGGTACCCGGTCCCGTGTCAAGGCTTATCTACACATGACGTGAATGAACCCACAACACGTGACAATCTAGATCGATCTAATTCGGCTATATGAACTTGATCCACTTGATATTGAATAAACATGAAAGAACGATCAACAAGCCGAAAGAGTATCAATCTAGATTGGGCAAAAGAGTGTTGCAAATAATTAAACATTAAATAAAGCAAGCAACACATGGTAACTTAATGAATCTATTAGATCATGCCAAATCTAAAAGAGCCGATAACTATCTTTACTCATGTCTTAATCCGCCGCACGATACAAGGCACAAGCAAAAACTTCCCATCATTAAGCTTAAATCCGCCGCACGATACTAAGCAAAACGGATGAGACTACTTGCATCACATCTAAATCCGCCGCACGATACTAGACATGATAGCAAGGTTGCCGGGACTTATGGAGGTCGACGGATCGATTGGCCCTCTCGAAGAACTCGACGACACGACTAAAGGACTCGAAGGGTGGCGCGTAGCCGGTTGTATTGATTTGGTTGTGAACCCTTATTACAATGGTCGAGGGTTTATATTTATACCCTGGACAAAACATGAGTCCTAAGCACTTACGAACTATCTAACCAAAATTGGAAAGACAAAGACACACTAACTCTATCCATAATCGGAGTCCTTGATCATCACGACTCCTTCCCTTTTCAATCAGCTTCCTTTTTCCTTTCTCTGCCTTCAAATAAAGCAGTTGCCGACCGCTTGGCCATTTGCCGAACACATGGAATTTAGCCGACCGCATATGCATTTGCCGAATCCTTCTCTCTACCGCCTGCGGGTCCACCTGTCATATTCCTGACCAAATTCTGGTGTTAACAAGTTGATGGCCTTCTTCTTCTTAGGCAAAGGTATAACCTCCCATGTACTGTTCTTCTCAAGAGACTGCATCTCCTCATGCATAGCAGAAATCCAATTCTCACTATTATCACAATGAACAACTTCTTTATAGGCTGCTGGCTCATGAACATTCTCCACCTGTTTAACACAACTCAAAGCATAGTAAGACAAATTATATTCTTCAATAAGACGTTTGGGAGGTGCTACTGTCCTCTTTGACTTGCGTTGATCAATAGGAGGAGTTTGCTGAACATCATCATGAGCATCATCATCAGCAACATCATTATTATGGTCATCCTGCTCCTCAACAGGCTCCACCTGCACACCTGTATCGGCATCAACATGCTCCACACACGCATGCGCATACGCTGCATCTCCTTTTCCGGATCATGTTACGAGGGCAAACTATTAGTAAACATCACGAGATTCATTGAATACAACACTCCTGCTCATAAAAGTCTTCCCCGTTTTAGGATTCCACAATTTGTAGCCTTTAACTCCCGAACCATAACCAAGGAAAAGACACTTAACGGCTCTAGGCTCTAATTTTCCATTATCAACATGAGCATAAGCAGTGCATCCAAAAACTTTTAACTGTGAATAATCGCGGCGTACCAGACCATACCTCAATAGGAGTTTTCTTATTTAGTGGAATAGAAGGTGACCTGTTTATCAAATAACAGGCAGTATTAGCAGCTTCTACCCAGAAACGCTTGCTCATCCTTGCATGAGACAGCATGCAACGCGCTCTGGATATAATGGTCATGTTCATACGTTCGGCCACACCATTCTATTGTGGAGTATGGGGTATGGTGTGATGCCTAACAATGCCTTCCTGTCTGCAATAATCATTAAAGGCATGTGAACAAAATTCTCCACCATTATCAGTATGAAGCAATTTTACCTTCCTTTCAGTTTGCCTTTCTATCATGACTTTCTAGTTCTTAAAAGCAGTAAAAGTATCATCTTTATGCTTCAGAAAATAAGGCCAAACCTTTCTTGAGCAATCATCAATAATTGTAAGCATATAACGAGCACCACCTAGTGAGGGCTTCTTTAAAGGACCCCATAAATCAGCATGAACATAATCAAGAGTACCTTTGGTGGTGTGAACAGAAGTGTTGAACTGTACCCTTTTATGCTTGCCAAAAATACAATGCTCACAGAACTTGATCTTACTCGAAGTGCAGCCCTTCAGCGGTCTCTCTTCATTAATTCTGCCATACCATGGTGACTCATATGTCCCAAACGCATGTGCCAAAGGTTAGTTTTACTGGGTTCATCATTAGTAACAGCAACAACAGTGGAATCAGAACCAGGTAAAGTACACCCTCTAAGGACATATAACTTTGCAGAATTAAGATCACCTTTCAAACAGACAAGAGAGCCTTTTGATACCTTTAGGACGCCATCTGAACCGGAATATTTGTAACCTTCTGAATCGAGCGTGCTCAATGAGATAAGATTTCTGGACATTCCTGGTATATACCTGACGTTTTTCAGCGTACATGTCATGCCATCATCAGTCTTGATCTGAACTGATCCAATCCCCACGACATTACATGGGTTATCATCTCCCATCCGCACAACATCCCCTTTCTGCACAGGCTTATAAGAACTAAACCAATTCCTTTTAGTGCAAATATGAAATGAACATGCGGAATCAAGAATCCATTCATCATGACCAGCAACACAACCAGCAAATACTAACAGACAATCTCCAGAATCATCATCAGAAGCAGCAGCAGAAGCAAGAGAGACCTTACCAGCCGTCTTGTTTTTCTTCTCCTTATTCTGTACCTTTCTACAATCCTCAACATTATGATTTCTCAGCTTGCAATAAATACAGAACTTTTTCTCACCAGGCGGCTTGGACTTTGAACGGCCTCTCCTATCGAAGTTTTTCCCATTTGAAGATCTGTTTTCAGTTCTGCCCCTCACATGCAAAGCTTCGCCCTTTGAGGACGACTTCTCTTCATTCTACACCATAACTTTCATCTTCTCCCGGACCGGAGAGCCTCATAAACTTCCTTTAGGGTTAGTTCATCATGGCTCAAAAGTATGGTGTCACAAAAATTTGCATACGAATTTGGCAAATAACATAACGATAGAGGACCTAAGTCGTCATCATCATACTTCACCTCCATCGACACTAGGTCAGCCACGATCTTCTTGAATTCAGCGATGTGAGTCATCACCAAATACTCCTCCTTCCTCAGAGTGAACAGCTTCATCTTCATCTGCATCTTACTGGTTAGATCCTTTGACATGCAGATCGATTCCAGTTTCAGCCATAGTTCTGCAGAAGTTTTCTCGGTCAAACACTCCTGCAAAATATCATTATGAAGATGCAACTGAATTAGGGCGAGTGCCTTCTGATCCTTGCGGATCTCCTCAGGAGTCCACTCGGCCTTCCTCTTGTTGAAGTTATCCAGCGCCTCATCATAGTCATGTGTCTGTGCCAGAATCCCCCTCATCTTGACTTGCCATAGCGAGAACCACGTGTCGTAGTTCAGCAGCGGAAGATCAAACTTCATCGACGTTGTCATGAACCCTACATCAACCTCATCTCCGATGCCACTTGTTACGAACGACGTATAGTATATGAAGTAAAACAAAATCAATCATAGCGGAGACACACGATTTACGTGGAAAACCCCTTCAATGTGAAGGGGAAAAACCACGGGCACCAGCCGACAACAATCTCACTATCTCAAGAGTTTTGGGTTACACGCCTATGGCGGCTTATAACAGAATCAAGTCTCCACGAAAACCTAGCAAGGGCTTAAATACCGTAGCGTACCGCTGTTGACGGTTGTTAACGATCAATTTTATATGTCAACTAAAGAGAGAAAGAGGGGCATAAACTGTTTACCACCATAGACTTAGGGTTTAAACTGACAGATTCCACAAGTTTTGGTGAATATGTGTTTTCATAGGGGATTATCAGGAAAACATCCAAGAAGGCCCACATGTCAGGATTACATAGAGAGAAAGACCGAACGGGTAAAAAAGAACAATCTGGAAGACTCGAGAAGGCGATCCCTGGAAGCTGGACCCCACCTGGCATTGGCCAGGGGCGGCCGACTCTAGGGGAGGGGCAGCCGCCTCTCCACCTCCACCAATGAGGTGGAGTCTCGCGGATCCTGCCTCCACCGACTTTGAGGAGCAATAATTATCGTCCATTTAGGTCGGTTTGATCCGATGGCTGTGGTTCCTTCAAGGGGGCTATATATTCAGGGCCCCTCCCCCTGGGTGAAACCCTAATTCATTCAAGAATTCATTATTCGAGGTAGCCATCAAGGCAAAGCCGGGGTTTAGAGAGATCTCTCCACCAGAGAATTAGAATAGCTACTCTAGTTCTTCAAGTTCTACATAGGTTTAGACTAGATAGAGGAAGAATCGGGCGCCTGTGCTCGGATTTCCAGATCTTCATCATCAAGAATTTGGTATTATCTTGTATCTATTCTTGTGACTTTATTCTAATATCATTATGTTTCTATTTATTATGTTCCTAGTTTATTCTAGTTCTACATTTGATATGGTTATGATTGATAATAAGTTTATGTATATGTTTGCAAAGCGCTTAGCTCTCTTCGCGGGAGGGTTAGGTGGTAGATTTCATATGAGCATGGTGCTTAGATGCCGTTTACTTGCAAATGCACCCTATTGGCCGGGTCGTGTGGTAGATCGCGGAAGTGACAGTTCCGTTGAGTCCTTTGTATTCCATCCCCCATTGGTAGGTCTAGCAGAACCAAAGTTGCGTAGTAAGTCCTGCTATGTCTTGGCTTGTTATAGCAATGATCCTTATACATAGATAAAGAGTCTTTTGTGCTATATGTGATAGTGTAGTGTTGGAGTAGATGAATGACTTAGTAGATTAGAACCTATATAGGATTTCTATTTCTTGCACTAATCAGATGTGAACCTATCTTTTGTTGAGTAGTCTATATCTAATCTCTGTGTGATTTATACCCTGAGCTTATTACTTTATATTCCCTTATTTATCATGGTTTACCCCTCTGCCAAAGTATGTGACAGTGCAATCAATCACTCATAAGTAGTCATGTTTAGCAAGTTTATCTCATTGTTTAAGTCCTTAGTTCTTTCCCTTGAGCTAAATATAAATTACGATACCTGGAATACTTCCTGGTAAAATGCTACGATGGTGTATTATCTGTTCACTTGCGGATCCCATATTTTCTTGACTAGAGAGGAGCAGTTTCTATACCAACACTTCTGGCGCCATGCTAGGGATGACAACTTAGCGTGAGTGGTGTTAGAAGTGTCAACAAGCATTTTTAGCACCGTTGCCGGGAAGGAATAAACTTTTAGAGAAAAATTGCTTAAGCGAGATACTTAGAAAATGAGTGATTGTCACTAGTCACCTCTACTTTGGCGGGTTCACCCCGTTGTTTTTCTTTGTTTATATTTTATACGGGGTATTAGCGGGATTGAATCGATTCATTCAAACTCTCGATCATCGAGTCGGATCAATCAAGAAGGAAGCTCGTCACCAATCCGGATGGCCGAGAAGACCTTGCGGAGTTCTCTGCTCCAACAATAGAGAACATCCGCACTGGTCCAGCATTAGACACTAATATGGAGTTTGAGCTCAAGCCAAGTCTCATCAACATGGTGCAAGCTATCCAATTTAGTGGAAAGGTACATGAAGATGCAAGTACACATTTACAGGACTTCATGGAAATTGGAAACACCATCGCCATCGAAGGAGTTAAAGAAGACATCATACTTCTTCGCCTCTTTCCATTCTCACTACTGGGAAGAGCGAAGCAGTGGTGTTGGGACAAGTGCAGCGGAGGCCTACACGCCCCGTTTATCTCACTTTTGGTCTGACCACTGATGAGTGTTTCCAGACCTTGTCACATTTTCGCAGGCAATAGCGGAGGTTCCGAGATTTAGATCGGAGGCCTTCGGGCAGAGCAGGCAACGACCTTCGCCAGAACATCACGGCACCACAGCGTTGGCCGACGGAGGTCACCTGGTCGACGTCGGAGGTCTCTCTTCGACGGCGGCCCATGACACATACAAGTCTTGGTGGAGGCCCTTGGAGGAAAGCGGAGGTCACGACCAGAGCGGCGGAGGTCAAGTCCCATTGGGATCGAGGACGAAGCACGAGAAGCTCGGTGGCCCAAGTGACGTCCGTGGACCGAAAGGCGGGCATGATGGGCCTGCAGCCCATGAACCGGTCAACGACAAGAAGAATGCATAAATACCCCGGTCGGGCCCACTTGTAATAGGGACAGAAACTAGGGTTTAGGTTTTCCCTCGGGGTAAAGTGGTCATTTTGGGTGAAGGGGTGAGTGGCGCCTATAAAAGGAGCCCCCGCCCTTGTTGTAAGGGGGTTGTTGTTGTTGTTGTGTTGTCCCATGGTAGCTGTGATCTTACCTACCGGGGACCCACGTTGTAACCCTTATTTATTATGATAACAGTTGGACCATTGTCAAGCTATATCTAAATCTGCTGGAACCATGTTCCAACAGTTGGCGCCCACCCGTGGGTCTGGCCGAGGATATCACTCACAGATGCCAGCAAGAGAACAGGCCGCCGGCGCGCGGAGACGCACCACCGCTCAGGTGGTGGTGCAAGAACCTCCGACGTGCGGAGGCCGAGAAGATCAACCTAAAGCACCACGCCTCCGCCCAGGGGGAGGAGACGAGGACAATAGCAATGAACCCATAGGCTCAAAGCAGGACATCATGTTCTCGCGACTTCATGCACAAGACTGTAACATCTCCGGTTTTAGGCATAATCAATCTTGCATTACCTGGCATGATCATCTCATCAGCATCCCATTTGCATGATGAACTTTAGGCCATGATAATTGGTGCATGCTTGTTTGTATTTTAATTAGGATAACCGAGTGCTAGATTATAGTTTGATGAGTAACGATGCTTGGATTGATTGGAGATGTGTTTAACATATTGCTAGGAACAATTTGTGTGTTGGTCATATAGCCCAAAAATGACTCGGTTGAGAGTCGACCAAAAATGCCTCTAGGTTTCGATTCGGCCGTTTTCAAAAGTGGTAGTTACGTTGCTCATCTCAAGTTGGACCCTTAATATGATTTGAAGAGAAAAATATAAGGAGCAAAAAGTATTTTGGCACCAAGTCATGAAAATGGGGCTGAGGCTTTCAAAAAGGACAAAACAGCGGGGAAAAATATTGGAAATTAATGTTTTTATAATTATAATTTGACCCTAATCCACATTTTCAAAACTAGGCCGAATTAGCAAAAACTTCCAACATGAAAAGTATTCTACTCATCAAATGGAGAAACTTTCATGTTTTGAGTTTTTCCAAATTCGCAATATTTTTGGAGTTACAGGAGGTCAAACTTTGCAAGTCGAGACAAAAAGGGTGGGACCCACTTGTCATACCCTCCTTGCTTCCCCTCGCTGCTTCCCGCACAGGAGCGCCGCAGCGCCGCTGCGCGCCGGCCGTCGGCCTGCCCGCTGCCCTCGCTGGCCGTACTGCCGATGCCGCGTGCCGCTCCGCGACGCGCGCTACGTGACGCCGCCGACAAGCACGCCTCGCCGCCGCTCGCTGCGCCATGCTGCCATCGCCGCGTTCACCGTCGTCGCTGCTGCACGTCGCACGCCGAACGCCGCCAAAAGGGAGCAGCCAAGAGCGCCGCGACAACGCATCGGGCACGCGCACGCAAGCGCCAACGCCTCGCCCGCCGTCGCCTTCGCTTCCCCGCTGCGCTGCGGCGCCGGCGAGACGATGGCGTCGAGCGCCATTGCCGCCGTTCGGTCCTCCGCTCACCCGTGACGCCCGGTTCAAATTGGCCAAGCCAAGTGGCTTTAAAACCCGCGCCTCACTCTCTAATCCACTCGCCTCACTCCAATTTCCTCTCTCCCCTCGCTCTCCTCCCGCCGCGCGAACGCCGCGTCGCCATTGCCGTGCGGCCGCAGCGCCGCCGTGCCGAATCGCGTCTCCTCGGTGCCTTGGCCTACATCCTCCTCCCTCTCCACCCTTGAGCTACGCCCTCGCATAGACCGCGACCACGGACGGGCAAAGATGAGGCCGCATCGGCCGGTTTGCCACCGCCGCCATGACCGCCGCGCCGCGAAGCTCCAACGCGCCGCGCGCCCAACCTCGCTGCTGCGGCACTCGTCCCTACTTGCTCGCCACGCGCGCCGCTCCCTTGCCGCGTCCCGCTTGCGCCACCGCCGCAGCTCACCTCGTAGCGTGCCGCCGTGGCCGGCGGTCTCCCCGCCACGGAGCGCCGCCATCGGCGGGGCCACGGCTCAGTGACCGCGCCACCACGGGCCGCCTTGGGCCACGCCGAGGCCTTCCTAGGATGCGCGGGGTCCTCCGGGTGCCCCGCCGCCATCTCATCTTCACCGCCGAGCCGCCGGCCGGCGGAACAGCGAGCCCGGTGCGCTCACTGCTCCCTCGCGAGGGGGCTTGGCCCGGGAATTAGATGAAGGCGAGGGGCTAATCCGCAAAGACACCGAGGCACAGAGAAGTACAGATCGGCCCTTATGCGATTTCAGCAAAACCCGGGGCCTTTCTGCAAATGCTCTGTCCTATTCGGATTATGGAAAAAGATTTTCGATTTAGGTTCAATTCTTGCAAAAATTATATCTAGGGCTAGAAATGTCTGATTGCAGTGATTCAAGTTGCGTTATTTTTCTTGTGATGTGAACTATATAGGAAAAATATGCCATGCCATGTTGGAAATACTTTTATGTTGAGCCTAGAATTAATTATTGAAATGCCTATGATCGTAGAAAATGCATAGTAATTCATAGGTTGCTCGAAAAATGTGATTCTTGTTGTGTTAGTTTTGTATTGCCATGCCCTGTCCATGATAAATATTTCATGCATACTTTCTGTGGGAAAAATTAGAGTTGTAGTTCAAGTGCCATTTGTTTCCTACGTCAAAGAAAATTCATAAATCAATAATATAGGTTGAATCTGAGGTTCATAATTTTTGTGGGCCATTTATATGCCCTAATGTAGCTCTGTGTATGCTTTGTTTTATTGTTTGATCAAGTTGGTAGTACAAAGTATTTATAGGTCCTTGGTTTGTTGCTGTCATGTTATTTTTTTGTAGGATAGTAGGGTCATCCAAATGGGATGAAACTTGGATGATGGACTGGCATTGCCAAGTGTTATCTACTGTAATTTTTGTAGGATTTTAGGAGTAGCCAATCATGGTGCTCCTGTTCAACCCTTGGATGTTCAATTAGGAGTTAAGTCCTTTGATGCTAGGCTAATCTAATTACAAGTTGGGTTTCTGATTAACTTGTCTAAAGATGAAAGTTAGTGTGTTAGCTTGACCATCTACTGTTAAAGTTTCATGGTCATTGCATGAATGGTTAAGGAGTTATGAGTGTGACAAAATGGTCACCAAGGCTGTTTTAGTGGCTGTTTTGCCGAATCAGTCCTGATGTTCTGCGTTTAAGGTGTAGTTAACCTGGGAATCAGTTTGTGATATCTTCATATGTTTGATGGATAATTTCATAAGCTTTCCAGAATGTCTTCATTCATATCCATAAGGTCTATGGTTATTTATTTACGATTTATTTACTGATCTGTTAGTTATATGGTTAGGACTAGTATTGAGGCTTGAACAAGTGATGTTGTGTGCTAGGCTTATTGTCAGGTGTTCAAGGTGATTAGGGTATGATGGGTGGTTAAGTAGTATACTAGGATTACATTGTTGTAGTAGAAAGCGTACTAGATGACATGTGCTTTTGGGTACACGTTCTTGGATGATGTTGACTACCTTGTAGAAAGAGTCAAGCAAAGCATGCATCCGCATTATCATACACTATGTATTCTTAGTATTCATGCATGCACCCGCATCATACAGGATCGCTAGGAGAACAGAACGTGACGTGGGTCAAGGATCCAAAGGAGGAGTCACCAAGGGGAACCACGACACGGGAGGTGATCGAGAACCAGGAACTGATGTGGAGTGATCAAGTCTTTGGGAGCTTCAACATTGATCGTATTAGGAAGGCAAGCCCCGGAGCATTTCTCCTACGGTTTGCAAAATGATTTACTTTGCGTCCTTTATTGTTTATGATGCATTAAGTTTATAGGCTTTACTTGGAACCGTTACTGCATTATGAGTACCTTGATCCACCTGAATACCTTTACCCTTTTTAAGTTCAGGATCGTTCATTTGCTTAGCACTGCTTAATTAGATCGGTAGAAGACGGGTGATTGACCCTCATCCGCGAGGTAGGTGGTTACTACCCTATGGTTGATACTCTGGAGGTTGGTTTAGAGAACATAACCATGTGGCCTTGTTAAATCACGACTAGTCGGAGTTTGTGGTGTGTTAGACCACGGAAACTCCGGCGATGTCACTTAATGGGACTATGGCTTTGTACGTCCTCGGATCATGTTGAACAATGCCTCACAGATAGCTGGAAGGATGCGATCATCCGACCGCGAAGCCTTGAGGATGTTTGGGCCGGTATTTCAACGGAGTTGAGTGTGTTGCCCACAGCGCGGTATTAAAGCCGGTGGCCGGTCGCGCCGGAGAGACTGTAGCCGGGCATACCCTGGTTGCAACCGTATTCGTTGAAATCCGTGTTTCCACCCGAATAGACCAAGGTGATCTAATCGACTCCGACGGGAGACGTGTGGTTTGTGTGAGGAATACCCGCCACCGGTTTGCAATCGATTATAATCGCCATCGTTCCTGGACGGTGAACACTTGACCGAGAAACTGCGGCACCGTCGCAAATCATTGTGAAAAATAGGATGGTTATGGTTCTATGTTGTTGATGCTTTGGTATGCTCAACTTTGAAGGATAGGATAGCATTGTTTGCTCATACCCCGGAGTTGGAGTAGTTCGTTGCTAATCTAGTGATGTCGGGATCCAACCTAAAAGATGATAAGCTAGAGAGTCTTTTATCACTAAATAATTATTTAATAAGCTCATCTTTTATCGCAAGTTTAAATGAGTCGGCTATCCCACTTATAAAGCTTTGCATACTCCTTGGTGTCACTTTATTTTTGGTTTATGACGGGTAAGTCTAGGAGTACCTTCTTGTACTCGGGTTTTATTCCCACTTGTTGCGAGATCATAAGACCTTTGCTTTGTGGCAACAAGATGGACCCAGATCCCACTACGGGAGGATTAGACCTTGGGCAAGGTCAACTCTTATATCTCGGACCTCTATGCTTTTGCTGGATTTGATGATGGACCGGCACTATTTTTAACTAAGTGTGCGTTTGTAAAACAACACTTTATCTTGCTTCCGCAGTTTTGTTTCCAACTTGATATTGTAATAACTATTTTCGCAACTCCGATGTAATCAACTACTTGCGAACTTATGTATTACTATGGACGGTATTATGTTGAACTTAATTCGGTCTGGGCTGTATTGTGGAAAGTTTGAAATCCTTCGTGGTTTCACGGACTACCGGGTTGATATAAGCGTCATGTGCTAATTGAGTTGCTTAAGCGACATCATTAGTACATTATGTTTATATTAATTGGTCGGTTCCGTTACAGCTGGCATCGGAGCTGGTTCAACGTATTACTGTTCATAAGTATATTTAAAACAAAAAGAATTTGTTTTATAAACAGTAATTACGAACTTATAGCCACTTAATCTCATATATAGGCTTTTCAAAAGTGTGTGGTTTTCAAAATCTATATATGTGCCTTGGACCAGTCATATCCTATATGCCCAATTAAGGACTTCAGGTGGCTTATATCGGTACTAACTGGGATTACTTGCATCATATTTGCTATTTGTCGTGCTCATACACGACGGATATGTATGAGGGCCATTCACTTGAATGGTTATGTATGGATCAATTTGCCCCTACGCCAAGGTAAGATTGGTTCGCCGCTAAGGTAAGCGTGAGTTGTGAGAGCATGATCGGACGCAATGCCGATCTAGGGGAGTGCTTATTGGTGCTGGATTATATACATGTCCACACATGTTTATAAGAAGGTACCCCATGTGAGGGTGTCGTCTTCTGATGACTTGTTGGGTAGTGTGCACTCGGGAATGGGTGCAAGTAATCGGAGATTTCACCTTGTTCGGAAGGTGCGTGGATTTTTACGTCGCTTGCATTTATCGGGATATTGGGCTGAAATGAATTTTCTGCAGGTACACTAACTACGCAAGATCGTGTAGCCCGACTAGTTTACGCTATATGAGAGCACGTTGGTATGCCACCGTCTAAAAATGCTAGAATTTATGGTTTTCCTGTTTTGTGAGGACGTACGGAACGTGCATGCATCATAACACATAATCATTTCATGGCAATTGCATTATTTCTTCCCTTATAAAAAAAATGATGATTCTCTCTTTCGATAAAAGTCCCCAACTTAATCTCCATCTCATGAGAGTTGTGATTCGATTGAGTAGATGGCAAGAATGAAGCGCATCAAATCCAAGTCAACCAAGGGAAAAGTTTTGCACCAGCAGCTTGCCACCCGTGAGCCACGTGGTGCCAAAAAGTTTCTAAAAGAATATGGAATGTCTTCATTGCTATGGCAAATTCTGCACTCAGTGGGTTATCCCACGGGTAAAGAACTTCGCTATCGGTGGAGTAAGGAGGCGGAGAGTCGGCGCTTGAGTTTGATTCCTGTTGAAGTAATAATTCCCACCAAGAGTGAAGGAGCGTCACTTTGGTGTGGACGTCGGTTCATTGCTCGAGGTAGGAATCCTCAGGAAGGTGCAAATGTGGTTGCATACAAGGCACTGCGGTATTTGCTCAAAAGATGCCCAGAAGAGGTTGCTCGTGCCACCACTGCAGGTGTGTTTCCGCAGGGTGACCCATACCATGTTGTGTGGTGTCAGCTTAGTGAGACTGCACTTGTCGATGGTAAAGATGAGGCTGAGAACAGCAATGGTCCTGCTAGTAGCGCAATGTTTGCTATGATGAAGAGTTACTCCTGCCTGGAGAATGCATTGGAATCTCTTAATCGTGAGTTCGTCTACGTCACCTCATTTAAGCGAGAGATGAAGAAAGAATATGAAGAGGAAGTTGAAAGACTGACCAAATTGCTTGAGCCGATGACACTATCCAAGGATCAGGCCATCCAAAGAGAAAATGCTGCCATTCATGAGACCTTTGTGGCACAAAGTCAGTTTTGGGAACCGCTTGCCCTACTTGGTCGGGCGGCAACAAGCCTTTGGTATAGTTGAGCAATGAAAAATGAAGCTTGGAATGAGGAATACCGTCTGAGGGAGCAAGTGCTTGCATTAGAGGTCATCAATGGTGCTTTGCAAGGAGAACTGCTATGGGTCTACAACCAGCTTCACCCCAATTCTCTTGGTGTGGATGAGGAAGGACTTCAGATAGTGCCCAACATCGTTAGTGCGAATACAGGAAATGCAGAAAGTGTTGAGGACATGGACCATGACCATGAGGAGTAGGCCTGATGAGAAGTCTTTAGTAGGAATGTTATGTTTTCCGTTGAGCAGACCTGTTGTAATGAGCTGTACTCCTAAGCAGATGCTACAATGGTTTGAGGATTAGTGATTATGGATCTTAGCGTGTTTAAGTGATGTATACGTCCTATGCAGCCTGCAAGAACAAGTTTTATATGTCATGTATTTTGGGCATCAAAATTCAGTCGTTGATCAAATTTGTATTCTATCCTCGTCCATGAAAATTCACTTCTATTCCTCTCGGTCTATAATGATACGTTGACATTGGTTTCTTGTTGTCACATGTCTAGACCAATTGTTAAGTGAATATTGTTATTAATCCTCCCTTGGGTACGACGCGACAATAGTATGTGGCACATGCCATGTCGTTCAAAAACATTCCTTGCTATCCACAATTTTGAAATTCTTGGTAATCCTTTCCCCTTGTCTTGTGCACAAAGTTTTGTTGTGCAAGATATCGAGTATAATTCGATTTTCTGGTGAATTATTCCTTTGATCATAGTCATGGCAATATTGTCTCGATTAATAAGCTACAGTGCCGCGACAATAACCTAGACCATTTCGGTGGACGCACCTAGATGGATTACTAGGGGGTACGCAGGTATTGTAATTATTAATCGTAACCCATTATTTCGTCTAAGCCAAGACAACATCTTTGTCATAAAACCTCCCTTGAATGTTTGTTTATGCATATCCTTGTTAATGCAATCCATCCTCATTCAAATCGCGCCATGATATTATGACAGTAGGTTGCTACAAATCGATGTAGTTGACCTTTTCCTATTACCTTGTGTCCTTGTGACTATTTTTCGTATATCTCACTTTTGCCTTGCACGTAATGCTTATTCGTGCGAGAATACCTTTAATCATGTGGAATTGCATCCCAAACGTAAGATTTGTGATGGAGTCCCGATTAATGATCGATGGTGCCGCGACGAAACCGAGAGCACCCCGTGGCTGCACACATGGATGTGCTGCTCGGCACGCGCAGGTATCACGATTGTTGATCTCGACCTATTACAGAGATTACCTCGAGGTGTCATTTTGCATGAACCTACCTTGATTTCCTCTCGATACTCATCATCCAATCTCTTATGATATTTTCCCCGAAGAGCAAAATCAGGCAAATCAAAGAGAATGAGATCGTTTTCAGTAAGACTCATCGGACCACAAGAGGTGGTAGACAAAGGACTATACCGGTGTTTGTCGATCGAGAGAATGGTTTCCTATTCCATGGTACTCCTCGTAGAGACTTAGAATTCCTATACATCTATTAGGTATTTTAAGGCCTTATGGAGTATTCATGCTTTATGGGAGTCAATGAAGGAAATTCTTCGGACAAAAACTTCTTATAAATGGATTATGACAAAGCAATTTTGGTTTTGCATCCGGTCCGGTACTCAAGCGTCATGATGTCGGATTCAACTATGCATTGGGTACGCATCGTACAAGTGCTTGGGTATAATCTTGGATTTACCAACATATAGTTCTCGCCTTGAGTATCAAACAAAAGTCGTACGAATAAGTGAATTTGGATCGAGTAGGGACAACACTCGAAAGAAAGGTTGTCACGCTTATCATTTGGAAGAAATGTTGGTTGGATAACAAAACTCAACAATTCCCTGCTTCGAGAGCATGACTTATAGAAAGGAATTGGTAATCATGAGTCCTCGCCAAAGAATCTGCTCATGTTACCGTTTTGGTGCTATAAGAGAGGCAATTGGTTGGTTTCTATGGAGTCGAGAAATCATTGACCTAGGAATTTTGATTTCTACACGAGATGATTTGGATGTCTTTGACCTAAGAACTTTGACTTCTACATGCAAAAGAGTGGACTTCGTCGGTCTAGGCTTGGTTCATATTAGCATCTATTAGTCTCGTGCTCTTATGAAGGATTATGTCAGTGTCTAGCTCACCTCAAGGAATCCAACGGATGATACCCAAATTCAGCTTGTCTTTGTTCACACGAGTCCTTGGTGATATTGTAGAAAGTATTGCGAGATGCTATTCTTATTGACAAAAACTTGATTTGGATTTAGCTTGAAGATGAGCAAACCTCGGCTTGACTGCTTCGTAGTGGTAAACTCTTTGAGGGTTGAAAGCACCATTTGATGTATTTGATGATGTGAGTAGCGATTCTCTCACATTAAACCCTTTGATGCCTCCAATAGGGTAATTGTTGGTTACGCCACGCGATAACCCGCCCTACGGTGTAGTAATCTTGGGGTTTAATGAGAGAGTACATCGTACTATTCCTGTCATCTTCATACTTCAGATTAAGAAAAAGGATTTGACATCAGATAAGAAGAATGTCCTCTAATGGTCTTGGAAGTGGAAACATGAATATGTGGACAACCGGAATGGTCACAACAAGTCAACCGTAAGAGAACCGTTGCAATCCTAGGGACCCACTTGTGCACCGTGCTCGCGTGATCGTGGTGCGGCACTCACGGCTCTGCGCAGGAACCCTCCTTTATCCCGTCGCCTTGTCGGCTCTCGCGCCTCGTCCTCGTTCTCATGCCGGACCCCCTCTCCTTTCGCGGCTTCAAAGGCGCGCCGCCCGCCTCCTAGCCGAGCGAATCTATTCTCTCCTCTATCTTCTTCTCGCCGTGCGTGAGTGACTCATCGTCCATCTTCTTCCTCCCGCCTCCACTCGGTGCCTTGCATCCTTCGTTTTCCCACTCCGTCGTGGGTGCCCTCCCCGTGCATCGCTTCTTCTTTCCATCCCCATATCCGAAACCTTGCTCGAGAGAAGAAACTTGAGAAAGCCATCGCTTTGGAAAGAGGGAGCAATCGGGAGCAGAGTGGTAAGATTCGGTGTTTGTCCGTGGATCCGTAGTCGCCGTAAGAGAGAAGAAAGATATGTATTTCATGGAGGAACTCCCGATCTGCTTTTGGATTGATTTTGCTGGTTGGGTTCACGATGGTTGAGTTCACCTGGAGGTTTTCTGGTTCTTGTGGACATTCTTGACGTTTTGGAGCGTCGTGTTCATCCTATGTCTCCATTGTCCATGTATCGGTCGCTATCCGGATTAGGCTAATGATTCTCGTGTATTTCTCATAGCCCTGTTCTCTCAAATCTTGAGAGGGTTTGTATCAGAGTCGTGTAATCCTCGATGTAAATCCAGATCTCGTGAAATAAAGATCTTCTTTCTCTTCTTTTTCCCTCTTCTTGCTTTAAATCTCGGGCGAGATTTCTTTAAGGGGTAGGCCGTAACATCTCCGGTTTTAGGCATAATCAATCTTGCATTACCTGGCATGATCATCTCATCGCATCCCATTTGCATGATGAACTTTAGGCCATGATAATTGGTGCATGCTTGTTTGTATTTTAATTAGGATAACTGAGTGCTAGATTATAGTTTGATGAGTAACTGATGCTTGGATTGATTGGAGATGTGTTTAACATATTGCTAGGAACAATTTGTGTGTTGGTCATATAGCCCAAAAATGACTCGGTTGAGAGTCGACCAAAAATGCCTCTAGGTTTCGATTCCAAAGTTTTCAAAAGTGGTAGTTACGTTGCTCATCTCAAGTTGGACCCTTAATATGATTTGAAGAGAAAAATATAAGGAGCAAAAAGTATTTTGGCACCAAGTCATGAAAATGGGGCCGAGGCTTTCAAAAAGGACAAAACAGCAGGGAAAAATATTGGAAATTAATGTTTTTATAATTATAATTTGACCCTAATCCACATTTTCAAAACTAGGCCGAATTAGCAAAAACTTCCAACATGAAAAGTATTCTACTCATCAAATGGAGAAACTTTCATGTTTTGAGTTTTTCCAAATTCGCAATATTTTTGGAGTTACGGGAGGTCAAACTTTGCAAGTCGAGACAAAAAGGGTGGGACCCACTTGTCATACCCCTCCTTGCTTCCCCTCGCTGCTTCCCGCACAGGAGCGCCGCAGCGCGCTGCGCGCCGCGCTGTCGGCCTGCCCTGCTGCCCTCGCTGGCCGTACCGCCGATGCCGCGTGCCGCTCCGCGACGCGCGCTACGTGACGCCGCCGACAAGCACGCCTCGCTTTGCCGCTCGGCTGCGCCATGCTGCCATCGCCGCGTTCACCGTCGTCGCTGCTGCACGTCGCACGCCGAACGCCGCCAAAGGGAGCAGCCAAGAGCGCCGCGACAACGCATCGGCACGCGCACGCAAGCGCCAACGCCTCGCTGCCGTCGCGCTTCGCTTCCCCGCTGCGCTGCGGCTGCCCGGCCCGAGACGATGGCGTCGCGCGCCATTGCCGCCGTTCGGTCCTCCGCTCACCCGTGACGCCCGGTTCAAATTGGCCAAGCCAAGTGGCTTTAAAACCCGCGCCTCACTCTCTAATCCACTCGCCTCACTCCAATTTCCTCTCTCCCTCGCTCTCCTCCCGCCGCGCGAACGCCGCGTCGCCATTGCCGTGCGGCCGCAGCGCCGCCGTGCCCGTCGCGTCTCCTCGGTGCCTTGGCCTACATCCTCCTCCTCTCCACCCTTGAGCTACGCCCTCGCATAGACCGCAGGCCACGGACGGGCAAAGATGAGGCCGCATCGGCGGTTTGCCACCGCCGCCATGACCGCCGCGCCGCGAAGCTCCAACGCGCCGCGCGCCAACCTCGCTGCTGCGGCACTCGTCCTACTTGCTCGCCACGCAGCGCCGCTCCCTTGCCGCGTCCGCTTGCGCCACCGCCGCAGCTCACCTCGTAGCGTGCCGCCGTGGCGGCGGTCTCCCCCCACGGAGCGCCGCCATCGGCGGGCCACGGCTCGAGTGACCGCGCCACCACGGGCCGCCTTGGGCCACGCCGAGGCCTTCCTAGGATGCGCGGGGTCCTCGGTGCCCCGCCGCCATCTCATCTTCACCGCCGAGCCGCCGGCCGGCCGGAACAGCCGAGCCCGGTGCGCTCCCCGCTCCTCCTCGCGAGAGGGCTTGGCCCGGAATTAGATGAAGGCGAGGGGCTAATCCGCAAAGACACCGAGCACGAGAAGTACAGATCGGCCCTTATGCGATTTCAGCAAAACCCGGGGCCTTTCGCAAATGCTCTGTCCTATTCGGATTATGGAAAAAGATTTTCAGATTTAGGTTCAATTCTTGCAAAAATTATATCTAGGGCTAGAAATGTCTCGATTGCAGTGATTCAAGTTGCGTTATTTTTCTTGTGATGTGAACTATATAAGAAAAATATGCCATGCCATGTTGGAAATACTTTTATGTTGAGCCTAGAATTAATTATTGAAATGCCTATGATCGTAGAAAATGCATAGTAATTCATAGGTTGCTCTGAAAAATGTGATTCTTGTTGTGTTAGTTTTGTATTGCCATGCCCTGTCCATGATAAATATTTCATGCATACTTTCTGTGGGAAAAATTAGAGTTGTAGTTCAAGTGCCATTTGTTTCCTACGTCAAAGAAAATTCATAAATCAATAATATAGGTTGAATCTGAGGTTCATAATTTTTGTGGGCCATTTATATGCCCTAATGTAGCTCTGTGTATGCTTTGTTTTATTGTTTGATCAAGTTGGTAGTACAAAGTATTTATAGGTCCTTGGTTTGTTGCTGTCATGTTATTTTTTTGTAGGATAGTAGGGTCATCCAAATGGGATGAAACTTGGATGATGGACTGGCATTGCCAAGTGTTATCTACTGTAATTTTTGTAGGATTTTAGGAGTAGCCAATCATGGTGCTCCTGTTCAACCCTTGGATGTTCAATTAGGAGTTAAGTCCTTTGATGCTAGGCTAATCTAATTACAAGTTGGGTTTCTGATTAACTTGTCTAAAGATGAAAGTTAGTGTGTTAGCTTGACCATCTACTGTTAAAGTTTCATGGTCATTGCATGAATGGTTAAGGAGTTATGAGTGTGACAAAATGGTCACCAAGGCTGTTTTAGTGGCTGTTTTGCCGAATCAGTCCCCGATGTTCTGCGTTTAAGGTGTAGTTAACCTGGGAATCAGTTTGTGATATCTTCATATGTTTGATGGATAATTTCATAAGCTTTCCAGAATGTCTTCATTCATATCCATAAGGTCTATGGTTATTTATTTACGATTTATTTACTGATCTGTTAGTTATATGGTTAGGACTAGTATTGAGGCTTGAACAAGTGATGTTGTGTGCTAGGCTTATTGTCGTGTTCAAGGTGATTAGGGTATGATGGGTGGTTAAGTAGTATACTAGGATTACATTGTTGTAGTAGAAAGCGTACTAGATGACATGTGCTTTTGGGTACACGTTCTTGGATGATGTTGACTACCTTGTAGAAAGAGTCACAAAGCATGCATCCGCATTATCATACACTATGTATTCTTAGTATTCATGCATGCACCCGCATCATACAAAAAGATCGCTAGGAGAACGTAACGTGACGTGGGTCAAGGATCCAAAGGAGGAGTCACCAAGGGGAACCACGACACGGGAGGTGACCGAGAACCAGGAACTGAGATGTGGAGTGATCAAGTCTTTGGGAGCTTCAACATTGATCGTATTAGGAAGGCAAGCCCCGGAGCATTTCTCCTACGGTTTGCAAAATGATTTACTTTGCGTCCTTTATTGTTTATGATGCATTAAGTTTATAGGCTTTACTTGGAACCGTTCTTTTGCATTATGAGTACCTTGATCCACCTGAATACCTTTACCCTTTTTAAGTTCGGGATCGTTCATTTGCTTAGCACTTTGCTTAATTAGATCGGTAGAAGACGGGTGATTGACCCTCATCCGCGAGGTAGGTGGTTACTACCCTATGGTTGATACTCCGGAGGTTGGTTTAGAGAACATAACCATGTGGCCTTGTTAAATCACGACTAGTCGGAGTTTGTGGTGTGTTAGACCACGGAAACTCCCGGCGATGTCACTTAATGGGACTATGGCTTTGTACGTCCTCGGATCATGTTGAACAATGCCTCACGAGATAGCCGGAAGGATGCGATCATCCGACCGCGAAGCCTTGAGGATGTTTGGGCCGGTATTTCAACGGAGTTGAGTGTGTTGCCCACAGCGCGCGGTATTAAAGCCGTGGCCGGTCGCGCCGGAGAGACCTGGTAGCCGGGCATGCCCCGGTTGCAACCGTATTCGTTGAAATCCGTGTTTCCACCCGAATAGACCAAGGTGATCTAATCGACTCCGACGGAGACGTGTGGTTTGTGTGAGGAATACCCGCCACCGGTTTGCAATCGATTATAATCGCCATCGTTCTGGACAAGGTGAACACTTGACCGAGCAACGGCACTGTCGCAAATCATTGTGAAAAATAGGATGGTTATGGTTCTATGTTGTTGATGCTTTGGTATGCTCAACCCGAAGGATAGGATAGCATTGTTTGCTCATACCACGGAGTTGGAGTAGTTCGGTTGCTAATCTAGTGATGTCGGGATCCAACCTAAAAGATGATAAGCTAGAGAGTCTTTTATCACTAAATGATTATTTAATAAGCTCATCTTTTATCGCAAGTTTAAATGAGTCGCCTATCCCACTTATAAAGCTTTGCATACTCCTTGGTGTCACTTTATTTTTGGTTTATGACGGGTAAGTCTAGCGAGTACCTTCTTGTACTCGGGGTTTTATTCCCACTTGTTGCGATCATAAGACCTTTGCTTTGTGGCAACAAGATGGACCTCGTATCCCACTACGGGAGGATTAGACCTTGGGCAAGGTCAACTCTTATATCTCAGACCTCTATGCTTTTGCTGGATTTGATGATGGACCAGGCACTATTTTTAACTAAGTGTGCGTTTGTAAAACAACACTTTATCTTGCTTCCGCAGTTTTGTTTCCAACTTGATATTGTAATAACTATTTTCGCAACTCCGATGTAATCAACTACTTGCGAACTTATGTATTACTATGGACGGTATTATGTTGAACTTAATTCGGTCCGGGTTTGTATTGTGGAAAGTTTGAAATCCTTCGTGGTTTCACGGACTACTAGGGTTGATATAAGCGTCATGTGCTAATTGAGTTGCTTAAGCGACATCATTAGTACATTATGTTTATATTAATTGGTCGGTTCCGTTACAAAGACCTTCGAGTCTCAAGTCCCGAGTGAACCTTTTCAATACAAAGGTTTTATTATCAGCCTCCGTTTGT
Organism: Themeda triandra; assembly: GCA_018135685.1. Lineage (NCBI taxonomy): Eukaryota > Viridiplantae > Streptophyta > Magnoliopsida > Poales > Poaceae > Themeda > Themeda triandra. The sequence goes on along the minus strand of JAENPR010000666.1, from coordinate 52,560 downwards.
TTTCACAACGAATGCACACATGCTACTTTGGCTCTTGTGTTGTAGCAAAGGCTCCGCCGACTCCGAGCATATGTCCGGTGAGACCTCCGATTGAAGGATACACAGAGATGAAGAAGTCTCGCACGAGGCGAAGTCAAAGAACGCAACTTCAATAAAATTTGAAGGTGGTGACCTCCGATGGTGACCTCCGATGTTGGCACCGAGATAGATGATGGCCAAGACTCGCCTCCGCCGGACTAAACCCCCGAGGGGAACGAGGGGATCGAAATTGAAGCGAAGGACCAAAGCGGAAAACTCCGACCACCTTGGAGGTCGTTGTCTCCGCAGCCGGGATCGACACCTTCACCATTGTCCAGCATTCACTCAGGCCCGACATGAGCCTCAGCGTACAGAAGACCACTATCAACTTCCCATTGTCAGCCTCCGCTAATTTACATATCAAACGTGCATGCTCTATTTCTGTTTTTTGCTGTACGTAGCTCATAGTGCTATAAAAGGCCTCCGCATGCTAACCACAAATACATTGCAAGTCTTTGTGTCCGTCACATATGCAGGTCACATAGTGCCTCGACCCATGCGTCTAGCCAAGAAGACCACTCACGAGATACCAACAACAAGACAGCCACCGCCCACAGAACGCACCACCGTTTTGGCGGAGGCGCAAGAATCTCCGATCTGCCGGAGGCCGAGGAAATCAACCCGAAGCTCCGCGCCTCGGCCAAAAGAGAGGGTCCGACTGTGCCGGCTCGGAGACATCCACGCGAAGCGAGATAAGTCGTAACGGCCCATATCTTACAAATATTTTTAATTCAATGTGCACTAACATGTGTAGCACGGCTTCCTTGAGAACATATCACCGCACCGCGAGTTTTATTTGTAGCTGAATATTTTGAGCACCAAACTCTGAGGTCCTATCTTAGCCTTCACGCAGTCACCTCCTCTGACTATAAGGATTTACCGCTAGCCATACCACGAAATTGTCTTGGGTTATCTCCGGTCCGGCCAATATTATCGCCGCGCTAAAACCTCTACCCGAGGGGCCATACATGCTTGACCCAAGCCGGCCATATTAAAATATTTTTCTAATATTTCTGTTGAACCTCTGTTTCTTACTAACATGCAGGACACTACCACCGTGAGTATCTCCTATTCTCAAGAGATATACTAGCTAAGAACCCCACACTAAGTACCTACGATCATCGAGCAATAGCCTCCATCAATCAACAGACTTTATTAGTATAATGGACCTTGTTAGTCACACTACCTCAACCGGGAGTACCTCCGACTATCGGTTCACGATGTCTAGTTTCTATATTTAAATGCTTGCGATACACATCGGTCCAATTTTATTTGGTCTAACCTTTGCAGAAACTAACAATTTCTACCATCATTACTACAAGTCGCAAAAATACTCGTACAGGTTCTTGAATGAAGGCCTACGCTAGTCATCTCGAAGCCACAAACCTTTCATTTGAAGCAAAGGCTACCACAGCCTCCGAGCGCAACCTCCGACATCGACCCGGAGACCAAAACCCGCCTCCGTTGGATTCATCCCCCAAGGGGGGATACCGAGAATCGGAAATTGAAATAGCGAAGGCAAAGACACATACCTTCATGTTCATTGGCATGGCATTAATAAGTCGCTTCTTTTTCGCTCATTTTTATGCGGGACCGAGTACGGGCTTTGACCACCGGGTCGGAGGTCTTCACCAAACAGGGAGAATCCTCTGCTTCGAAAAAGTGGCGTCAAGGCCGCAACAAGAAAAGATCATCGGAAGACAAGAAACATTTTATCAAGTAAACCATGGTATCTCATGGCCGAGGCCAACGAAAATCCTGGAAAAAGTCCCGGGCTCGCTTGGGCACCCAGTCACGTAGCCGAGGCTTCGTGCTACTTCGTCGAGAAAATCTGGAAAAAGTCCCAAGCTTACTTGGGCACCAGTCGCATCGCTAAGGCTTTTGAGTCACCCTTGAAATGGAATTTTGCAAAAAATATTTGCACTACCATTTTTGTATTGACCGAGGAACTAGCAGCTTTTTGTATCTAGTGGTAAATGATTCCCTTCTTAAAATGTCGAAAGACTTACTAGCAAGTCAATATTCGACGAAGTTATGATACCGAAGTCCCTAAAAGTGCGGGAGATCAACTCACCGCAACTTCACGTGACTTCTCGAGCTTTCGGCATGCGGCCTCGGCGATTGCACGGACTTTCTTGTCACAAAAATCTCCGAGCTCGGAGGTTTCACAATCAAATAAGGTAATCTCAATTTGCATCACCTCGGCTAGAACTCTTGACCAAAGAGAAAAATAGAGGATAGCATCCATAAAAACAATGATATCCCTTCTCTACCAATTTTTCAAAGCTTTCCACCACAAATAAAAGGTCTGCTACATATGAAGCAACCTTGTGACAAGTAACGCACATCAATATCTAGGCACAAACCCAAAAGATGTCCACCAAATAAAAAGTCTAGTACATCGGGATAACTAGAAAAATAACGTACGTACGCCACTCCATGGCAACATACGAAGGCAAGAGTGCATATGGCACAAAATAATATTAGTCGTTTCAAGGCTATGTTAGACTAGAAAAACCAATCTAGAGCCCTGAAGAGGAACCTCCGACAAGACCCTTCACTTCACCTTCTTCAGCCACGGCATCATATTCTGGAGCCTTCGCCGTCCCCAAAGACGAACCCGCGGCAAAAGCCACCGCGTCACCGCACCCGGCGACAGGAACGCTAAGCGTTTGAGCGTCCACCGCCGTTGAAGAAGGATCACTAGCAAGAGTGACCACTGAGACCCCCGAGCGGCGTGCAAACCGAGTGTCGAAGCCTTTGCTTTGCACCTGCGCACACCCTCGCCGACTCACAAGCGGAAGCCGCTAGGTTGTCTAGCATCCGAGCCAGCCATCGTTTTTAATACGACATGTCGATCGTTAGAGGTGAAGCAACATAAAACAAAGTTTCATATAAAGAAAGGAAATAAAATCAGAAAAAGACTGCGCGCGCGCGGGCCTCCGCAAGCCGACGAGCACGGCCAAACCATGTGAGCGAAAAAAAATCGCGCACAAAACGATAACCCGCACGTTTTACAACCCTGGATGGCTCCCAAGCTCAAGAGGAGACCAAAAGAGAAGCCCTCCTTCAACAGCTCATTCGAATGCGGGCATCCCGTCTTTTCCATTGTGCACAACAAGTTTGTAACTCCGGCAAGCGCCGCAAATTCGAGGCCCGTAGAACAAACTCCATAAGAGTAAAAGAGCTCCCGAGAAAACCATCTAGCGATATCAAGAATCCCCGGCTCTTCGGAAGCTCTCGAGTGACTCCACCAAACTCCTTCACCACTCCGGCATACCGACGCACAAGAACCAACCCTATGTCCTTTGCATCGGCGGAAACCTTCTCCAAATCTTTAACCGTATCCTTCACAAGCGACAAGTTAGTAGGCACCCCTTTTCCACCTCCCCACGAAGGCCCTCTATGGTATCTTTGCGTTGCTCAAGACGCTTTTCAGCCAACTCTTTGGAGTCTTCCGAAGACTTCGAAGTCTCTCTAGCGCCGCAATCCTCGATCGCAGAAGCCTTGGCACTTTCGAGCCCAATGGTTTTGGCCACCGCGGATCACGCTCGAGGCTAGAACATCACTCCGTCACGGAGGAGGCCAAATTCCTTTGAAAGGTTATTTTTCTCATTCTCAAGGCAAGAAACCCGATCCTGGAGCTCGGCAATTGTACGTGCACCGGTAGGCAAGACCTCACCAATCTTTCGCCTAATTTCGCCATCATTCGGTAATTCTGCAAATAAAAGACTCCTTAGTACAAGCTAAAAAGCTTCAAAGACAAATGGAATAATAATATAAAGATAATTATACCGGACACGAAAGGAGTGTTGAAGTGTAAAAACCACAATGCCGACTCCACATCAGCATGCATCGGTTCTTCGGAACACCCGCCGCAAAAGGGGCACAACCAAAGTGAAAACGCACGCATACTCGGGAATGCACCAAAGCTTCTAAGACCCAACCTCCGACAACTATAGCAGCCTCCGATCGCTAGACGATAAAGGGAAGTAGATGAAAACACCTAAAATAAAAGGAGCGAAGGTTCCAACAACACATGTATCGGAAGCAGAACGTCTTACCTCCGGACAACAGATCACAAGAGGTCGAAGGCCTGGTAACAGGGGCATCTCCGCCAAGAGCAGAAACAATCTCCGGAATGAGAGTTTCATTGGGCACTGCCACACCCTCAGGTTCCAGGTCGTTCCCTTAAAATTAATGAGACAGAACCAAAAGTGAAAAACAAAAACTCAGTAAGCAAAGACAAGCTCTTATAACTCAAAAATCAGATGCTTACCAATGGGCACCTGATGGGTGGACTCAAGAAGATCACCCTCGGAATAGACGAAGGCCCCAATATAAAAGTACCCGCAAGAGAGGCCGCCGGCTTGCCAACATTCGCCGCACCCGCGGCGCCGCAGCCATCGCTCCAAATTCCAGCTCGCATCTAGAAGCTTGCACACCACCCTCGAGAAATAAAAACAATCAAACCACCAGGCAAAAACAAATAGATGATCAAAGTGCGCTCCACCTAGTGACGAAGATCCCACCATCGACTCACCTCCACAGATACCACTCGACCACAAAAGTCGGCACTCGAGCAACATCTTCGGCCCTAGACTCAAATTTCCTCCATCAAAGAAATTCAAATCCAAGTCCTCATCAAAAAGTGACGGAAGGTTTGATACAACATCCTCGGATCCATAGTAGTGGTTGGAGCCAAAGCAGAAGGGACCAAAACAGAGGCCGCAACACAACTTCCCAAATCTTCATCAACCGCGGTGGCATTCACATCGATAGATAACTGTGTCTTCTTACGATCCAGATTGGGCTTAGCAACCTTCACCCTCTTCAAAAGCCTAGCCTTTGAAGTTTCAGCCTGTGCACCCAAGTCAGCCTGAACTTTTACAGAAGGAAGCCAGCGCTCATAGGCGACTCCAACCTCCTCAAAGATCCGATTCAATCGGGGTATCCTCCCCTCAACAGAGACCCTCGAGGCATGTTCATTATGAGACAAGCGACCCAAAATCTTTCTAGCCTTCGCCTCCACCACTGCAACAATGTCCGCGTCACTAGCTTCTTTCTTGGTCAGTCCAAACAAAGGGAAAAGGCACAAGAGCATCCGTACCATAAAATGGGAGATGCACTTCCTTAAACTTGATATCCTGCCAACTCAAAGGCCAAGACTTCCTACCAAGAGGCCAAATATCAGCCGCCAGAAACTCTTCAACAAGATCCCGTCCACTGCTATAACGGCAAGCAAGATCAAAAGCCTTCTCACAAGTCCGCCGGCTATCGGTATCTCGAGGTTCCACAGTCCTCGCCACCTCTAGCAGACCAATCTTTGACGCAAGCGGATAGTTCACAACATCTTTTTCATCCTTTGATTCAGGCATCGATGGCACCTTAGCATAAAACCAGTGACTAGCCCATAGAGGCTCCCATCGGCACTTCTGAGCAAAAGAAATCTGCAAGCAGCCTTGATCAACCACATACCTCTTCGGAATAAACATGCAGCACCCGAACTGAGCACGCTTCCGCTCACCATTCACAATGATAGTCCTAGGCTGATAGTGCAACTCATAGCGATCGCAAAAGCAGTCAACGTCCGGCCTCGCCCCAAATGAGTAGCAGGCCCAAACAAACTTTGAGAGAGAGCAGATGCCATTTGGAGTCAAGTGATGAAGCTGAGCATCAAAAGTATCCATCACCTTTCGGAGAAACTTCACAGATGGGAATCGGAGGCCAGCCTCAAAGAAGTCACGAAACACAACGGCCTCATCCGGATAAGGAAGAGGAACGGTCTCACTCCCAGGGCAACGGACATCATCCAAACTGAACCAACCTTTCTCAGAATACCTTTTCAAATCCGAAGGAGTCGTGACAGAGACCCCAAACTCAAAGGTAGTTGGCAGAGCCCCCTTTGCATCAGCACGACAGCCATCACCAACAGAGCCACCACTTTCTGCATCATCGTCATAGTCGCCTTCAGCCCCGGCCATACTTTCATCCTCCGAGATGAGCAAATCTTGAGCCTCTGAGTCCAGAAAATCCCGAGCCTCCGCACTAGCCATCAGGACCAAAGACGGACAGCAACCACAAAAGACAGACACCTGTCAACCTGCACAATCAAAGCATGAAAATTTAGACAACAGGTATCAAATACAAGTTGAAGATAAAAAGGGTGTCCTTAATAAATAAGCATAAGGGGCGTAACCATTCAAAAACAAAAAACCGCATTAGGAATTGGCGTAGCCTCACAATGACAAAGATCAATAGCCTAATAAAGTGAGACATACCACGGCATGACGCCAAAGGATTTTCGCATGCCATCTAAAATCCCGAATAAGACAAACGACCTAAATCCCGAGAAAAAATGGGACGCCTTTTCGGTGTGCGAAGCGTAGCGCAAGGAGAGCCAATGGCTTTACATGTGCAGCTACGCACTTCACTACAAAGATATAAAAAAATCTATGAGCACGATTATTGGAAAATAGCAGCGACATTTGTATCTTCCTTAAATTATAAGGTAACCAAATCATAGGCCTGCAGCTGCTAAGACACTACATCTCGCAAAGCGCAGACTAGGACCTAAATATACTAGTAAATCACAAGGGGATACACAGCATGATGAGCGCCACATGGAAATAAGGCAACCAAAAATCACAGGCCATCACAAGGAATCGGCCTAGCGGACGGACTTCAAATACGAGATAATTTCAGATTCGGACTACTCACCCAAAGAATTGGCGTGTGGGAAAATCGAAATCCAAATCCACGGTGGCACCGGCGGGAGCGAAGATGCAATCCGCAATCCCCAGAGCCGAGCGTCGCGCAAGAACGCGTCGCGAACCAAGCCGGCCACCGGCCGCGACGGAGGCGCGAGGTCCCCCGGGGCGTCGCGCAAGGACGCGCCGCGACCCGAGCGAGCCACCGCGAAGGCGCGCGCGCGAGATCCCCGGACGGGCCTCACGCAAAGACGCGCCGCGGACCGACCGGCCACCAGCGCAACGGGGCGCGCGGGATCCCCAGTCGAGCGTCGTGCGAGGGCGCACCGCGGACCGGACCGGTCAGCAACGCGAGCGCGGGGAACCACCGGAACGCCACCAGCGCGAGCGCGAGGAAGCAGCGGTGCCTGAGAAAAAGAGACGAAGACGCGAAACGAACGCTAGAAACTTTCTGGCGGAGGTATTTTTGGTAAACGCAGGCTAGTTCTGGGAAGGCCAAAGAAACAAGCAGAAATCAGAGGCTCCGTTTTGGCCACAAGGAAGTTGGACGCGGAGGCCTAGCCTCTGAGAAAAAGAAAAACGTAGCCTCTGCTTCACAAGAGATAGGTCCAACGCAGTGCGTGCCAGGGGGGGGGGTCGTGCAGCCTCCGCGGCCTGGCCGCTGTTTGATGGCCGTGCCCGCCTCCGCTGGACCTAACCCTCAAGGGGGAATGTTGGGACAAGTGCGGCGGAGGCCTACACGCCCGTTTATCTCACTTTTGGTCCGACCACCGATGAGTGTTTCCGGACCTTGTCACATTTTCGCGTGGCAATAGCGGAGGTTCCGAGATTTAGATCGGAGGCCTCCGGGCGGGCAGCAACGACCTTCGCCGAACATCACGGCACCACAGCGTTGGCCGACGGAGGTCACCTGGTCGACGTCGGAGGTCTCTCTCCGACGGCGGCCCATGACACATACAAGTCTTGGTGGAGGCCCTTGGAGGAAAGCGGAGGTCACGACCAGAGCGGCGGAGGTCAAGTCCCATTGGGATCGAGGACGAAGCACGAGAAGCTCGGTGGCCCAAGTGACGTCCGTGGACCGAAAGGCGGGCATGATGGGCCTGCAGCCCATGAACCGGTCAACGACAAGAAGAATGCATAAATACCCCGGTCGGGCCCACTTGTAATAGGGACAGAAACTAGGGTTTAGGTTTTCCCTCGGGGGTAAAGTGGTCATTTTGGGTGAAGGGGTGAGTGGCTGCCTATAAAAGGAGCCCCCTGCCCTTGTTGTAAGGGGGTTGTTGTTGTTGTTGTGTTGTCCCATGGTAGCTGTGATCTTACCTACCGGGGACCCACGTTGCAACCCTTATTTATTATGATAACAGTTGGACCATTGTCAAGCTATATCTAAATCTGCTGGAACCATGTTCCAACAAGTGGCTCTATGCAAATAAAGAAGATATCAATACATGGGCGAAGTGTTCCAAGGCCTTTCTAGCAAAATTCTTCCCAATAGGCAAAACCAATGCCTTAAGAGGAAAGATTACCAACTTCCAACAGCAGAAGACGGAGACCATGTCAGAAGCATGGGAGCATTTGCAAGGATACATCCAAGATTGTCCCCATCATGGAATGGAAGAATGGTTACTCATACAAGGTTTCTATTATGGATTAACTCTGAAGACACGTGAGCACCTAGATGCAACTGCGGAAGCATCATTTTTGTCACTCACTCTTGGGAGAGCTAAGAGACTTATGGAGAAGATAGCAGATAATCAAAGCTCGGTCCCAAGACAACATTAAAGATTGCCACCGAGTGAAGAAGCAATTGAAGAAGTAAATGCATTATCAACCAAGAAGGATACCTTACTCCACCGGCTTGACCCGTAGGGCCAAGTACAAGGAAGATCAGAGGGCAATTGAAGCAACATACAAACAAAATTCAAGTCCCGTCATGAGGAAGTTTCCACATCAACCTAATTGGGTGTAACCACCGATCAACCAAGGTACACAGTCAGGTAATTTTGCAAAGCAACCTACTTTAAGAGAGTTGGTTTTACAACAATCAAAGATCAATTCGTCTATGGAGGATAGGCTTGCTGCTAATGACAAAACCTTGGAAAATTTAAGTACTAAAATGGATAGTTTCTCCTCTGCCATTAATGATCAACTAGAGTTCAATAAAAAGATAGAAGTAAAGATAGCATAGCTGGCCATTGCATTGCCTGTTGCCACTAACCCTGAGCAGGTGAGATCTATTACTACAAGAAGAGGGAGTTCCACCGTAGATCCTCCCTATCCAAAAGGAGCAAGAAGGCCGTCCGTGCTACCACCAAGGCGGAAGAAGAGAACTTCCAACCCGAGATAGAAGTATTACCACAAGAATCAAGACGAGAGCCGCACAAGATCGGGAAATGAGACAAAATTTCCGAGATACAAACTACTTACGTTCCTCGGAGGAAGAGAGGACCACAAACGGATGAGCAAGTTCGGCAAGTTCGTGGAGGTAATTCAAAAGTTATAGGTCAACATACCTCTACTAGATGCCATACAGGTCCCCACTTATGCCAAGTACATAAGAGATATTCTTAACAAGAAGAGACCACTGCCATCCAATGAAGTGATCAAGCTAACCGAAAAATGTAGTGCGGCCATCCTCAATCAACTACCGAAAAGAAGAAAGATCCGGGATGTCCCACTATCGATCGCACAATTGGAGATCAACATTTCAATAATGCACTCGTGATCTTGGAGCAAGTGTCGTGTAATGCCTGCAGCAGTCTACTACAAGCTCAACCACACTGCGCACTTGAGCCAACATCAATGTGTTTACAACTAGCCGACCAATCGGTTCGCTATCCATTGGGCATTGCTTTGAAAACATTCCATCAAGATAAGAGAGTTCTTCATGCCGCAGACTTTGTAGTACCGGATATGCATCCGAGACTCAAAGGTGTCACTCATCCTTGGAAGACCCTTCTTGAGCACCGCCAATGCACACATCGATGTTGGGAAGGGAGAAATCAAGTTCACTATAAATGGGCAAGAAGAGCAATTCGCATTCAAGTCAAAACAAGAGCTCAACAAATCCGCAAAGATGGTAGAAGAAGATCGACAAGACAACCACCGTGAGAGAGGATGCATCTCTCGGGAACATCGAGGAATAAAAATTCTCGGGAAGGTCCAATTCAGAGGACTTTAAAAATCCGAATCCTCACCGGAAGGTAACTCGGTATTTATCCGTATTTAAATTTCATCTCTTATAATTTTCTTAGACATATTTATTATTAGCATTGCAAAAATTCTACGCCCCATATAAATAATTTTACGGTGTGTAACAACCCGTCAAAAATATTTTTATCGTGGTGGCACAAAAATTTATCATTTCATACATTTAAATTAGTTTACCTTCATTTAAATTTCTGTAATGTTTATATATTTTTATCATGGCATTTAGTGCATGGTGGGTCCCTCGCCATGGGTCCCACATGTCATAGACTACACCTCACATACATCCCATCACATAATTTCATCCACTTCCACTCACCTCCACCATCCTCTCTTTTCCACCTCCAATTCCACCCAACCGACAAAAATTTCTGGATGGACAAAAGATCACGCAATGGCATGTGAAGGGGCAGCCAGGATGGCCACCCTGGGTGGGCGGCCGCCCCCACCATTGAGGCGCCCGCCTCCTCACCTCCTCCTCTATAAAAGGGCCTCCTCCCATGGCTTCCTTGCACCACCCACACTCCAGAATTTTAGCCAAACCACCTGCTCTCGACTTCAAGTTTCCTGGAGAGAGCTAGAGAGAAAGGGAGAATAGTAGGGAGAGAAAGAAGTGAGTAGAAAAATTAGAGAGTGAGCAAGAGTTTAGTAGCAAGTGAAGGAAGGGGATAGTGCTGAGTAGATCATCATAAAATTAGTGGAGATGCTGTCCAAATAGGATAAAGCCAATTTAAAATTGAGGGGAGGTTCTGTCAAAATCAAGACCTGAAGTTTAGAAACTTTGTCATGAAGAACGACTAACCCCCGGACCACCGACTGACAGCCTAACCACTAACCTTGTGCTAATCTTTCTCTCCACTAGTGTTTGTTTTTGTTTCTTTTGAGCAAATTACAGGATGAAGGGTGTCATCAAGGGGATCACTGGAACCATCAAGAACATCGTGACAAGAAGTGCATCCCGCCGAACTCGGTGGCCGGTTCCGACATGAGTGTCGACCCACCAAGAGTAGCACCCGGAGCACCCGCAGCACCACCGGATCTCGCAGAGTTCTCATGAGAACATCCGACCTCGTCCCCGAGGACCGCCCGGAGAAGGAGATATACAAGAAGCTCAAGAACAAGCACTTCACCCACACACCAGTCATCGATCCGACACTTCTGCTAGAGACAGGTATGGCTCATGAATTCGATACAATTTTTTCGCTAGTTGGTTGGACTTCATTTGCAAACCTCACTGAGAAAGGGATCGACTCTTGACCATAGAATTCCTCGGCACCCTCCGACTCACGTAAAATGGGGTTTATTTTAGAATGTTTGCTCTAGAATATTCTGTCTCATGGAGAAACCTTAGTGACCTCCTAGGTTTCCCTCAAGATGCCGTCATAGACTTAAATGCGGACTAGGTGATTTTGACACACATAGGTTTTGGAGTTGCATTGCTAGAGGACCTTATCACTTAGCGCACCGCACGGCAGACATAGAGCATCCCACGCTTAGATTTTTGCATCGCCGGATAGGAGCAACCTTTTTCCCCGAGATGATGAAAGTAAGATCGGGAATAGGGCGACTTGCGGTACGATGTATGCAGCCGTCAAGAAGAAGAAAGTGTCTCCCGTCCACCTCTTGGTAAACCACTCGGATGACTCGTCCCTCTTACAAAGTAGGGAGAGTAGGCGTTTGTTCACTCATCACTCGCATTGCCACAAGCTTGAAATTGTTAGAGGAAGCCACTTTTGAGTACATTGAGCTTCATAGAGAATTTTATGACTACTACACTTTTGTCCAAGGTCACTTGCTGAAAAAGGTGAAGGGTGTTTTGTATGCAAAGTATGGTAATGCCGCGATCCGGTTACCTAACCCGGAGCTGGCTTTGTATCATGTGCAAGAATATCATGTTGAGTTGCAGGCGGAACCCGGTGAACGAGAGAGCACCCCGAAGAGTTCGCTCGAGAGGTGACAGAAAATCGTGAACCCGTTTGGCGTGGTGCCGAAACCGCCCAAGAAGAACCAAGACATGCCGCTTTCAATGAGTGGGATGTACCTCGTCACCACTCACTAAACTCATGGGTGTACCCACCACAGAGCCAACCACATCAACCATTCTATGGTTTCTACCCACCATACACCACCCCAGGACCATCAGAACCAGGACCATCAGAATCAGGACCCTCACAGCCACCAAGATACTCTTGTGACCCTTTTGGTACAACCGATGAAGAAGAAGAACCCCACCATGACTTTGAGCCACGTCGCCACTCCGATGCCACCGGTTTCATTTTCACCCAGCAGCACTATGATGAACAAGTAGCATTCCAGCACAACACCACCGCCACTCTGAATCGCCATGATCAGAGGTGGAACGACCAGCACCAGTGGAACCAAAACACCTCCCAGACACTAGGCACCATTCAAGAGAACCAGGGAGAAGCCGCCTCCATGCTGCATAGCTTGGTGGACCTGATGCACATCCACTACCCACCACCGCCGCAAGACTAGCTTGGGGGAGGACCCCCATTATCAAGATAAGTAATTCTTTTCTTTTATTTCGGTTGTTTGTTTTTCAGTTTATTTATTGTATTTAAAAAAATTAGAAAACCTAGAAAAACCCAATAAAAATTTGCTTGTTGTTTCAAGAGTTTGTTTAGTTTGCTTTCTTTAAGTGTGTTTGTTTACATTTCGAGTTTGCCTTAAGATGAAAAAACCAAATAAAAAGAGTGTGTAAGTTTGCTTTCAATTCGTTTGCTATAAATAAAACCGTGTAGACTTGAGGACCGCATGATGGAAATGATGAATAGTTGCTCGCCTAATCCTTTGCAAGTACCTAGCTTTAAATTTGAGTTCTCCCAAGATTTGGATACACCGTTTGACAACCGGATTTACTCTACACCTTAAACCCGTGGGAGCTTATGCTTAAACTAAGTCTAGGTAGTTGACGGACATGATATGATGATAGTCCGAGTTCTTGTTCATTGTGTTCCAAAGTGCCACTAAATTCGGAGATTTATTTGTGAAAATTATAAATGTTTCATGATGAGTTCCTTATATGGCAGAGAGCTAAAATTCCTACCACATTAAAAATTTTATCATTAGAATAGGAAGCCTCCTCATTTGTTTAGGGCTCGTGCTTTGTCATGGGCGTGTTGTATCCTTATGAACTCATCATACAGCTAAATCTTGGTTTCACACACTCACATTCACCCCTGCTACTTCTACCCTGGAAGTACGCACCACATAAAGCCTATTGTCATTCATTGAAATTGTTCTACTCTTACACTGAGAGTGAACACACCAAAAATATCCCCTGTTCATTTTTGCTAGCCATTTATCTAAGATCAATGCTCCAAGTATCATTTGTTATTCCCAATGTGAAGTTGTCATATGAAGAAGTGTTCCATTCAAGAAGTATTTCATTCCTTTTTGGGCTGCAAGAATTATAAAAAAAAAAAGAGATTTATGAGCCCAGTCTTTGTCAAGTTTCCAAGTTCAAGTTCCAAGAAGTTCAAGTGTCGAAGCAGTTCCAAGTTTCTTCCAAATAAAGGAGCATTGATAGTTCTTTTTGTGCACCCCTTCTCCTCCCACAAATATTTCTCTCTATTACATCATCCACATATAAAACCACACATGCACAAAACCGATTGGTTGTATGTTGAGTTCCTTCGGATCCATGGTTCGATGAGGCCAATGCATTAGTTCTCCACACCTATAAGCTCCACATAAGCCTTTATTAGAGTAGGGTGAGAGAGAGAGAGAGTAAAGGCTCATCTATAATGCCTTGAACCACAAATACTACATATTCTGAGAGTAAGAGAGAAGGCATATCACCTTTCAATGCCTTAGAGAGGACCCAAAAATACCACATATTGAGAGACTTGAAAGGGTCATACTAAGGAACTCTGAGTTTTATTGAAAATCTTGTAAAAACTCTAGAACAGAGGTGGAACAACAGAGCATGAGACAATAGTGCTTGACTTAATTGTTCTGTCTTTCAACAACTCAAGACCCAAGTGCAGGTAAAAGCCCCATGGTTGAAAGAAACATGAGTAAGTTTGGAAGTTATGATAGTTCACTCTAGTCTGGGGAAGAATTCTTGTTTAGAGCATGTGTGTTTGTAAAGTGTGAAAGCATTGCAGCAACTCCTGATCCATCTTCTGTAGCTGTTTGCTCAGGGACGAGCAAAGGGTAAGCTTGGGGGAGTTTGTTGATGGTTGTTAACAATCAATTTTATATGTCAACTAAAGAGAGAAAGAGGGGCATAAACTGTTCACCACCATAGACTTAGGGTTTAAACTGACAGATTCCACAAGTTTTGGTGAATATGTGTTTTCGCAGGGGATTATCAAGAAAACATCCAAGAAGGCCCACATGTCAGGATTACATAGAGAGAAAGACCGAACGGGTAAAAAAGAACAATCTGGAAGACTCGAGAAGGCGATCCCTGGAAGCTGGACCCCACCTGGCATTGGCCAGGGGCGACCGACTCTAGGGGAGGGGCGGCCGCCTCTCCACCTCCACCAATGAGGTGGAGTCTCGCGGATCCTGCCTCCACCGACTTTGAGGAGCAATAATTATCGTCCATTTAGGTCGGTTTGATCCGATGGCTGTGGTTCCTTCAAGGGGGCTGTTGACGGCAATTATACCCTGTTTTTACCTCATGAAAAGCCGTCAACAATGGTTGAGTTCGGAGATAACACCATGCAAATGAGTAGTGACATAGGTACAATTGACTTGGTTACAGATGTACGTGTCATTATTTGGGTGCAGGTGCAAACAGGCACTTTTCAGTGTTCGGGAGCTACAAATGAAGGTAGAGCAACCAACCAAGATGGCCAATGACCAAACCAACTCCACATTCATCAATGTCATATCCTCTGGAGTTAGTGTGCAAAAGATGAGCACAAAGGTCAGGTCGGCCGACCTGACATTTATGGGTCCAATACCACCATTGTGCTTAGAATTGCATGGTGAAACTACCTGCAAAAGATGGCCCTTTGATCCCACCAAAGGCAGGTCGACCGACCATGGTTTGGGACCATCTCGGACACGCGTAACACCGAGACGTCGGGAAGTCGGTGGTGAGTCACCCTTGGGCCCCTCGCCCAAGCCCCGGTCGGCCGACCGGGCTTTGGTGGCTCCCACCGGTCCGACTTGCTCCACCGACCTACTGCTGCTTCTAGAAGGTGCCACGTGTCATCAGCTGGGTGAACCCCTGGTCGGCCGACCTGGGTTGTGGGCCCACTTGAGGTCGGTTCACTCCACCGACGTTCCCTGCACATCCTGGACGTTGATTCAAGGCGGTTTGAGGTCGGTTGGATCCGAAGGTGGAGAAGCCACTTCACGCGGATCGATGACGTGGCGGTGGAGTAGCCCCTACTCCATCTCCCACTATAAATACCCCCTCACTCCCTCTCATTCAAGACATCAAGGAGAAGCCTCTTGAGAGCCATATAAAGCTATGTAGTCCACTATAGTAGTAGTAGTATTAGTAGTAGTAGTGTGGGAGTTAGAGTGGGTCGAGCGAAGCTCGAGTCTTCGGAGTCGCTATCCGAGAATGCGTATGTCTTCCTCTTGTAAGACTTTCATACTTTTCCTTTACTTTTCTGAGTATTTACTTTTAGTACTTGCTTAGTATAGTATTACTCTAGTAGTAGTATTATAGTGTTCTAGCATGTTTAGTAGTAGTAGTTCACTAGATAAATTAGTCTTGTCTGGTTGTTTCCATTGCAATAAGGTCCTAACAGACTAGAGCTTAGGCTAGGTCGTATATTTAGCTTAAGTTGTAGGCGTTAGTGTGATCGTGGTGTTCAGACTAAACCTACCGGTGGATGTTCGCCTCACTGATTGGTTATACCATTCAAACTCCCAACGTGTATTAGCGGGGGTGGTTGTGATGAAACTCGGCCTTCCAGTTATATCTATTTACGTCGGGTAGGCCGATAGGTGCCCCTTAAAACCAAGGTATCGCCGGAATAGGAGCTAGTTCCCGAAGGGAATGTTACACTCCTATTTGTCGACATATCTCCAAAAACCAGGGGAATACAAGACTAGTAGCTTTAGTGTGTTACCACTACTAGATTAGATTAGTTCACGGAAGTAGAAGTAGAGTCATAGGAGTATTTAACTCACTCGTTGTCCTCCCACCTAGCTATCACTCTACCTTATAAACCCTTTAGCCCGCTCCTTGATCCACCCTTCCTATACACTCCGTTAATCCCTCTTCCACTAGTGATACTAGACTAGAGACACCCGGATCTCCCCCTAATAGTTCCTAGCTACTTGCTTTCCCTTGGGAGAAATATAAATCGACAACCCCGGAATACTCCTCGGTGAAATGCTACGGTACATTACGTGCGCTTGCGGAATATCCAATAGATATAGAATTACCCTCCTGGCATCTCGGCGTTGCCGCCATACTTCCGTGGTTGCGCTAAGAAATGCCAACAAGCATTTAAGCGCCGTTGCCGGGAAAGCGTCAGCCTAGGAGTTTTAATAGGATCGAATCTAGGGTCGGTGACCGCCTAGATAGCAATTAGTGTTAGGGTTTTACCTCTCACCCGTCTTGCTTCTCGAAGCAAGACGGTGCACAAACGGTTGTTGAGGTGAACTGGACATTGTCAAGTTCTACCTCCGGGGTTTCATTTGAACCTAAACCCGTTCAAGGAAGGAGGCTTTGCACTAGTTATCAAAGAAGCCCTGACCCAAAAGATCATCCCTAACTATCCTGCACCATTAGCTGACTATGTCGCTACGGGTTCGCAGCTTAGCTTGGGGGATGCAACTTTTGAGTCTGTGCTCATCATTATGGTGCAAGCCAACCCGTTTGTGGGAAACCACACGGGAACGCCAATGCCCATCTCCAATATCTCCTATAGGTATGTGGGACTTCTATCATTAGAATACCTCCACAGAAGCCATCTGACTTCGCCTTTTCCCATTCTTGCTTTTGGGAAAGGCGAAGCGGTAATTTTAAACCAACAGAGAAGAAATTGCCGTCAAGAGAAACCCTTCTCATCATTAGTGACGGAACGGCTCCATCACTCATAGTCCAATCATAGATTGTGAGTGATGACTTGATCCAAGGATGTCGTTCAATCCTATTGTGAATCTTTGTGCTTCATTTTCCAACTCCCATTTTCCACTCTAATAGGTCTTGGTTTGGTTGTGCTTTTCGAGAGTGCTTCCATAGGCTCTTTAAATTAAGCGTGGTGCTTAGGTTAATCTGCCTACCTTAATCAAATAAGACATGGAGTCAAGTTTGATTAATTGAACCAAAAATTACTAGTGTAGACCGTGGTTGTATACTTGGACTAACCCCTACAGGAAGGTCAAATCCAAAAGGGTAAGTCGTTGAGATAGATTCACAAATGCGGTGAACATTGAATGAAACCTTGATCAAGAAAAAGAATGGAGATCTCGAAGGTTTGGCAAAGTGCAACCATCCCCATCCATCTCCAGGATGGAATGGTGCACATTCAAGCTCAATCATCAATGGAGAGGTCCTGCTCTATGGACCTAAAACACGGAGCCCTCGCTGATAAGGTATGTCAGTAGTTATCTCATATTTACTTTTTTGCATTTCAATTCTGCATTTCCCTTTCAATTGCATGTTTACTTTTAGCACTGCATATATTTCGACAAAGTAATTTAGACATAGGGAATAAAACTTGAGAAGAGTGCGTAGAGAAAAGCTGAGCTGGTGGGGCCACCATGGCCAGGTCGACCGACCTGTCTTATGGGGTCCACCACCTCTCTCCTCACTCTGGCTAGAAGCAGGGATCCAAGGAGCAGCATAGGATGCTCTGGGGCTCCAAAGCCTAGGTCGACCGACCTGGACTTGGTGTCACCAGGCACCCTGCTGGCTCCCAATAATAACACCCATGGATCCTATGCCCACCACACTAGCCAGAATTCGAGGAGAGATGGCTCATTGCTCATGACTTTAGCTTAGGATGCCACTTCGAGCATCTTGAATGCTTTAGGAAGTAGGCCACCAGCCAAAGCCAGCATAGGGAGTAGCAATGCATACTTAAGTGTTCCCATGGTTCATGGGAATCACTTTGATGCTTGTCTCCACTTCTGCTGTCTCATTTTCTCTTTCACCAAACACTAGATATAGGAATCCAAGCAACCTCAGCAACTTTGGACCATGACCACCACCACCCTTGCCAGACAACCTGACTTAGACTAAAGTGGTTGGGGGACCCAAACCTTGGTCGACCGACCAGGTTTATGGTCCAATGCTAGTAACTTTTTGCAAACACTAGGATAGATTCCTTGTCAGAGGGAGAGCATGCTGTGTAGGGGCCAGGGCCAGGTTGGCCGACCTGCCCTTTGGGAGGCCCTGCCTTGCCCTTTCACCCCTATGACTAGCACCCCAAGTTGAGCTCAATCCCAAACCACAACCAGTAGAATCATCTCGAGCTCACTTGGCCTTCTCTTTTCTCTTTAGTGTTCCAAGCCTTCTCAAGCTTAGTGTAGTAGTATTCATAACCAAAAACCCAAAAACATTTCCCTTTCCAAATGCATGCTTACCTTTACCTTTGCATCATAACACTTAGTCATCATGCATAAAAAATAAAAAAAATGATGAGACAACCTTTTGCTTAACCTGCTGAGCAACTTGGGGACCAGGTGGGGCCCATGGCTGGGTCGGCCGACCCAGCCTTGGTGCCACCCATCTGCCAATTTTACCCCCTGATTTGCCTTGCCATGTTCATGACTTGCTCTTAGCTAAAATCTTAAAATCATGACATGTATAGCTTCATAGGCTTATTTGAACAACTAGATGAAGCCAGCTTGGCAAGCTCTGTAGCTTTAAGCAAAGAACTTTCAGTGCACTTAGTTGGCTTGTTGCTTGAGAATGTCACCAGAGCTTGGGGGAGGCCCACCTCCTTCCAGCTTCTGGTATGTGAGATAATATAGCTCTAGGGTGAGTGCTACAAGAAAAGGGAGACAGGAAACTGTCAACTTACATCCTAGGAACTAGACTCCCTCACTCTCACCTCTTGCTTTAGCTAAGTAGATGAAGAAACTCACCATCCCATTTAGCTAAGCAAGAGTGCTTAAAGCCACTAAGCCACCCATGACCTTGAGAGCTCTTGCACCAAGGTGTTGAGCTGGTAGATCGCCAAAGGTAGGGGTCAACCGATCCCACCATTGAGCCTACTAATACTCCTTTCACTTTGGCTAGATGTGCAGATGTAGGGTCGACACTTGGATACTCAAGGGGTCTCCAAGTGTGGGTCTACCGACCCACACATGAACCTCATTGGCATCCTATTGTCTTCTACTCACCTCACAAAAGAATCCTATACACACTATGCTAGCCAAACATTGAAAGAAGTGGTCCCTTGGTCCATCAATCTTAGCATAGATACTCCTCTTCACCTTGGGACCAAACCACCAGCTCATATCTGCAAAGTGGTCAACGAGACATGCTTGAGTGCTCCCATGGTTCATGGGAATCACTCGAGCCATGTCCCCATTTTTTGCTAATCACCATCTATCGTTCACCAAGCACTAGACTAGGGAATCACTAAAGTATCACCATCTCTGGTCCACACCTAGCCTTCACTCTCCTGGCAAAAGGTTGAGAGTGCTGAGAGGCCAAGCTTGGGGGTCGGCCGACCCCCACTTTGTGCCAATTCAGAGAAGGAATCATTAGGATTCCCTGCTCATAGTCCAATAGAACATTTAGTTGTGCTTAGGGGAGATTAGCCTACCTTAGCTTTAGGACTTCATCACTTGCCCTTCTCCCCCTGTGAACAACCTTGCATGGGAGCCCAAATCCACACTTAGAATCATCTTGAGCTCACACTGCCTTCACTTCTCTCTCTAAGCTTAGGATAGGTAGAAACTCGCCTTTGCCCTCTTCCTTATCCTTAATCACTTCAAGAAGGGAGATGCCACGAGCATGCTCCCAAAGAGAGAAAGAGAGAGACATGTTAGGAGTGCACCCAACAAAGAGTGACCTCACTTCCCACTTTGGCACAAAGCAAGGGGAGGAGCCTTGCTCTCACCCCCCCCGTGAGCACATTTACGTTGTGAGCCCTTCTTCTTGTGGCAATAGAGTCTGCCTTGCTCATAGAGCAAGAGTGGTGTGTGTCACTACCCACTAGCACACCTTGCTGTGGGAATGACTATGCCCTGCAAGGACCATTAACACTTGGGAGGACTAATGCTAACACTAATCTTTGTTTCCCTAGTGTCCTTGTGTTGTCTCACCTTTTGCAGCTAAGAGAAGATGTTGTTCCCTCTAGTAAATGCCTTGTGCACCTCCACTGAGAGTAAGAGAGTCCAAGAGCAGCCTCGTGTCTGGCCCTCTTGGACCGCACAGGCAAGAAGCCAAAGTGTTGCAGGAACAAGCAGACTCTGCAGGTGAAAGTGTAGAAGAGATGATGAGGTAAAGTCCATGGACATTCAACGTCCATATGAAGACCTGTCCATATCACACTCCAAGAGTGCGCACTCCTTACCCATGGGGGTAGAGAGAGGCGCCATCAAAAGATGGACATGGACGACTTCATCGACAGCACTAAGCTTGGCTCAACAAAACGCCCAACCTCTACAGCTATACAAGGTAAGCAAAAGCCAAGCTTGGGGAGATCCTCTCCCCACTAAGGTATGTTTATCCAAGGTATGTCTCCTATCTTGCATTTTCTTTTGTTTACTTTATTGCATCTTAAATAAAATAAAAATTTGATTAATAAAAAAGGCTTATCATGCTTCATGAGTGCTCTTCTTCCTATGGAAATGATTGTTAAATTGCTAGTTAATGTTTCTCTAATGCTTGTTTACAACTTAGCACTTCTCTAAGTATAGATTACTTGGCACTCTTAACCATCATGAACTTGATCACTTAGTTGGTTGCAAGTGCTAAAACAAAGTCTAAGTTGTTGTGAGATATGAGATAGTTAAGATAGGAGCTCTACTCTATTGTTCTAAGCACGCATGATTGCCAGAGATTTCCTTTTAAAATGATTGAAAAACTTAATTGTTCCTCAATGGTGTTGAAATTCCTACCACGGCCATATATATACCTTGATATATCCAAAAGCCTTCTACATAAGCTACTTGCTTGCATTGAGTTTGGTTAAGACTTGTAGAACCTTTGTTAGAGGTTTGTCATGGCCCTAAGATCAAGATCCCCAAATCACCAAATATGCTGCTTCTAATCCGGAAGTATGCAACCATGCTGCTCCTACCTTGGGAGTACGCATCTCACCATTCATCATTTATGCTGCTCCTATCCTGGGAGTACGCATCTCACCATTCATCATTTATGCTACTCCTACCTTGGAAGTACGCATCTCACCATCATAATTATGCTACTCCTACACTGGGAGTACGCATCATCATCCATACCACCATCATTGTGCTGCTTCTACACTGGAAGTACGCACCTTCACCGTTTTCATCCCATAGGTTGCTCCATGCTCCAAAGTTAGAGATTCTCTCTCAAGTTATCATTTGTTAGGTGAGACACATCTCATAAAGGCTAGGCATCTATGCTTTTAAAAAAAAAAAGAGAAAAAAAAAGAAAAGAAAAGAAAAGAGAAAAAAAGAGTGAAAAAAAAGAAAAAAAGAAAAGAAAGAAAGAAAGAGAGCTAGCCTTGTCTCAATAGAAGTAGAGAGAGAGAGAGATAGAATCAAATAAAGGAGCAACCTCATCCATCTTTTCCTCATTACCTTACCATTTCACTACATTCATCCATTCCATTCATATCATCTTACATCTTGATCTAAGGGTATGATAAGACTCTGCTGTGGTCCAAGATTTCAATTTTTCTTAACTAAGACAACATATGCCTTGCAAGTATGCTATTCCTTGACATACCTACTTAAGCTCCACATAAAGCCTTATTAGAGATAGGATGTCTTTGAAAGGCAAACACATGATGTGCCTTAGTGAGGATTCATACACCACTTGAGCGACTTGAGAGAAACCATTTGAGGAACATTAAGACTTCTTTTGAAAAACTTATCAAAAACCTCTGGCATGAAACTTGCTAAAAGAATGAGAAAAGTAGATGCTCTAGTCAAAGCTGTTCTATCTTCCAACATCCCATGACTAAGTTAATGCCATAAGCCCCATGAGTGCTAGAGTAATATGGGTGTGTTAGTATTGCTAATTTTTCCATTCAAGGAGAAGTTCTTTGTTGTGCACTTAGTATTATTGAGGTGTTAACTTAGTAATAACACATGATCCACTGATGCTAAGTCTTATTGTTTGCTCGGGACGAGCAAAGGTTAAGCTTGGGGGATCTTGTTGACGGCAATTATACCCTGTTTTTACCTCATGAAAAGCCGTCAACAATGGTTGAGTTCGGAGATAACACCATGCAAATGAGTAGTGACATAGGTACAATTGACTTGGTTCCAGATGTACGTGTCATTATTTGGGTGCAGGTGCAAACAGGCACTTTTCAGTGTTCGGGAGCTACAAATGAAGGTAGAGCAACCAACCAAGATGGCCAATGACCAAACCAACTCCACATTCATCAATGTCATATCCTCTGGAGTTAGTGTGCAAAAGATGAGCATAAAGGTCAGGTCGGCCGACCTGACATTTGTGGGTCCAATACCACCGTTGTGCTTAGAATTGCATGGTGAAACTACCTGCAAAAGATGGCCCTTTGATCCCACCAAAGGCAGGTCGACCGACCATGGTTTGGGACCATCTCGGACACTGCCAGAACACCAGAGACGTCAGGAAGTCAGTGGTGAGTCACCCTTGGGCCCCCCTGCCCAAGCCCTGGTCGGCCGACCAGGCTTTGGTGGCTCCCACCTGTCAGACTTGCTCCACCGACCTACTGCTGCTTCTAGAAGGTGCCACGTGTCATCATCTGGGTGAACCCCTGGTCGGCCGACCTAGGTTGTGGGCCCACTTGAGGTCGGTTCACTCCACCGACGTTCCCTGCACATCCTGGATGTTGATTCAAGGCGGTTTGAGGTCGGTTGGATCCGAAGGTGGAGAAGCCACTTCACGCGGATCGATGACGTGGAGGTGGAGTAGCCCCTACTCCATCTCCCACTATAAATACCCCCTCACTCCCTCTCATTCAAGACATCAAGGAGAAGCCTCTTGAGAGCCATATAAAGCTATGTAGTCCACTATAGTAGTAGTAGTAGTAGTAGTAGTAGTGTGGGAGTTAGAGTGGGTCGAGCGAAGCTCGGAGTCTCCGGAGTCGCTATCTGGAGAATCTGGTATGTCTTCCTCTTGTAAGACTTTCATACTTTTCCTTTACTTTTCTGAGTATTTACTTTTAGTACTTGCTTAGTATAGTATTACTCTAGTAGTAGTATTATAGTTTTCTAGCCTGTTTAGTAGTAGTAGTTCACTAGATAAATTAGTCTTGTCTGGTTGTTTCCATTGCAATAAGGTCCTGACAGACTAGAGCTTAGGCTAGGTCGTATATTTAGCTTAAGTTGTAGGCGTTAGTGTGATCGTGGTGTTCAGACTAAACCTACCGGTGGATGTTCGCCTCACTGATTGGTTATACCATTCAAACTCCCAACGTGTATTAGCGGGGGTGGTTGTGACAGAACTCAGCCTTCCAGTTATATCTATTTACGTCGGGTAGGCCGATAGGTGCCCCTTAAAACCAAGGTATCGCTGGAATAGGAGCTAGTTCCCAGAAGGGAATGTTACACTCCTATTTGTCAGACATATCTCCAGCAACCAGGGGAATACAAGACTAGTAGCTTTAGTGTGTTACCACTACTAGATTAGATTAGTTCACGGAAGTAGAAGTAGAGTCATAGGAGTCTTTAACTCACTCGTTGTCCTCCCACCTAGCTATCACTCTACCTTATAAACCCTTTAGCCCGCTCCTTGATCCACCCTTCCTATACACTCCGTTAATCCCTCTTCCACTAGTGATACTAGATTAGAGACACCTGGATCTCCCCCTAATAGTTCCTAGCTACTGCTTTCCCTTGGGAGAAATATAAATCGACAACCCTGGAATACTCCTCGGTGAAATGCTACAGCGGTACATTCTGTGCGCTTGCGGAATATCCAATAGATATAGAATTACCCTCCTGGCATCTCTGGCGTTGCCGCCATACTTCTGGTGGTTGCGCTAAGAAATGCCAACAGGGGCTATATATTCAGGGCCCCTCCCCCTGGGTGAAACCCTAATTCATTCAAGAATTCATTAGTCAGAGGTAGCCATCAGCAAAGCTAGGGTTTAGAGAGATCTCTCCACCTGAGAATTAGAATAGCTACTCTAGTTCTTCAAGTTCTACATAGGTTTAGACTAGATAGAGGAAGAATCGGGCGCCTGTGCTCGGATTTTCGGATCTTCATCATCAAGAATTTGGTATTATCTTGTATCTATTCTTGTGACTTTATTCTAATATCATTATGTTTCTATTTATTATATTCCTAGTTTATTCTAGTTCTACATTTGATATGGTTATGATTGATAATAAGTTTATGTATATGTTTGCAAAGCGCTTAGCTCTCTTCGCAGGAGGGTTAGGTGCTAGATTTCATGTGAGCATGGTGCCTAGATGCCGTTTACCTGCAAATGCACCCTATTGGCCGGGTCGTGTGGTAGATCGCGGAAGTGACAGTTCCGTTGAGTCCTTTGTATTCCATCCCCGTTGGTAGGTCTAGCGGGAACCAAAGTTGCGTAGTAAGTCCTGCTATGTCTTGGCTTGTTATAGCAATGATCCTTATACATAGATAAAGAGTCTTTTGTGCTATATGTGATAGTGTAGTGTTGGAGTAGATGAATGACTTAGTAGATTAGAACCTATATAGGATGTCTATTTCTTGCACTAATCAGATGTCAACCTATCTTTTGTTGAGTAGTCTATATCTAATCTCTGTGTGATTTATACCACCCGAGCTTATTACTTTATATTCCCTTATTTATCATGGTTTACCCCTCTTAAAAGTATGTGACAAAGTGCAATCAATCACTCATAAGTAGTCGTGTTTAGCAAGTTTATCTCATTGTTTAAGTCCTTAGTTCTTTCCGTTGAGCTAAATATAAATTACGATACCTGGAATACTTCCCGGTAAAATGCTACGATGGTGTATTATCTGTTCGCTTGCGGATCCCATATTTTCTTGACTAGAGAGGAGCAGTTTCTATACCAACACTTCTGGCGCCATGCTAGGGATGACAACTTAGCGTGAGTGGTGTTAGAAGTGTCAACAACCCCCTGAGGGCTTCGCCCCCGTGTGTGTGCACTGGGGCACGGCCAGATGGGCCGCCCAAGCCTCCTGCGATGGGCCTCCGCTCCGCTTCGTCAGAAGCCCGGCCATTATCTTGAAGTGAATTTGGAACAACTCCAACACAAGGAACTTCTTGCTTGAAGGTATTGATACAATGCTGAAAATCACGGTGGAGTTAGGAAGCAAGAAAAAGAAGATGGGGAGCGTGAACAAAGTATTGTTCTTTGGTTTTTCTGTCTCGGTTAGTCCGAGCAGTTGGTTAGCAGTGCAAGTCCTTCTATGATAGTAAGCAGCCCTAAGGTGTCAAGGCTAGCGCAGTTCGGATCGCTGGCCTTGTCAAGCATTAGTAGCAGCATGTTATTTTTCCTATTCTCCCCTCTTTTTCTCTTTTTGAATGTCTAAATGCTACATTGTATTGAAGTTGTTTCGATAATGGAAATGGAGAAATCTTCTTCGGTTAAAAAAATAAATACCTTAAACGATCTCCTCACATACGGCTTGACAATAAAGATCTCCTAACTACTGTCACAAGCCTAATCCCTTCGGTAAATTCGGAGGGGGAATTAGGGCTCGCGAGGGGCCAAGGGTGGTGGCCTAGGGCGGCGGTGATCGGCGGCGACAACGGTTGGGCGGCAGCGATGGCCTGCAGATCGGTCACGGCGATGTCGGGGTAGTGGTGGCACATGGGTGGCAACGGTGAAGGCGGCAGAGATGGCGGCATAGAGAGGGAGAGAGAGAAGAGGGAGGTGGTGGCATAGAGAGAAGACAGAGGGGAAGTAAAAGATTGACTTAGCTTTGCTTGCCTTTCTCATTGATTGTTCAGGCTTATATATGACGGGGTTTCCAATTGCTAATGGGACTCTTCCAAAAGCCTTCCTCCTAACGAGGCCTAAATCTATAACAGCTAGGCCTCTCACCCTTAACTTAATCTAACATGCTGTCACTTTGAGAGGACATTCTCTGGAACGATTGACGACTGTTACAACTATAGTAGATGTAGACATTACTCAACTATAGAGATCTTTAGGCCTGTTCGATAAGGCTATGACCTTCTCTTCTTACAATGCTGATGGGGTTCCTAGCTCTACCCTTGATCTCCCGCAGCGAGTATGGATGAGAGACCGGTGGTCGGGGGCGACGGCGGCGCTGTGGCGCCGTGATGAACAGGATGCGTGGCGGCTAGGGCAGGGGGTGAGCAGAGGAGAGGCGGCTAGGGTTTAGGGGGACTTCCCGATCTCCCGGCTCCCTAAAGGAAGCCGGAAACAATAATATGTTTCTGCTTAATTGATCCCATCAATGTCTTTACAATATATAGATTCCTCTCATCTAATAATTTATAAAATACTCCCTGGACTAATAATATTTCTAATATAAATAAATGACGAAGATAATTGGGCTCCTAGCCCATGTAGCCGATCGGCCGGGGGGCTCTCTAGCCACCGGTCGATCCCCTCCTTGTATACGCGATGCCCGTCATAACCAATGCCTTGCAAGGAGCCCTGCCAAATGTTCACATAGAAAACAACTCCTTGCAAGGAGCTAGTCTGAAGGAGTTGAAGCCATTTTTTTATAGAGGAGCTAGTAATGAAAAAAAGTAGCTTTTCCTAGCTCCTCATAAAACTAATACAAATTATTAAAAAAAATTATTACAACGGTCGATTGACAAATATTTTTTCAAAATGCTCTAGCACTCTCAGGGAAGTTACACCATATAAGGAGCTAGGCCAGTTTATGAGGAGCCGAAGCCCTATCAAACGGTCACAACGTACAAAACAAGACAATCACAACATATGTTGTAGTCTAACCATTCATATATTGTTTACACCCGTGAGTCCATGGTGAACATGCTTCGTCTTCTAGTTCAAGTGACCTCCCTCCCCCTTGTACCCCTCTCTCGAGGGCACTAAGTTCCGTTTCCGCTCCCCAACAACAACAACTTGACGGTCGTTAACTCATAAAATTAACCGTCAACTTAGCATGCAAATGGACCTATTTATAAATACTTGATAGATATAGGGTTACCAGCTTGATAACATGAATTCCACGAGTTTTGGTGAATATCTATTTACTCACGCGGGTGAGAACATGTTCTACGAATGTGAAAATCCAACCAAGATGGCCCACATGTCGGGTTTACATAGAGATAAAGACCGAACGGGTAAAATTGTATAATCTAGAAGACTCCGAAAGGCAAACCATTTATAAATACTTGATAGATATAGAAGCTTCCACGGGGCCCACACGCAACCAAGATGGCCCACATGTGGCGGTCGGCCGACCGGGGAAGGGGAGTCGGCCGACTCTCCCCATCTCCACCAATCGGTGTGGAGTCTCGCGGATCCTGCCTCCACCGACTTTGAAGATTAATAATTATCGTCCATTTAGGTCGGTTTGATCCGAGGGCTGTCGTTAATCCTAGGGGGCTATATAAGCGAGCCCCGGCCCCAGGTGAAACCTAATTCATTCTCCAATTCATTCAAGACTTCAATCCGAGAGAGAGAGTTAGATAGAGAAGGGTCCCTCGAATGGATCTATCTCTATAGGGTATTAGTATCAAGAGAGATTGAGAGAGTATAGAGTGGAGGTAGATTTGGAGGAAGCCCGACTGTCGGTGTCTCCTCTCCGGTGTACTGCGGGATCAAGTCTCCTAACCCGAGGCTTGGTTTTCGAAATCATTCGGCAATTCAACTTCTAATACTAGTAAGTTCGTTGTTATTATTGTTCTTTGGTTTACAAGTTTACTTTATTCGCTTCGCGTTGGGAATAGAGTAATCGTTCTTTAGCATAAGCGTGGTGCTTAGGCTAGGTTCACTTGTAGATGCTCCCTATTCGGCGGAACCGTGGTAGTAGTGAGGGAAGTGACAATCCCTTTATTACCTTTGTAATCCACTTCCCGTTGGTAGGTAAGGTAGGTCCTTTGTGCCCGGTTTAGCATCCTCTGTGGTGTCTATTCCTCGGGTACCCCCTTAGAACAATAGTCTCAAAGCTTGCCATAGGTTAGAAGAAGGCCCACGAAGGAGTTCTCTCTATATCGCTTAATTCTCACTTGACTAGCGACCCGGGGTAGTAGTAAAGATCGGGTTAGTCTATTGCACGTTTTCTCTTAGCGGATAAAAACAAATACGATACTCGGGACTTATCTCCCGGGTGAAGTGCTCACCGATATCCGTGCGCTTGCGGATTATTTCTTTTGATTCTTTCGTGTGCGTATCTAGTGTCAACAAGCATTTCGCGCCGTTGCCGGGGAGAAAAAGACGGTGCTTAGATAACCTAAATCTTGCTCTACCTTGTACCTATACTTTTATCTTTTTCTTGCACTTTACTTTTCCGTACCTTTTATCTTTTTCTATCCTTATGGATAACTCAAATTCCATTCCTATCTTTCAATTTTCTGCACCCACGGAGACCAGCCTAGTGCCACATGAGTCATTACAACCTATCCAAACACCTAGCTATAGAGGCTGAGTCCGCGGTTGATTGCATTGGTCCAAAGCCTATCCTTTTCGGGAGAAGGAGGCAGAAAACCCTTACCTTCACATTAGAGACTTTGAGCAAACATGTGGCTTGTCTTCGCATAGAGGGCATGTCCGACAAAACCCTCCGTTGGAAGCTATTTCCTTTCTCGTTAAAGGGAAAAGCTAGACAATGGTATGATAAATCTGTAGGTAAGCAACAAGGAGATTGGGGGTCCTTACGCTCCAACTTTTGCCTAGATTTCTATCCCATCTCCCAAATCGTCGACCTTAGAGTCAAGGTTCGACTATTAAGCAAGAACACGAAGAATCTTTGGCCTCATCCTGGAATCGTTTTACTACACTTTTAGCATCGGGCCCGGACCTTAGTCTACCGAGATCCCATTCTTTTACAACACTTTTATAAAGGTGCGAGTAGAGACAGGTAGAATATTGCTCGACACAACTTCGGGAGGATCATTCTTGCATATCTCTGTGAGAAAGCAAGATCAATCCTAGACCAAATCCTATCCGAGTGAATTAGACTACCTCCTAGAAGTAGAACCTCAAGTAGGCGAAGACAAACCTTTGCCGAGATACACCATCCACCTCGGCTAATCCATGTCTTGAGCAAGACAAGGAAGACATTCCACTTCTGATTTTATGCTAGATATTGAACTGATCTGTTTTCGATTTTGGAAACATCTTCAACTATCACAAGGTGAAGAAGCCACAAGGCAAATATCACCCAATAAAGCCATGCAATATTGATGAGGATATTCCAACGGGAAAAACCTCGGGAGAGTTAGTGTCTGTCATGAGCAATGAGTGGTTAGAAGAGTCGAGCTTTCCTCGAAATAATTCGTTTGGATTCATCTTCTCTTCCCATTCATTGCATGATTAACAATGATTGCATAGACGCTCTCTACAATCCGGTTGTGGGTATAAATATCATGTCTACCACACTAGCAAAATATTTGCAAAGAAACATGACATTGACCCCAACGGTGAAGTTCATAAGAAATCTTTCAAGACAAATTCTTCCTTGTTTAGGAATCCTACATGTCCTACCACTCCGGGTAGAAGGAACCCCTGTCCACTTGAGCTTTTATGTCTTTGACATAGGGGATTTCCACTGTTGATAGGACAACCATTTAGAAGACTTCTTTATGAAGGACAAAGCGGGGAAGCTTAACATTTGTTTAGGCAAGAAACTCCAGTTTCCAATGTCCATTTCACACTCTTTAAATGCTATGACCGAGCCCCATCCACATTATGATCCATTGGAGGAATTTAGAGCGACCTCTCTAGAATTCCTAGTAAAGCCGAAATTAGAAGATGAAGCTAGATTCTTCATAGAAGAAGAAGGCGACCCTTCGAGAATGAACCATTAGATGAGTTTACCCTACCACCTAGGCCTCCTATTGAGTTCAAACCTTTACCGGCCGGTCTTAGATATGCCTTTCTAGGAAATAATCCAGACACTCCTGTCATCATAAGTGATACTCTCACTCGGGAGCAGACTTTTCGCTTAATGGCTGTCCTAGAAAAACATAAAAAAGCTTTTGGCTACTCACTCCGGGACCTCAAAGGAATTAGTCCTGCCCTTTGTACCCATCGCATTCCCACGAGATCCCGATATTCCACCATCCGAGAGAACCCCAACGTAGGCTCAATAATGCGATGAGGGAAGTTGTTAAGAAAGAAGTTTTAAAACTGTTGCACTTTGGGATTATTTACCCCGTGCCACACGGTGAGTGGGTCAGCCACTGTCCAAGTTGTGCCTAAAAAGGGAGGCATGATTTGTTGTCCAAAATGAGAAGAATGAGTTAATCCCACAAAGAACCGTCACGGGATGGCGAATGTGCATAGATTATAGAAAGCTTAATAAGGCAACAAGAAAGGATCACTTTCCTTTGCCTTTCATTGATGAGATGCTTGAGCGATTAGCCAACCATTCTTACTTTTGCTTCCTTGATGGATATTCGGATATCATCAAATCCCTATCCATCCTAATGATCAAAACAAAACGACCTTTACATGCCCTTATGGAACCTTTGCTTATCGTAGGATGTCTTTTGGGTTATGTAATGCACCAGCTTCTTTTCAAAGATGTATGATGTCTATATTTTCGATATGATTGAAAAGATTATGGAAGTTTTCATGGATGATTTTTCTTTTATGGAAAAACTTTTGATGAGTGCCTTGAAAACATAGATCGAGTTTTGCAAAGATGTGAGGAAAAACACTTAGTCCTTAATTGGGAAAAGTGTCATTTCATGGTTAGAGAAGGAATAGTGCTAGGACACTTAGTGTCGAAAGAGGCATCGAGGTAGATAGAGCCAAAATAGAAGTTATTGAACAAGCTGCCTCCTCCTATCAATGTGAAAGGAATTAGAAGTTTCCTTGGTCATCTTGGTTTTTATCGTAGATTCATAAAAGATTTCTCTTACATCGCTAGACCTCTTACCCGCTTATTGGCTAAGGATGTTCCTTTTGACTTTGATGATGCACTGCTTACAATCATTTGAGATCCTTAAGAAAGCGCTCATCTCTGCTCCAATCATTCAACCCCACGATTGGACTTTACCTTTTGAAATTATGTGTGATGCAAGTGACTACGCTGTAGGAGCGTGTTAGGACAGACTAAGGATAAGAAGCATCATGCAATAGCTTACGCTAGCAAAACTTTGACTGGACCTCGGCTTAATTATGCTACCCTTTGAAAAAGAGCTCCTAGCTGTTGTCTTTGCTATTGATAAGTTTAGATCCTACTTAGTGGGTGCCAAAGTGATTGTTTACACGATCATCTTTGCTTTAAAATATTTGCTCACTAAGAAAGATGCTAAACCTCGTTTGATAAGATGGATTTTATTACTCCAAGAATTTGATCTAGAAATAAAAGATAAAAAGGGAGTAGAAAACTCTGTTGCCGATCACTTGTCTAGAATGCGGTTTGAGAAACCACGGGAACTACCCATCGACGACGCACTCCGGGACGACATGCTCTATGGAATCAACGGATCGACCCCTGGTATGCGAGATATTGTTAATTTTATGGTTACGGGTTACGTACCACCGGGAGGCAACAAAAGGAAACTTATCCGGGAGAGTCGTACTCACATATGGGATGAGCCCTACCTCTTCCGAGTGTGCTCGATGGCACTTTCTCGAGAAGATGTGTGCCCAGCGAAGAAGGAATCAAAATCATCGAAAGATGCCACTCATCACCATATGGAGGCCATTATGGGGTGTTCCGTACACATGCAAAGATTTGGCAATGCGGATTTTTTACGGCCAACAATGTATGAAGACACAAAAGATTTCATTCGGAGATGCGGTCCTTGTCAAAGACATGGCAACATTAACTCAAGAGATGCCATGCCACTCATCAACAATCTCCGGATCGAGCTCTTTGATGTTTGGGGAGTTGATTTCATGGGACCATTTCCACCGTCAAAGAAATGTGAATACATCCTCGTAGCGATGGACTATGTGTCCAAATGGGTCGAAGCTTCTGCCATGCAAAAGGCGAGATAGTTCAAGCTCCAAGAAGATGTTCGAAGAAATAATATTCCCAAGATTTGGAGTCCCAAGGATAGTCATAAGTGACGGAGGATCACATTTCATCGACAAGCGTTTCGAGCAATACTTATTGAAGCATGGAGTACGCCATAATGTTGCTACTCCGTATCACCCTCGAGACAAGTGGCCAAGCGAGACATCAAATAAGCGAGATCAAGAATATTCTTCGAAGACGGTGAATGAAATGGGAACTGCATGGAAAGACAAGCTTCCCGATGCACTATGGGCATATCGAACAGCATACAAGACACCTATTGGGATGTCACCATATCAACTAGTCTATGGAAAGACATGCCACTTACCAGTAGAGCTGGAATTCAAAGCTCACTGGGCCATCAAGAAGTGGAATATGGATCTAGAAGCAGCAGGAGAGAAGAGGAGGATGCAAATCTCTGAATTAGAAGAATGGAGAGAGAAAGCTTATCACAATGCCAAGATATACAAAGAAAGAGTGAAAAGATGGCACGACAAGAGAATCAAGATCAAGGAGTTCACACCCGGAGACAAGGTATTACTTTTTAATTCCGGGTTAAACTCTTCGGGCAAGGAAAGCTTCGAAGCAAATGGGAAGGACCGTTCGAAGTAGTAAGCTCATCATCGCATGGAGCCGTTACGCTTCGCAACAACGAAGGTACGATATTCAAGGTAAATGGTCAACGTCTTAAAATATTTTTAGAGCCCATTGAGGAAATAGGTGAAATAGATGAATTAAACTTCTTTCTCAATTAAGTAGTTGGGCCCGACCTTTTTACTTTTCGTTTTTCGGGGTCCGGGGTATTTTTCCGAACGACAAAAATATGTTAATTAAGTTGCGAAAAGCCTGCGGGGGATCCACATGCCGAGTCGGCCGACCCATAGGGGGAGTCGGCCGACCCATGGACTCCCCCGTTTGCCGTCAGCGTTTGCATTCGTGATCCTTCCATACTCTTCCTTCAGGAATTTTTGCCGATTAGGGTTTTTGAGATCACGTTGACGCGTTATTCCTTCGGAGATTCCCTTTAGATGCCCTTTAGATGCCTCTCCATCCCCCTATATAAAGAAGCCCGGCCTCAAGCCAACCTCATTCCATCTAAAGCCTCCTCCTCCTAGCATCAAGCTTGCTACGCGGCAATGGCGAAGTCGAGCCGGAAGAATTTAGATAGGAGATTGATCCGCTTCGGGATTGATCTCAACACCATCCCAAGAGAAGAGCACGAGAGCAAGGCCATCGTCCTTGCTAAACCCAAACCCCAGCCTCTATTCCTCCAAAGCCTCAAGCTTACGAGTCATAGCTACTTCGCTCAACCATTCATCGCTGCACCCAAACCTTTGCTCCTAGATGGACCTCCACCAAAGGGTCCTATTGTGAAGCTCCCGAGAAGGCACCAAGATCCTCCCTCCTAAGCACAATGAGATGCTTATGGGAGTGAAGACCAACAAGCAAGGAGAGATCGTACGTGCCAAGTATAGCACCGGAGAGCGCTCGTATTTTGAGGAGTCCGTGCTCATCCGACCAAGGTGAAGTTCGTCCCTCCGAAGGCAGCCCCAAAAGCGGCTCTCGCCGCCTCGAAGCTCCAAGGAAGCGTCGCAAGACCGTTGCGGACTTAGAGAAGGAGTTAGATACTCGGCGCGACGTTATTGCATCTTTGCGAAACGCCCAACATGTCCGGAAGCGGTAGCATTGTC
Organism: Themeda triandra; assembly: GCA_018135685.1. NCBI lineage: Eukaryota > Viridiplantae > Streptophyta > Magnoliopsida > Poales > Poaceae > Themeda > Themeda triandra. The sequence goes on along the minus strand of JAENPR010000666.1, from coordinate 18,676 downwards.
ACTCTCATAGATAGACTTCGTGCGCAAGAGAAGAGGACGGCTAAGTTAGAAAAGAGGTTAGACGCTCTAGAGAAGCGAGTTGATTAGATAAGATTTATCTTAGCATCGAGAAAGGCCTAGTGTGTTTAGATTAAAAGTTTTAGTTTGCAAGAGTGCTTAGTTAAAGTTTCGATCTTAGTTCTTTCCAATACTTGTAATCCAGGCCTTAATTAAGATGAAATAAAGTTTCCTAGTTATATTTATTATTGCATATGTGTTGCCTCTTTTGTCTCCACCTTGTTGTGAATGAAGATAACGAGGAATCTAGTGTGGGGGAGGCAACCGACTGACGAAACTAACGGATATCGGCGAACCAGCAAAAATATTTGAGAACATACGACGAAAAGATCACTCACGACGAAGCGGACCCCGAGGGGCCACACCTGCTAGAGTCGGCCGACCCACATATGGAGTCGGCCGCCCATGGCTGAGCCCGTTTGGCTCCGGTTTTCGTCCACGGTCGGGTTTGCTTCCCTATGTTTCAAAATTTATGCCAATCACGTTTTCCGATTCGTTTGGGGAACACTTTGAATTAAATCACTTGCTATATATATTGAGAAGGTAAATTATTTTAATCATGACCCCAAGATAGACTCACACCATGATAATTCCTGGGAATCCTGTTCTTTGTTGGGAACGTTAATTTATAGGGACCCCATTTTACTTAAGTTGTTGAGGACAGTGATATAGCATGGACCATGAGAACCTGATTTCTTGATGTCTAGTTGCTTGGAGAATTTCTTTTCGAAAATCTTAAAATGATTAGCTATACTTCTCCTCTGTGGTTATAAATGCCTATAGAGCCTCGTCGACAAAATTCTGAAAGACCAGCACATAAGCTTTTATTTGTGTTGAGAATAGTCTTGGCGGTATTAGAGCCATAGAGAAGGGTCTCTTACTCATATGATCAAGTGCACTTACACCCACATATATATCTGCTGCTCCTACACTGGGAGTACGCAAAAACATGCTTTCCGCCATTCATCCATCTCCTACCTTTGGGAGAAGGATACATACACTTTCTAGGATTTCTATATGCTCCAAGAATTGTTATCATCATCCGGTTGTTAAGATCATCATCGTCATCATGTTCAAGAAAGTTATTGTGTCCAAGATCGAGACATGGGCTATGCAAAACTAGTAAAAAAAAAAAAAAAAAAGAGAAGAAAAGAAAAGAAAGAAAAGAGATGGCCCATGAGCTCTTAAGTATTGTGATCCCAAGAGAAGGAAAGTTCAAAGAAGCTCAAAGAGCTATTCAAGAGAAGATCAAGCAAAGCAATGTTCAAGAGAAGAGTGTGCAAGAGAGGGAAGGAGCATCATTATCATCAATTTAGCCACCAAATATTCCACACACTTGCACACACTTGATCTAGAGTAAGGTCCCCCTCTCCTTGGTTCCCGTTTTTGACTAATCAATATGCACGGGTAAAAATGCTATTCCTTGACATACCTTAAACTCCACATAAGCCTTAGTAGAATAGGAGGCATACCCTTCTACATGCCTCAAGTGAGTTCCATAAATACTACATACATTGAGAGATTTGAGTGCTCTATACTTAATGGTGAGATCCACAAATACCACATATAATGAGTGATTCGAGTGTGCTACATGATGGAGAAGGGAAAGCTAAGTTTTCTTTGCAAAAATGTTATAAAAACTCCGAGTGACAGGATTGACAGAAGACGGATCTCTACTTCGCGCTGTTCCATCTTTCAACTCCCCAAAGTTCAATGGTAGACACTTTGAATCCCGATACGGGTATGATCGGGGATAGTCTAATGTTGATGTCTTGGTTTGAGGCTATGCTTAAAGTAATCCATCCTTTTCCTCGAGGCGAGTAAAAGACTAGTGTGGGGAGTTTGTTGACGGTCGTTAACTCATAAAATTAACCGTCAACTTAGCATGCAAATGGACCTATTTATAAATACTTGATAGATATAGGGTTACCAGCGACAATTCCACGAGTTTTGGTGAATATCTATTTACGCGGGGTGACAGTGAAAACCAACCAAGATGGCCCACATGTCGGGTTTACATAGAGATAAAGACCGAACGGGTAAAATTGTATAATCTAGAAGACTCCGAGAAGGCAAACCACTGGAAGCTGGGGCCCACCTGGCACTGTGGCCAGTCGGCCGACCAGGGAAGGGGAGTCGGCCGACTCCCCATCTCCACCAATCAGGTGGAGTCTCGCGGATCCTGCCTCCACCGACTTTGAAGATTAATAATTATCGTCCATTTAGGTCGGTTTGATCCGAGGGGCATCGTTAATCCTAGGGGGCTATATAAGCGAGCCCCCTGGCCCCTGGTGAAACCTAATTCATTCTCCAATTCATTCAAGACTTCAATCCGAGAGAGAGAGTTAGATAGAGAAGGGTCCCTCGAATGGATCTATCTCTATAGGGTATTAGTATCAAGAGAGATTGAGAGAGTATAGAGTGGAGGTAGATTTGGAGGAAGCCCGGCTGTCGGTGTCTCCTCTCCGGTGTACTGCTGCGGGATCAAGTCTCCTAACCCGAGGCTTGGTTTTGAGAATCATTCGGCAATTCAACTTCTAATACTAGTAAGTTCGTTGTTATTATTGTTCTTTGGTTTACAAGTTTACTTTATTAAACTTCGCGTTGGGAATAGAGTAATCGTTCTTTAGCATAAGCGTGGTGCTTAGGCTAGGTTCACTTGTAGATGCTCCCTATTCGGCCGGAACCGTGGTAGTAGTGAGGGAAGTGACAATCCCTTTATTACCTTTGTAATCCACTTCCCGTTGGTAGGTAAGGTAGGTCCTTTGTGCCCGGTTTAGCATCCTCTTGTGGTGTCTATTCCTCGGGTACCCCCTTAGAACAATAGTCTCAAAGCTTGCCATAGGTTAGAAGAAGGCGACGAAGGAGTTCTCTCTATATCGCTTAATTCTCACTTGACTAGCAGCCCGGGGGTAGTAGTAAAGATCGGGTTAGTCTATTGCACGTTTTCTCTTAGCGGATAAAAACAAATACGATACTCGGGACTTATCTCCGGGTGAAGTGCTCACTCAAATGATATCCGTGCGCTTGCGGATTATTTCTTTTGATTCTTTCGTGTGCGTATCTAGTGTCAACATTTAAATGGGTTTTTGTATTTTTCTGTGGGGTTTTTAGAGAAACCCACGAAAAAATTATAAATTTTTATGTGTACCGAGAAAAACAAAGAGAAAATTAATCACCCACGGAAGTATTCAAGTTTCCAGTAGTGATAGGCGGATAGTTTACATGCAAACTTATAGGATTATTATAGTAGCAAATGTCAGTAATTTAGATGCAGTTTAGAGAGTTACAGAATATGTATTTTTCATAAGAATAATGGAGGTGTGTATTTTTTTTAAAAAAAAGGATGGATTTAGTGGCTATTATTGGTGATGATGGTTGTAGCCTATATTGGATTAAAGCAAGGTGTTTACGGTTATTACGAGAATTTCTGGCATATATATTTTTGTCCAACCCTGTCTCGTGTGTAGTATATCCGTATATGAAGGCCACCATCCAAATATAAATTGTATTAATATTTTTTTAGAAAAGGAAATATATTAATATCCCACCCTCTGCATCGACGGATGTATATAGCTATTTCTTATTACAAAATAACTCCTAAAACTCACGCAAACAAAAATAAAAGGCGATGGAGTCCCCGGACCTAGTTGCCTCATCAAAAGATAAGTGCCACAAACGTAATCTAGCTGCCAGTCAGAACAACCCTCGCGCCGAAAACATTCAACGCCATAACACGTAGGTTATCTCGGTAACTCAAAACTACTGGCCACCACCTCCCACGCCGGTCACTTGCCAAATTCGTGGGCGCCTCCCACGCCGGCCTCCTTCGCCAAAGTCGTGGTCCACTACCAACAGATGTGAGGTCCTCGAATCACTACGCCAAAGTCTTCCTCTTGGCTGCCTTCATCCGTCGTTGACACCGCAAACTTGAGTTCTCAACTAGGCCTCCATCTTTCTCGCCACGACGCACGACGACGCGGTGACTGCACGGAGTGGGGGGTATAAATCCGGTATACCACCATAGACAGTTCCAGGGCTGCTCGGCAAGACGGCCCGGACTAGACAAAGACCCGGCCCATTACCGACCAGGCTGGTGGGCTGGACTTCAAGACAAGGACGTGGTCTGCAACCGATCAGGAGGTGGATCGCGCACAAAGGATACTTGTCCCGCAAGTAGACTTAGTCGGTTAGGTCAGATAGAGTCCTCCTAGGGCACGACTTGATGTAACCGATCACATCCCGTGTACCCTTGGCTGCTCGGCTATATAAAGCGGCCAAGGACCCCCCTAGAAGCTATTCTCTAGAGGCTATTCTCTGGCAACCTAATCTAGAGAGCTTAGCGCTTCATTGTAACCCGACACTTGATCATACGGCATAACATGAGAAGCGGACGTAGGGTATTACGCTTCCGAGCGGCTGAACACAGGTAAACCTTGTTGTCCCTGGTTTGTCTTATTTCTCGAACGTCCGGATCGCAGATCGTAACACGCCCTACCGAAACTCACCGCCGTGGGATACCCCGTGGTGGACTGCCGGTTATCCGTAATCAACGACGCGCGCGGGTAGGGGGTGGAGTTTTCGATCTTAAGGCGATCCAGATGGTTTCCTTCCCCGCTTCCATGGATCTTGAGGCCAGCGACGCCTTCACCTTCGGGTCGGTCACCTGGACCACCAAGATGATGGCGCCCCTCACCTCCACGGGAGCGTCCGAGCCGGTCTCAGCACCGCTCGCAGGGCAGACGGTCTCAGCACCGCCCACCGAACAGATGGTCTCAGCACCATCCCCTCACCCGGCCGCAGCGCCGACCACCTCGCCGCCGGTCGCAGTACCAGCCGCGCAGGATTCCCCCTTGCCCTCGGCAGCGGCGGATACAACAGATCTTCGAGCGCTTGTCGATCAGCTATCTTGCTACAAAAGAAAGCCGATCGACAACTCAGATCTGATCGGATGGGTCAAGGACATCCAAAAACTCACTGGGTGCTTAGCCGCTCTGAGCAGATACATCTCTCGGATGGGTGAAAAAGGACTACCCTTTTTCAAACTGCTCAAAGCCAAAGAAAAGTTTGAATGGACCGAGAGGCCGACCAGCTTTTAAACGGCTCAAAGCCTACCTCACCTCTCCTTCACTCCTGACGGTCCCTAAGCAGGATGAGGAGTTGCTCCTATACATAGCTGCAACAACCAACGTGGTCGGAAAGACTTTGTGTTAGTAGTCGGCGTGAGGAGGAAGGACACGTCTATGGAGTCCGGCGCCCCATATATTACATAAGCGAAGTGCTCAGCGAATCCAAGCAGCGGTACAACCAGGTACAAAAGCTCTTGTATGCACTCCTGATCACCAAACGCAAGCTGCTCCACTACTTTCAAGCTTTCAAAATCACGGTCGTTACCGACGTACCACTTGGCGACATCCTCCGCAACCGAGACGCCAGTGGTCGGATCGTGAAATACGCGCTAGAACTGTCCGAATACACACTCCAGTTTCGCGCCCGTCGGACGGTGAAGTCCCAGGCCCTGCCTGACTTCATCATGGAGTGGACGGACATCAGCCTACCCCTCGCCGATTCAAATGCCGAGTACTGGACAATGTACTTTGACGGCTCCCTAAAAATCGATGGTGCTGGGGCTGGTGTCTACTTTATTTCTCCTTCCAAGGACACGATAAAGTACGTTTTGCGTATCCACTTCAAGGCATCCAACAACGTAGCCGAGTACGAAGCAGCCTTACACGGCCTTCGTATCGCCGTTGAACTTGGCATCAAGCGACTCATGGTCTATGGGGACTCTGCTTTAGTCGTCAAGCAGGTCAACAAAGATTGGGATACAGTCCACGAAAAGATGGACGCCTACGTTGCCGAAATTCGCAAACTTGAGAACAAGTTTTATGGACTGGAATTCATCTACGTCCGCCGCGAAAAGAACGTAGGAGCTGACGAACTGTCCAAGCTGGGCTCATCCCGTGCCAAGTTACCCCCTGGTGTTTTTGTTCAAGACTTAATCAAACCTTCGATCCCAGATCAGGTAGAACACACACGAGAACCTTACTTCGGTGGTCGGCTACGACCACCTTTGCTCGTACGCCAACGTTGAGGACGACGATGGTCTCCTCGGCCCGGCGGGCGAGATGATAAAGGTACGAGTCGGCCGACCCGGGCGACGCCTCCTCGGGAAGACTGGAGAGAACCCTTTATCAAATACACGAATGACCACCTTGTCCGGAGGACAAACTTGCTGCCCAACAGTGGTCCGCGGAGCCAAGGCCTACGCTATGGTCAATAGCGAGTTGATGTGCAAGGCACCCAAGTCCATTATCTTCCGAAGTGTATCACTCGGGAGGCGGGGATCGAGCTTCTTAAAGCCATCCACGAAGGTACTTGTGGTAACCATGCGGCGTCCGGACCCGTCGGCAAAGCCTACCGGGCGGGGTTCTGCTTGGCCAACCGCCGTTATCGACGGCGAAGATTACGTACGATGGTGCATAAAGCGCCAAATGTTCGCCAAAGCGAGATTCATGTCCCGCACATGATTTACAAACAATCCCGGTACTTGGCCCTTCTCATGCGGGACCGGACATGATCGGCCCCTTCAAACCAGCTCCTGGTGGCCACACCAATGTCTTCGTGCTTATTGACAAATTCTCCAAGTGGATTGAATACAAACCGGTCAAAAAAGCCCACGGCCGAGAAGGCGGTCCGGTTCCTCGACGAGGTCGTCCACGAGATATGGTGTCCCGAACACCATCATCAGCGATCTAGGCTCGCAATTTACAAGTGATGCATTCTTCAATTATTGCGATGATAGCCCGATCAAGGTCAAGTACGTCTCCATCGCTCACCCCGAGCTAACGGACAAGTTGAACGTGCTAACGGAATGATCCTCGACGCACTCAAAAACGAGTCTTCCGAGTTGACACCAAACTCAAACCTGGCCGATGGCTCAAAGAGTTATCCGCCGGTGGTCAGGGACCGCGTACTCGAGACCCGGCCGCAACACGGGAGTCTCACCATACTTTATGGTGTACGGCTCGAGGCCATCATACCGGCCCGAGGTCGCTTTCCAATCACCACGGGTAGCTTACCACGATGAAGCCACCTCCGACGAAGCTCGAGAGGTGGACATAGTCGCTAAGGAAGAGCGAGGTCCTTGAGTCATGTGCTCGGGTGAGAAGTACTTAGCTACGGTACGACGCTACTACAACCGCAACGTCCGAGGACGATTGTTCGTGGTCGGCGATCACGTGCTCCGCCGTATTCAAAATACGGCCGGCCTCCACAAGCTATCACCAAGGTGGGAAGGACCGTACGGAATTAAAGGCATGTAACACGCCCAACATCGTACCGGTTGGAGACACTAGATGGAGTCGAAGAGCCAAATTCTTGGCACATAGAGATGCTCATACGCTTTTACCCATAAAAGATATGTATCTTGTACTTTTTCCTCTATTAACAAAGTTTCTTCTTTTGTTGTCTCTTTTTTCATCTGTTGCAATTTCTTATCCGAAAATTTCGCACCACCTTGCATACATGCGCCCTGCATAAGTCACATCTAAACTTTGCGTTCTGCTCGCCGAGAACGATTTGATAAGGTCCTGCGTCTCGGTCCTCTGTCGATGTGCTACGCTCCGCGCTACGGCACTAGGAGATCCGGCAGGCACCCTCTAATAGGTACTTAGGATCATACCTAGTGATCCCGGCGTACCGCGCTGTTCACTAGCGCGTCCCTTTGTCACCTTGACAGAGCTAATCGCTTTGAGAGTGGACACAAAACTTATTTGTCGACATGATTTTTAAAACGTTACGCATCTAAGTTATGCCTAACGAAAACTATAAAAACGGCAAGATACTTATCACCCGCTTAAGTATGCCTAACTTGTCTGCATCTTAGTACGGCCTTAAGTTTTGTTTCGAGCACCCCGTGCTCAGCACCACTTATATACAAGTTTTAAATAAAAATTTTAAAACAAAGGGCCCTACCGACCACCCTCCTCCTCTGCAGGATCTTCAATGAGAGTCATATCCCCAACCAACTGCTCGGCAACGGGGATGAAGGTGGTTCGGAGCTCCTCGGCGGCGCGTCGGCGGGGTTCGGGCGACAAGCGCGACGGTGGCTGGATCTGCCGCCGCCACCCTCGAACGGACCACCGCTAACGCCGTGGACACCGCGTAAGTGCCCGCCCGTGCGACGAGGTCCTGCAGCGCCGGCCACAGCCTCTGGCACTGATCCGCCACGAGCGACGCCTCGCCAGCCGGGTCCGCCGGGTACACCTCCTCCGGGAAGACGGCATGGAGAACCGGCTTGATGTGCTCGGTCATCCGGTCCACCTTCTCCTGAAGGTAGGCGCATGTGTCCCGCAGACATTGGAACTGGGTCAGACGGCGATCCCGCGTCTCTGTTAAATACAAACAAAGTGGTTAACATGTACTGTTCGATCCAGTACATGGCAGACAAATCATACAATTGATCTAAGTTCCACAACTTACCGATCAGCTCCGCAATCTGGGCAGCGTCAGCCTTGGCCTGCTCCTGGGCGGCTTCCAACTGCTTGGCCAGAACAGCTTTCTCCCGCTCCAAGGCCGCAGCCTTCTCCTCCAGCCCTAATGCAGAGGAAGAAATCATCATATCTCTATGGCAATCAACCGTGCTTAAGTTGGTTGCGAGGACACGGCCACATACCTCGTCGGCCCTCCTCCAGCTCGGCCACTGTTCCTCCAGCGCCAGCCGGGCAGCCTCCTTGTCAGCCAGCCGGGTCTCATAGACCTGCGCCTGCGCCAACATGTTGGCCTTCTCCTCCCGGAGGATCCTGCATTCTTCGTCAATCGGCGCGAACCGTTGAATGGTCCACGCACGTTGAGCATTGGTGCTCTGCAGGGTCTATTGAAAACAGGACAGTCAATACGTGCTCCGCACACCAATTCACCACAAGGGCAAGAACCACCATACCTGGATCCGGGAGGTGAGCAGCTCCAGGGCCTCCCTGATGCCTTCCTCCATCACCACCTCCGGCACCTCGTCATACGATTGCCACTCCTTCCCCACCAGCCTCGAGATCATGACTCAGTTCGGAGGGAAGGAGGTGGCGGGTGCAGGCGCCGGTGGCTCCCTGTGGATCTCTTCCACGAGGGGGAGGACGAGGATCTAGGGCTGGCGGCCGCCGCGGGTTCTGCTGCGCTGCGCTGGCCGGCTTCGCCGTCGCTGCGCGGTTGGCCGGGGTGGCCAACGGCGCTCGGCTCACCACAGCGAGTGACGGCGGCTTCGGCGATGGGACCCTCTCCTCCGCCGCCGGCTCCTCAGCCCGAGGCGTCTCCACGTGCGGTGGAGCACTGGTGGCATCCGCCTCGCCTTGCTGGACCCCCGCGCCCGACGCTGCCCCCGCCGTCGGCGGCGTGGCTGCAGTCCCGGTGGAGCTCTGGGTGGGGCCGGTACTCGGCCGGCTATACAAACAACAATCGGCATGAACATTCAGCTGATTTTCAAAGCAAAAATTATAACCGTAAGTACCACGGCTACTTACCGGCAAAAGCCGCCCTTGAACTTGGGCACGCCGCCGCTCCTCGCGCCCGCTCCCCGACCTCGCGGCTGGGCTTGGGGGTGACTTAGGCGGAACACGCTCCCGCCGGGACCTCGGTGCCGTCCTTGGCGCCGCCTCGGTCTTTGGTGAAGAGGGGGCGGCGGCGGCTTTCGGCCCGAGCGGGGTTGGCCCGGTGTTCCGCGGCAACCGCCGCGGCGGTTGGGCGACTTAGAGCCGCCACTCCCTTCCCCGCCGCACGCTTCCGCCGGTGCTCGCGAGGGTGATGGCGTCGTCGGAGTCCGACGACACCGGCTGTCCGGGCCGGCCTCTTCTTTGCCGACCTCGGCGCCGGCCTCCTTGCCGAGGTTCAACTTGCCCCCGGTGCCAAGGTTGGCTGGCTTCTCCTTATCCTTGGGGGCTGCACTGGCCGGCTTCTTCATTGCCGCGCGCCGTTGCCCCCTGGTGGTCGTTCCCACCATGATCTCGTCCTCATCATCATCATCATCAGGGCTGAGGTCCTCCTCCTCACCCTGGTCGGCAGAAAGTACCTCTTTTTGTCGCATTACCTGAGGTGGAGGATTGCTGAGACGGTACGGCGGCTGCTTGGAAGTCGGCAGAGAGGTGTTCATATTATACCTCTCGAACAAGACCGATAGCAGGTGGAGTACGGCGGCCTCGTCGGCTTTCTCGTCGGTATCCCGTGCTGGGTCCTTCACACCACTGTACATCCACAGTGGCTGGCCCTCTCCTTGCACGGTTGGATACGGCGGACCAGCCACATTCCAGCCACGAGCGCCCCGTTCACCTTCTGATTGTCAATTAGCTCCAGCAGCTCTGCCACTTGGACATCCCCAGCAGGTGGCCCTTCTCCCCACCTGGGATTGGCTTCCGGGATTTGGTGGACATCGCACGGCACTTTTCTCCCAATGGTAACGTCCTGGCTCATATAGAACCGGCTCTGTTCCATTTCTTGGGGGCCGATCTTTTGCTACCTAACCAAGATGAGGCCATCCCATCCCGGAGCCGGATGTAGCATCCCCCAGCCACTTGGGATCCCCCGGTCTCCACCCCCTTCTTCCGGAGCACGAAGAAGTGGCGGAACAAGTTGAAGTTGGGGGGGGGGGGATGCCCAAGAACATTTCGCAGTACGCGATGAAGATGGACACAGTGAGGATGGAGTTGGGGTCCAGGTTGCATATGGAGATAGCCCACCATATGCAAAGATCCCGGAGGAACCAATGCACTGGTTGCCCCAACCCACGGACAACCAAATCCTCGAAGACGACGAACTCACCTTCCCTTGGATTCGGCTCGTCCTCGCCCCGTGGCTCCCTCCATACCCCCATCTCCCGTGGTGGAAGGAATCCTTTTCTCGCCAATGCCCCGAGCGACTCCCGGGACGAAATGGATTGGGAACATTCCGGCCCCCGATTCGCCGATTCCGCCCCCTTCGCAGCCTTCTTGGTCGACCGCTTCGCTCCCATCTCCGGTGGTGGCGAAACCCTAGCGGGATGAGCGGTGGCGGCGGCTAGATCTACGCGGCGCGGTGGCGCAGAGCGAGTGCAGGCACCAAATCTAATGGTTGCCCCCGCCGGCGGCTGCTGCGGCGTGGATCTAGCGGCCCGAAATGCGGCGGCGGCGGCGTTTTCTTCTCTAGAGCGCTGCGCGGGAATGCGGAGACCTCGAGAACGCAATGAGTGCGGAACCGTCTACCCCCGACGGCGTACGCTATTTATAGTCTCGGATGACGTCCGGTTGACTTCTAGGGTTGGACCCCCTCTGACTCAAGTGGACCGCCCCATTTTTTATCCGAGTGGGCCGCGGTCCCATGGGCCGTACTTTCCACGTGCGGTTGCCTGATTTTTTTACTATTCCTAGTAAATTTTTAAATGGGCCCAGTTCCCTTGGCACCGCACATGGGCCTGCTATTTTATCCTGGGGACTGCCCAGTCAGTTCCCTGTTAGCCCTTTTTACCATATGTGCCTATATCTTTGGTCTCGGGAATTTTTTCCTGCTCTGGTTCCTAAGCAGAGGGCCGTAGATATCTGGTTTGGACTTTTTTCTTAAAAAGTTCAATGAAACATATACTATCTTCCATCGAACTTGGGGACTACGTGGGCCCACGTCACCTCACGGTGACTTAGGGCCTACTGTTTCCAATAGTTCTGGTTGATTTTTACTCTACCCGGCTTACGTTGTGCACTGCCACGACTTTTTCTGTCGTGTGTCAACGTGGGCCACGTCTCCAGACAATTAAAAAAGAAAAAAATTCTTTTTTCTTTTTGAGCACCATGCATCTTTCGACAAGATCAACGGCTTCCTTGACATAGCGGTGGTCGGACCTGGTTGCCGGGAAACACGTTGGTGAACGTGGTTGGCACTATGTGTGGTCAGTACTGCACGTGGTCGACACTACGGTGGTCGGCACTGTACGTGGTTGGCAATACTATGCGTGGTCAGTACTACGCGTGGTCGGCACTACGTGCTCGGCACATCATCGCCAGCACTCAACGTGGTCTGCATCTACACTGCTCAGCACGGGTCAAGACGACGGACTTCCCTCAAGATACATAGTGCTCGGGGACTAGCTGTGGGGGGTATAAATCCGGTATACCACCATAGACAGTTCCAGGGCTGCTCGGCAAGACGGCCCGGACCAGACAAAGACCCGGCCCATTACCGACCAGGCTGGTGGGCTGGACTTCAAGACAAGGACGTGGTCTGCAACCGATCAGGAGGTGGATCGCGCACAAAGGATACTTGTCCCGCAAGTAGACTTAGTCGGTTAGGTCAGATAGAGTCCTCCTAGGGCACGACTTGATGTAACCGATCACATCCCGTGTACCCTTGGCTGCTCGGCTATATAAAGCGGCCAAGGACCCCCCTAGAAGCTATTCTCTAGAGGCTATTCTCTGGCAACCTAATCTAGAGAGCTTAGCGCTTCATTGTAACCCGACACTTGATCATACAGCATAACACGAGAAGCAGGACGTAGGGTATTACGCTTCCGAGCGGCCTGAACCTGGGTAAACCTTGTTGTCCCTGGTTTGTCTTATTTCTCGAACGTCCAGATCGCAGATCGTAACACGCCCTTACCGAAACTCACCGCCGTGGGATACCCCGTGGTGGACTGCCGGTTATCCGTAATCGACACACGGGGGAGCCGCAGGCAGGCAGGCATGATCCAGCGAAGCCTTGAGGAAGGACCTTGACGTCCGCAGACGCCAACAACGCTGGGGGGCACACCAGCAGGTTTTTCCCTGCCCCGGCGCATAAAGATGGGGTCACAGTTTTGCTGATCCACATGCTGACTACTATCAACCAAGTAGATTATGGTCTCGGTAGCCAATCAAAACTGCTCCAAGAGAAAACTAATCAAGACGTGTAGCTGTAAAACTCGAGGCATTTCTCTTGTCTACTTCTCACTAGCGACGAACTCTGCCTAGGAAGACTGATGTTAGTGAGTTCATCACATCAATAATTATGCTCAAATAAAGCATCTTCTTTCGGATATTAATTACCATTCACTGAGCCGGCCGGTACTCAGCGTGTGCACGAGATGTTCTTCTTAGGAGTTAGGGGTGCGCTCTTTGTCAGGATCGCGTGCATCGTGTTAATACCAGTCTGCATGTTCGCCGGCTTGATGATGTATGTCATCGGCACGCGGTGGGGCCTCAGCATCCTCGTCTTCGTCTCCGTTCTCCTATGCGTCCACGGTCCGTTCCTCATCGACTGCACAGGTGACAACAACGCAGGCAGCAGCCTCCCGGTACAAGTGCAGAATCCGGCTGCGGCGACGACGGAGCCAGGACCTTCGCATGCCGAGCCGCCTCCACGACCGCCTGGCGCCCACTATGACGGCCTTGGTGCCTCCGCGATCTCGGCCCTTCCGGCGTACGAGTACGACAAGAAGGCCGGCGGTGACGAGTGTGCGGTCTGCCTCGGCGAGCTGCAGCGCGGGGAGGTGGTCAAGCTGCTTCCGGCGTGCATGCATCTGTTCCACGGGGGGTGCATCGATGCATGGCTGAGATCGCACATCACCTGCCCGGTGTGCCGATCACCGGTCAATGCCGCGCTGCCGGTGGGCGCTCAAATTATGCTGCGTGTAGAATAGATTATTTGGGATGTGCTTGGGACTTTATCTTCTCGTCATCCATTGTCTATTTTCTCAGAGGAGTTGCCATTCTGCAAATATGTTTGAAATGCTTGCTGTGTTGAAGATCAACTTTAGTAAGAGTGAGATATTAATGATTAACCATGATGGGAATTGGGGGCATGTTAGCACCCAGCCCACAAGAACAATCACGAAGGCCTAGGTAGAATGGCCCAAGTCTCCCGGTCTCAAGAAGCCCAACCAGAAATACATTGGCAAGTAATGGGCCTGAAGTATACGCTTGCAAGCGTGCAAGAGCCAAGTGGCAAGTCCTCTCTAATATAAAGTGAAGAGAGTTCTCATGAGAGCTCACGGTATTTTGTAAACCAAAATTGAATTCCTGAACTAAGATTCATTTGCTCGTCCTATTCTTCTTATTCGGTCTTCTTCTTCTCCATGTCGTCCCCGATTGTCCCTTCCTCCAGCCTCTCGGCCCTCACCGGGGCAGCAATATGCTGAGCTCCTTAATTGTCAAATGGGTCTATTTTCAAATATTTGGGTGTTCCTATTAGCCCAAGTAGACTGCATTGTGCCCAAGTAGATCTACCTAATTTCTGCAAGCCTTAGCAACTCCCCAAAAGCCAAATATGTGAAAAAGTTCAATTCATATTGTGTCTAATAAAATTAATGATTCTCCAATAAGTTCAATTTTACTAAATGTGAAAATTTTGTACCTCAAAGGTAGAAACATTAAGGTTGGAAATGGAGAAATAACTAGACTCTAGGAAGACTGGTAGCTCTTTGTCAGGCCACTAACTCTTGTTTCTGGACTGTATGTGAGTAAAAGTTTCTGTGAAAAAGTTAAAAATAGCTTGGTCCACATCTCTCTTAGAACATTGCTCCTAACAGATCTTAGGAACGTTTGAGACAAAATATGAACCCTAGCATGCAGAATCCTTTAATTTAAATGAAAATTTTGGTACGATTGTATCGAAATGGGGTAAAAAAGTAAGTACACTATTAAATCCATGTATGATAAATTGACTGAAAAAGGTAATGGTATATATATGTCGTATATTTGGAAGGCGAAGATCGTTCCCAAGATTAAATAATTTATGTGGCTCTTATCAAAGGGAGTAGCACTTACTAAAGACAATCTATTAAAAGGGAACTTTAGTGGAAACCCTAGCAGCTATTTTTGTGATATGGATAAATCTATTGACCATCTCTTTTTTTCAATGTTCAATTGCAAAAGTTATATGGGCCTGTATTGCCAAATGTATTGGTTCTAATACCATACTTGACAATCTATAAAATGGTAGATGTGGTTGGATGAATTGCTACCCCAAGGCAGGAAGTTCCATGTCCTGGTGGTGGCCGCTATATGTTGGAAAATTTGGAATGCGAGAAATGAGGCTTGCTTTGAATATAAGATCAATAGAAAACCTTTGGAGATAATTTGCCATGCAAGAGCTCTAATGAGTTTCTAGGCATGGCTCTATCCTGATCTGGAGAAAGAAACTTTGGAAGATGGGGTCAAGTTGATGGTAAAAGTGGCGTTGGACCAAGGTTGATGAGGGAGCAAACTGTCAAGATGGTGGACACTACAATAAGTAAGTTGTTTGCAAAGTTGGAGGGCTCTATCTTCTTCAGGCTCAAGACGATAGAGTCAAGACCATGGTTTACTTTCTTCTTCGTTTTTTCTATCAATTGGTTGGCTTAGGTTCCTGGACGAGACTTGTAGGCGGTTTACTTCGCGTTTGGGTGTCCGCAGGTTTGGTTACCCCTATTGCGCTGGAGGTGTAGTGCAGTTTGTCAGTTTGCTGTCCCTTTTGTGTTCGTGGTTGAACGCATGTTTCTAGAGTTGTTTGTCTTTTTCTTTTGCTTCTTAAACATCTAAACATGTTGTATTTCCGTTCTATAAATGAGAATGGGGATTCCCCAAAGTCTAAAAAATAAAAAGAGGAAGATAATTAAGTGGTCAGTCTTATATTATTTCTATATTGACACCTACATATTAGGCATGCATATCACTACTACAAAAGTCATGTGATGTACGAAGAGATGCCTTAATGTTTGGATGAGTGTGCCTCAATAACTGCCTCTGGAAGTGGTTTTAAAAAACCAGTCACGTTTACAAATCTATTTAGAGTTTGTTCGTGTTTTTAGACACATCTACAAATGGTCCAATCTTTAGAGTTGGCTCTAGACCTAGTGACCTCTATAAATGGATTTTTAGAAGCTTAGAACCACCTCTAATACTTGAGTTCTAGAGACAACAGGATCTAGAGTTGTGTGCAAAAATAGGTATTGCACAGTGAAATTTGTAACTTTTTCTAAGTATTGCACAGTAAAATTTGTAAGTTTCTCAAACAAAGTTGGATAGAAAAAGTAAATTTTATATCAAACTTGTATAACTTGAACAGATCTACATGGTCTTTAAAATTTATCACAGTCTTCATTTTAAATCATTTAAATTCTTGCATATATTGTGTTCAAGTTCTCACATTTTTTAAATTTATTTGTTTCTTGAGTTTTTTCCAAACAAACTTAAATGAAGAAACGGCCAAAGCTAAGGTTATAGATCTCAAAAAGATATAACACATTGCAGAAACTTTTTTTATTTAAAATAGTCTATGGTCCCAAAATTTAATTTGAAGTCCTCAAATATTGAAATTCAAAATTTCAAATGATCCCAAATGGAGTAATGAAAAAAAAACTAAGTCATAGATTTAGAGGAGCTAGGTAATTTTGTCGTTGGTAAAATTTTCATTCAAAACCACTTGTCCAAGAAAAAATAGGTTTGAATATCATATATTCAAATTTCAAAGTTTTCAAACGAATTCAAATTGAGAAATGAACAAAACCAAAGGTGTAGCACTCAACTATATATATATATATATATATATATATATATATATATATATATATATATATATATATATATATATATATATATATATATATATATATATATATATATATATATATATATATATATATATATATATATATATATATATATATATATATATATATATATCTTGGCAGTTAAAAACCTTTTCATATAAATTTGTTTAGAGTTATAAATACTCATTATAAAATCAGATAAAGTTAATTCGAAGGAAATGTTTGTCACACGTGACCATGGTTGGGTGGTTATGGCAGCTATGCGCAAGGCTTTCTAGAGGCTGTTGTTATTGGGGCAGGCACTTCTTATCTACAAATCACTTATTTCTAGCAACCAATAAGCTTGGAAGCACCTAGTTCTGCCATCTCTTAAAACTTTATACAACTGCCTCTAAGGCCCTCAGTGGGAGTTTTATGGCATAATTTCCAATGTATTAATGTTTTGAAAACAGTGCATTAGAGTTTCATGGGGATGAAACTCTCTTTGCTCCCATGAAACCCTATCATCTCTCTCTTCATTAATTTAGTGCCACATCAGCATATTTAATGTGCATAAAACTCTCATGAAACATCATTGAGACTGGCCTAAGAAGCATCTAGGTGGTAGTTTATAGAACAAAATCAACTTTAGTGATCAAAACTTAGTTCCTGAACTATATGAAGCAGATGGTATTAATGAGTGGCAGACCCAAATTATATCGGGCCTAAGTGTAGTCCCCACGTTGCAACTCGCACCGTAGCCCAGACAAGCACCTAGGGACTAGGGTCATCGCTGGGCCTTAGGCCAGTCTCAGTAGAGAGTTTTATTGCATCGTTTTCAAAACTGCCACATCATATAAAATAAAATGAAACTCGAATGAAACATCCCCTCTAAATAAAAAGTGAGTAGGTAATCGTGTCAACGGAGTGTAATACCCATAACACTCATTTCTTCTCTCTTTTTAAGTACACGATCATGTCATCGAAAGTGCCTGGCAACCTATTTAATATAAACGAAACTCGACTCCCACTAAGACTGGATTTATGTCCGCCCATGGTTATCATGGATCGGACCATATCCTGCATGCACGTGATAATTGAAGAGATGGAGACCATAAATATTGGGGTGGGATGCCATGGTTAACATTTTGCTTGAATGGTCTAATAACTGAGAAATGGTTGACGCACCTGACAGCCCTGAAGAAAATTATGAACAACATGATTGCACACATTCTTGGACGCCAAGCCAAGCCACCGGATAAGCAACTTACGCACAACTTCAAATTCCAGCTTCTTCTGCATAAACACAGGACTGCATAAACATATGTCACGCGTGCCAACGGAAGCAACTTGTCTTATGCTTAGCCGCTCCGCCCCTCGCCTCCCTTAGATGAGGTTTGAAATCTCAGTCGAAAAGGACAGAACAAATAAACAAAACTAAGATCAGCTAATAGTCTACAAAACAATAGTACATTATTAGCGTTGCTGTCATGCATTAGGTTAGACACATGACCAATAATGCATAACGTGTTGAATCAAAACGGTTGATCTCACTTCTGACTTTACTTGATATCTCGATTTTGGATGATTTCTCTGCACGGAAGTTGAAACTTCGTGCTGTCTTGAGCACATCATCGGAGTGAAAGTGTAACGGTTTGCAGCTGTCCTAACTTCTTTAGCATACACAGTCATGTCGCAGCCACCGAGCTCACCGCCCCCGCCATCCCCGAGATCACCGCCACGCACACTGGCCATTTCGTTGGCCGTGTCCCTGTTATTCGTCTGCTGCGCCATCCTCTTGGTCACAGCAACGACAGCGTTCCTGTTGTGCTACTGCCGCCGGAGAAGGGACCGTCCTGGTTCCGAATCTGGGCACAGGGTGCCGCAGCCTGGCGCCACCGGCGGCGTCGATGCGGCGGCAGTGATTTCCCTTGCTGGAGTAGAGACGGCCCTGCCGGCCTTCTCTTATGCTCCCCACGACATCGAGCATGGTGGCAGCGCACTCGAGTGCGCGGTGTGCCTCGGCGCGCTGAAGGAAGGGGAGATGGTGCGGCAGCTGCCGGCCTGCATGCATGTGTACCACGTTGGGTGCATCGACCGTTGGCTCGCTGCGCACCAGACGTG